>JANAVB010031620.1:981724-1344224 GCA_029216955.1 Iris pallida | reverse complement strand
TTTAAGTAAAGTAGAGGTATACCTCCCAAATTACGTCGACATGGACGTCTCTGGACGTACTGTCCGACTACATGGACTTGGGCTTGGTTCGGGCTGAAATGGCACAACCGGTTCTTCTGCAAGTCAATAACTCTTAATAATAAATAATTAAATTATGTGCAGGAGTCAAGTCGCAACTTGGCCTGGTTTTCCTAGTTAGGACTTCACTATGGCTCGGCCTTTCCCACCAGTGCTAATGCACTAGTCAAAGCACGCCAATGCACTAACCACACCACGATTTCTAGTCACCTTGTACTTCAAAACTCAGCCATGGCTAAAATCTTCTACCGTAATAATTAACTAAATAATTATTTATAAAAATTCTAAAAATCACCAATTAATTCAAATAAATAAATAATAAAAATATATATTATCAGAAATTTTGGGAAGATGAGTTACAAATCTACCCACCTTAAAAATAATTTCGTCCTCGAAATTTAAGGGAAGAGTCCATCAGTTATGTTAGGAAACGGTATCCACTAGCTATTAATTATTCTCATGGTCATTTTGAAACTGCAATTTCTCGAGGACTTCTACCCACCTTTGGTCACACTACTCCTCAAAACACATGTCGCTAAAACATTATAATCATCTAACTAATTGCTAAAATTGCTACCAATAGTATCTACTACATATGGCATATATAACACAAGATTTAACAAGCGACAAATACACACAAGTGGCAAAGAAATATTGATAAATTCTAATAAGCATGACCAGTCATCACTCTGAAATAGGAAGGACAGAAAGATAAGAAAGAATAATCGAGAGCAAATATGAAGTTTCAAGAGCGGTAGAGAGTATCCAATGATGTAGATAGAAAGAAAATTTATGAACCATTGACTTATTTGTGAGATTGGACTACTCTAGTCCAGTCACTTGCTAAATCGAAGAACCCTTCCTTTCTTAGAGGGGCTTGCAATCCATGCAATACAGAAGTTCTGTTCTCAAAATTTAATCTAACCAAGGTTCAATAATAGAATAGAATTTTAGAAATCAAGATTGCAATCTTTTTCGTGGTTATTTAAACACACGAGCAAGAGATATAAATGCAGTACAAGATCGTATCACGACTTCCAGGTAGATGGAATAATGGTTACGAATGACTTCACATTCTAAGAGAAGAAGAACACATAATAGGTATAGGGACCTATTTCAAATAGTTCAATTTTATAGTCCAAATATGGTGGCATGTATGGATAGGTTTTACTGGGTCTTAATGGGTTCCCTGATTGGACATCAATCGTTGGTTGGATGAACCTTGGATTTCAATCTATATTGAATGGACAAGATCCCAATGATAAAACTATTTCTACTAGGTTAGGGTAACCTAGAATAGGTTTTCACCCAAGTGGTTGAGCTAGTTGCCAGTCAGGTTGGTTAGCTAGGTCCCTAAAGCCCAAAATTGGGCCTTCAGTGACTTTTGTGTTTAAGTAACACGAGAAGACATAATTGAGTGGCACACTAGTGACATGTACGTAGTGGACTTTGAGTAGATCACAACCATAAATTGGGTCGAAAGATTCGAGTCGAGGTTGAGTCTTTAATTGTAGTCGGGAAGTATACTGGTATTATGGTAAGAGTTGTAGCTAGTCCTTTTGACCTGAAAGTCATACCACAAAAATAGAGTATAAGGGGACGGATTTGAGTGGGACATGATATACCTAGATGAAGGTGGACTCGTCTAGATCCTGCATATAAATTTTGTTGGAAGGTACCAACTGGTCTCGTGCTCCAATTATTGATGACACGGTCGAGAACACAAAATAATCTAAATGGAAAGTGGGAGTCCATGGGACACTAATTATCATCATAATGGAAATTATTCTAATCAATCGGTAATCCTCGTATATCCCAAAATTTTAGAAGACTTACAGTCTACTCACCCTAGAAGCTAGGACAGGGTTTTAGGAATAATAAGGTTTAGAAGAATTTCAAAGTCCGGGTATTGTACCTCGACTCTTGTTAATAGAATAAGGCACGACGTAATGGGATACGGTAGATACAAGTCAAGTCGAGGATCGTTCCTCAATAAATGGAAAACAAGTGTGTACAATGACACATGGTCGATAAAATAGAATGATCTACTCATCCCCAATATACAAGAGTTATCGATGGGTAACCAACTCTAAAGTACATCATATGAAAAGATTTCTAACAACTAAGTCGTGAATTTCTATTTGTGTCAGCCTGCCAGACTATTGTCACAAGGATTCTAGTGGTATGGGCTGTAGTGATCATATTACTGTTGACAACTAGTAGATCATAATATGATAATATATTTAAGCTATGGTATTGGCTAAGCTAGTGACTGTGGTGTTCCAATACTAGTTAGGTCTTAATAATAAAATTTACATAACTAGGGTAATATTTGTTGGAAACCAATCTCGGATGAGTGTCCACCATAGTCATGGTAAATGATTGCCCTTACCTTTGTCTATTTATCTTATGTCTAAACTGTGGACTTGGGTCGAAGAAAGGTGGGGTTAAGGCTTATGGGTTGCTAGTTAAAGCAAGCTTCAAGCAAATAATTAGAGACTCACAACAATTGGTTTTTTGAGAATAGATAGTCTCCTAGGTTGGCATTTTGACTAAGGGTAAAACCCTAATCATTCTCAAATTCAGATGGCTAGAAGGTCCCAATAGTAGTTTAGGGGTCGAGAGGAGAACGAGTAACTCAAGGCAAGGTTCTAGTCACATGACTGGTCGATGGTAACTACACTTGTGTATACAACTATCATAGCCATGGGGGATACTTTGTATCTATCTACCAATTATAAGTTTTCGTCTTTCCAAATCAGTGAAAGACAAAAACAATAAAGAGTTCAAGAAAGATGTCACTGAATTCAATTACGTTCAAAGGCGAATGTACCATTCAAGAGAAATTATCAATGCAGTCGCGAATGAGTTCCTAGAGACATCTATGTCTCAATCCATGTAGATTAATCAGAAGGAGAGCGAACCGAGTGCACTAAGGTTGATCAGACCGCAATACATCGATTCTGATTAGACAATATGTCAGTAGGCGTCCCCAATAAACATATGTCTTGAATCAAGCTCGATAAAAGAGTAAGCTTGCAAAACTAGGCTGTAATAGCAGCATTGGTCAAGATAGTCAAAATACAAGTATGCGAGATTTTTTGAAAGAAGGCACAAGTAATTCTAGGTAAACCTATTAGTGTCAGCCAATTACCTTGTCAATAGGTCACAAGGACCACGTAATGCTAGATTGGGAGACATGCTACCCAACTTACAGAACTTTCACTAGTATTGGATCTGGATATTATGGGACACACATTGTATTTTCCTATCCTCTATAGTATCCTAAACTTGTAATCATGTCTGAAGTCATTTCACCAAGGATTTTGCCTCGTCCGTATACTCTGGCTGTGGTAAACCCTTGGTTTCGTAACTCAATATGATACAAAATCGAACATTTCTTAACTCTATCCAATATGACTCAAGGGTAACTACGATCAAAAGAGGACCACTAGCCATAGTTTTAGCAATATTCTATAACCTATATTTTCTTAAACTAATTTCAACTCTAGGGGTCGTGTCTCGCCAGTGCACTGTTGGCTTGCAGTGAATCCATAGTCTCCATAATTCAAATAAATGGCGACAGTGCGCTGCTGTCCTCCCATTATAAGTCAACTAACATTCCTTTAACTATATCTGTAAAAATTCATGAGCTTCTAGAGATTCAAACAAGTTGACTATGAAATAAAGCGTAAGTATTTGTCCTATCAGTCACAACCCTTAAAATAAAAGATTGAACATGGAGGAAATAACTTAAGGCAAAAGAAATACAAACATTCTAGTATCTATTTCATGTGTATTCAAACTATTGAGGAAAAAATTTGAATCGAAACTAACTCGAGGTTCGTACATGGATAACATAATCAGAAATTATATAAATAATTCTTAGGGCAAAATAGGAACTAAACAGACAATTCGGACTAAGATATGAGGATGATATCTAAATGGGCAAATATAAGGAATTGGACAATTTATCAAGGTTAGATCATTAACTCTATGAAGCCCTGTCTCACCAAGTGAATAATCTATCCACATTGGGTCATATCGTCATATCAAGAGGTAATAGTGTACCTATGGGGATCTAACAAACTATCAAAATTAATAACTCCTTATCTAAATTGCATGGCCTAGACTACCCATCGGTAAATTTGTATAAGGGACTTCTAGTCCTAGTCATTCTCTTAAATTAAATTAATCCTAACTCGTGAATGAGCATTTCCTAGTCGCAGGCTCGCAATAGTACGTCTAACTTAAGTACTATCACGAGTTCGCATGATTTATGAAAATCGACCTGCATGGGCCACCACAAAAACTTGTCACGACCCGCACCCGCTTTTCGGGATACGAATGCGTGTCCAAGCCAGCCTACGCCGCAGTATCAGTGGTAGAACGCTGTATAGCTACAATGCTCAAAATCACAAATAATGCTCATTCATAAAATTAATTTAATTTACAATATTTATAAGTTTTACATTTGTAAAAAAAATAAAACTCTCATAAATATTGAGATGATTACAACTCATCTATCTAACTAATCTCTAGGTTTTGTCTGTAAGTACACCCGTATCTCCCAATGCTAAGTGAAGCCACAGCTAACCTGAAAAATATTGATTTTCAGTCAGGAATGGAACGAGTACAATTCATTGAAAGCAGTTTCAATATATAAAAATGACTATACAACAGAGGTTAGCCTTTAAATATATGATTTGAAAACTAACCACAGAAAGACAAAATAAAACTAAACAAAGAAAAACAGTAAATAAATACAAAGACAATACTCACCGACTGACTGAAGTACCTTTGATATGTGATCGGTCTCGGGACAATTACACGACACGGTCTACGATATCTACACTATATAATGTTCACTGTCTATACTATATAAATCAATAATGAAATACTGTCTATACGGTATAAGTAATAATAAAACATTGTCTACACGGTATATTACAATAATAAATCACGGTATACACGGTATACACTGTATTAGGTTAGATCACACATCCTTGGTACTTCACCTCTTCGATACGATAAAATATAACAAACATAAAAGATAGAAATCACATATCTATTGACTAACAATGAGGTATAGTAAAGCTTAATATAAAAAACAAACAATAAACTGTACTCGCCTGTGGTCCTTTGCTGGTGAACCGATAATCCAAACCACTTAGTGTGCCACAACAGTCAAACTCGTACAACAGTCTCCAGATACTGAAATAGACATACCAACATTCTCAAAATAGTCAAATTAGCTAGAATTGTCTATCCTTAAGTCCAATTCTGGATACACGGGTAAAATAGTATTTACGGATCAAAACGGTATCCGTCGTAGGACCCGCTTTACACCGAAAAAACGTGTCAGAGTCAATGGTCTCTAAAGTCATCAAACTATATGTCTATGTATTTGTTTTGATGATACAAACCCAACCGTATGTCTAAAGTTGGATTCCGGTAGGCCGTGCACAAAATCATCCGTTGAGTTGGATCGTGGGGTTCGCAAAACAACGATCTGGTCAACTGTCTCAGAATCGAACCAAATTTGGCATACCGGATCAAAAAAAATGATACGATCCTGTTGGCATAAGTTTCTTCTCGATTTGACGAACGTGCACAAAGTAATTGGGAAATTTGCACAGAGGCTGATACGGTGAATTTCGACGGATACGCATCAAATTCGTCGCGCACACGCAACAAATTTGAATTCCATCAAAGTCTACACGTCCACAAAACCATTATGCATATTTTGATGCTTTCGGTTCATGACCATGTCGCTCGGATTGGCGGAACGCACGTCGTATCGAAGAGTTTTTCATAATTTTTAGTTTTTCGAAAACAAGTTTTTCATGATTTTCAATCCAATTTCTACTACTGTCTAATCCACGATAAATAAAACTAATAATAAGGTTTTTCTTCGTGGTTAGGTTGTCTAAACATCTGTTCAATTAGTTTCTCAAAACTGTCGATCACTTGACAGGAAGTCGCCTTCCAAATCGGGTGTTTGAACCAATAACTGTTCTGTTTTCGAGCAATTATTCATCAATTTTGACATCGACCTCTTGGGAAATCTAGGGTATATGAAAATAAACTAATTGAAGAGACTTACAGTCCTATATGTTGTGTACGCACCCGAGGCGACGGCTCGAAGAACGACCGATCGTGCGTCAAGAAGTTGCCATGCGAAGTCGAGCTAGCGAGGCTGCTGTTGCTGCGGTTGCTCTGTTTTGAAGCACTGTTGTCGTCGGCCTCGCCGTGCCGGCGGTCGCGGAGGGGTGGCGCACGTCGGAAGGGGTCGCACACGGTCCAGTGGGCGACGTTGGGTCGCTATGTGGTTAGGGTTTCGGCTTCACGATCCCTCTATCTCTCTGTTCAAGATATATTATATATATATATTTTTTTTTATATATATATTTTTTTATATATGTTATATAATAAATATAAATATATATATATATATATATATATATATATTTTTCTTCTTCTTATATATATATATATATATATATATATATATATATATTTCTTCTATAATATATATATATATATATATATATATATATATATATATTTCTTCTTATATATATATATATATATATATATAATAAGAAGAATATAATATATATATATTATTATATATATTATATATATATATATATATATATATATATATATATATTTCTTCTTATATATATATATATATATTTCTTCTTAATATATATATATATTTAATATATATATATTTTCTATCCTATTCAATTGGGTCTCCGCCTTTTAAATACCTTGGTTGTCCTATGGCATCAGGACCAGCGTGCGGATATGTAGACGACCTCATCGAGAAAATCAGGGCGAAGGTTGAAGGTTGGCATAATAAGTTATTATCCCCAGGCGAGAAGTTGGTGTTACTCAAGGCGGTGCTAACGTCTATACCGGTATACACGCTTGCAGCCTGTAATCCGCCAGTCCTATTTTGAATAGGATAGAAGCGTATTTAGCAATTTCTTTTGGGGGTCAATCCAAAGGGGCTCCTAAAAGAAGATGGCTAGGGTGGATTCCATTACTAAGCAGAGACGGAAGGAGGGCTTGGGGTGAGAGATTAGAAGACATCATGAAAGCATTCTCCATCAAACTTTGGTGGAAATTTCAATCGGAGAGAACCTATGGTGAATTTCTTCAAGATGAAATACTGCTCGCATCTACATCCAAGCGTGGTGCAGCTAACGTCGAATGCTTCCAAAGTTTGGAAGAGATTACTATCAGGAAGGGAGCTTGCTCAACAGTACATACTGCAGATGACTCGGGGTTCCATTGGCGGCGAATATCAGGACGGTTCACGATTGCTTCTGCTTGGGACATTTCTAGGAGACAATGGCCTAAAGCTCCTTTATTCAATCATATTGGAGTACATGCATACCGTACAAGTGTCAATCTTGCTATGGCGTGTTCTTCATAACAAAGTCCCTACAGACGATCAGGTAATGAAACTGGGTTTTAGCATGGCGTCCAAGTGCCACTGCTGCATTCACAGCTCTGGTGAGACTGCGGAGCATATTCTTCATGAAGGAGAGACAGCGAAGGAAGTTTGGCTGATCATGCAAGGGGTCTTCAACGTTAGAGGTGGAGGTAGGTCTTTAGCTCACAGGCTGCGGAGATGGTGGCGTGGTCGTAGCTTCATCAGAATCAAATCAGTAGGGGCTGTTATATGGGGTTGTGGAAGAACAAAAATAAATATAGATATGAAGGGTATAAATTCTCGACAGACATGCTTGTGAAGGATTTATAGACAGATCGCTAAAGCTACGTAGCTTGTAGGCACTAGATTTTGTTTCGCTTCGGTTTTTTGGAGTAGCTTCTTGTAGCCGAGTGGCAAGCTTTACTTAGTGAATAAAATTTTGGTTTAAAAATATATATATATATATATATATATTATATATATATATATATATATATTATATATATATATAAGAGATATATATATATATATATATATATATATATATATATATATACTTCTTATATATCTATATATATATTCTATATATATATATATATATAATATATATATATATATATATATATATATTATCTATATATATATATATATATATAATCTCGCCACACCGCCCCTCCCGCGGTCGGTTGGCTCGGATGGCCGTTTGGCCCTCTTGGACATGCCGCGCCTCTCGCCGTCTTCCTCCCCTTCGGAGGACACCTCGCTTTCCCATTCCCCGGACCCCCCGGTTGGCCGTGCCAAGCGCAGCTCCCCGCCGGCTGCAGCTGGCTCCCCTCCCTCTTCCACCCCCACCCCCTCGCGTCGTCGACCTCCCATGCGGCTTCGCGACACCGGGCCAGATCCGACCCTCTCTCGCCGGTTAGCTTTGCCTGGCCCTCCCGCTCCGGCGCACTCCTCCTCCCGCCGTACCTCTCTGCTCGTGCCGCCCCTGCGCCCCTTGCGGCCCCCCTGCGGTGGCTCCTACTCCCCGGCAGGACCCGCCCGCACCCCCCAGACTCCGCCGTGGCGGCCGCTTTCTTCGCTCTGCAGTGGCCCCCAACCTCGGCCGCGCACCCTCCCCGTGCCTTCCGGCCTCTGGAGCGTCCTCCCCTTTCCTCCTCCGGCTTCCTCGGCCGCCGGGAGCTCCGCCCCCTCCTCCAGCCCCGGTCTCCCCTGGTGCCCACTCCCCGCTGCCGGCCCTCTCCCTCTCCCCCGAGTGCTGAGCCCCTTCTTGGCGTCCGTGGCCGCGCAACCCCCTTGCTGCGATCGACCTCACCGTCGTCGTCGGACGCCCCATTCCTGCGGTGGCTCCGCCCCGTCACCCCCTGCTCGCGCCGCTCCTCCGCCCTCCTCCATCCGGCGCTCCCTCCGGCGCATGCTGGAGGACCCCTCCACTCGTCGTCGCTAGGCGCTCTGCTGCGCCGGTCAGCCTCCCCATCTCCTCCTCGCATCAAGCATCCCTCCCGCCGGCAGGCTCCCCATCTCCTTCTCGCCGGCCGACCTCTCCCCTCGCCGGGACTTCCCTCCTCCGAAGTCGTTCTCCCACCTCTCCCTGGCGGCGGACAACCCCTCCCACCGGAGTTGTCGGCTCCCAGCCTCTTCGTTCCGCGCGCTGCGGGGGGGGGGGGGACCGAGACTTCGTTCCGTGAGCCCATCTTCGGGCGTACACCCAACCTCGGGCAGTGCACACTGCTCCCCCCTCGGCGCACGCTCTCTCTTACCCCCTTTTTTTTTCTAATTTTGATTTTCGAAATTCGACCAGTGAGTTTTCGAAAAAAAAACAGGATCCTCGTTTAGGGTTATGCCCACATTTTGTATGAACTTGGTCTACTCCCGGTTCCAATCGATCTCCGTTCAGGGTTTACACCCACACTTTGTAGGAACTGGGCTTCTCCCGGTTCCACCCTCTCGTTCTCTATTTCATGAAGGCTCTAGCCATTGTTTTAATATATATATATAATATATATATATACTATATATATATATATATAGATATATATAGATTATATATATATATATATATATAATATAGATATATATATAATATAATAATAATAATAATAATAATAAGAATAATAATAATAATAATATAATAATAATAATACATCCACAAATTCAAACATCTTCATAAAATTATCTTTATCTAGTATAGACTCCATTTCATACGCATGTACATACATGCATGTACTTTATTTAACAATGAAATAATAGCCAATAATAACTAAAGATTCTATTTAATGACCAACAAACATAAATATAATAATGGAGTCCTGGATGACAACTAAAAATAATTAATGGAAACATAGTAAATTTGGGGTGAGCCTCATGCTCCCACATACATTGGTCTACAGAAACCGTCCTAAATAATCTAAGATACCATATCAATATTAATAATATTATATTATTCACATATACAATTATTTAGGAACCATTTTTTATCACATTTAAAGTAAGGTAGAGGTATACCTCCCAAATTACGTCGACATAGACGAATCTGGACGCACTGTCCGACTACATGGACTTGGGCTTGGTTCGGGCTGAAATGGCACAACCGGTTCTTCTGCAAGTCAATAACTCTTAATAATAAATAATTAAATTATTTACAGGAGTCCAGTCACAACTTGGCCTGGTTTTCCTAGTTATGACATCACTATGTCTCGGCCTTTCCCACCAGGGCTAATGTACTATTCAAAGCATGCCACTGCACTAACCGTGCCACGATTTCTAGTTACCTTATACTTCAAAACTCAACCATAGCTAAAATCATTTACCGTAATATTTAACTAAATAATTATTTATAAAAATTCTAAAAATCACCATTTAATTCAAATAAATAAATAATAAAAAATATATACTATCAAAAATTCTGGGAAGAGGAGTTACAGGTAGCGCCTTTAACTCGGCTAACCCAGAAGGGAGTTGCATTTGATTGGACTGATGAGTGCGAGACTAGATTTCAAAATCTGAAGCAACATTTCGTGTCAGCTTCAATCCTTGCACTTCCAGACGACGTCGAGGGATTCCAGATATACAGTGATGCGTTCGGATTGGGTTTGGGATGTGTATTGACTCAGAGAGGGAAAGTGATATCGTATGCCTCGAGACAGCTTAAGATGCACGAGAAAAATTATCTAACGCATGATTTGGAATTGGCAGCGATAGTATTTGCATTGAAATTATGGTGACATTACTTGTACGGAGTGGCTTACAAGATCTTCACTGATCATAAGAGCCTGAAGTAACAAAGATGTTGGTTGGAACTAATAAAAGACTATGACCTAATGATCACATACACCCCAGGAAAAGGTAATGTGGTGGCGAATGCGTTAAGTCGAAACTTTATGGGATCAATCAGTATTGACAAACGGATACTGAAAGAGTTAGAGAGCATGGAATTTAGCTCCAAATTCAGAGTCAAAATGTACAATTGGCTTAACTTCAACTTGAGCCGAGTTTATTAGAAAAGATTAAGACAGCACAGAGGACGAATGAGTTCTTGATAAAGATTGGCAGAATGATGGAAAAGGATGAAGCAGGTGATTTCATCGGGAATGAGGACGGTTCGTTGCGACTCAAAGGGAGGCTATGTGTCACAAAGGATGAAGAACTCTGAAAAGAAATCTTGACGGAGGCTCACTACGCCAAGTATTTGTTGCACTCAAAAAGTACAAAAATATATAAAGATTTACGTATGACCTTTTGGTGGCACAGAATGAAATGAGATGTGGCCCTCTTTGTCTCACGATGTATGGCTTGCCAGCGAGTCAAGGTGGAACACCAGAAGCCCGGCGGGGAGATACAGAACCTTGCCATCCCAGAGTGGAAATGGGATCATATAACCATAGATTTCATAGTTGGCTTGCTGAAGACGCAGTGAGGGAATGATACGATTTGGGTCATCGTTGATCGATTAACTAAGTCGGCACATTTCATCGCAATCAAAATCTCTTAGAGCGTTGGTCGGTTGGCTCAGCTATACTTGGATAAAATTGTCCGATTACATGGTGGTGCCAGCATCAATAGTGTCGGATCAGGATGGAAGATTTGTGTCACAATTTTGGCGTAGCTTACATTCAGCTATGGAGAAGCAATTGAATTTTAGTTCTGCATACCATCCACAAACTGATGGCCAAACCGAGAGAGTGAACCAGATACTTGAGGACATGCTATGGCTTTGTGCAATTGATTTGAAAACCAGTTGGGACACTCACTTGCCGCTAGCAGAATTTGCCTACAATAACAATTACCAGTCGAGCATACAGATGGCTCCATATGAAGTATTATACGGGCAAAAATGTCGATCTCCAATTTATTGGGATGAAGTTGATGAACGAAAAGTACTTGGTCTAGAGATGGTAGAGCAGGCCCGTCGAGAAGGTCCGCATGATTCGAGAGAAGTTACTCGTGGCACAAAGTCGACAGAAGAGTTATACGGATACTCATCGACGACCATTGGAGTTCGTGGTGGGCGATCATATATTTTTGAAAGTATCACCGATGCACGGAGTTATACGATTCGGTACGAAGGGAAAACTAAGTCTGAGATTTGTTGGCCAGTTTTAAATCCTTAAGAAAGTTGTCCCAGTTGCCTATCAGATTGCATTACCATCGATATTGGCTGAAGTACACGTTATCTTCCATTTCCTAACTACGGAAGTATGTGCATGATCCAATCATGTGGTAGACTTTGGTCGATTGGAATGCAAGCTGACTTGTCCTATATGGAAGGGCCAGTGCAGATTTTGGACATAAAGGATAAAATTTTGCAGAATCGAGTTGTTCCTTTGGTTCGAGTGCTTTGGCGGAATCATTCCGTTAAGGAGTCGACTTGGGAGCTTGAAGCGGATATGAAGGAAAAGTTTCCTTCGTTATTCGACTTAGGTGGGTTTGTGTTTAAGTTTCGGGGATGAAACTTTCTGTTAGTGTATTAATATGTAGGGTCCTGTTCCCGTTGCGGAGCACGGATCGGGCTAGCGGTCGAATAGCGAGTTGGATGAGATTGGGGAAACTTTACTTGGGGAAACTTTACCAGGATTGCGGGATAATGAATTGAGAACCTTTCCTCGTTATGGATTGGACTCTTTTGAAATGATACCCAAGATGCAGTGGGTACGTCATGGGGAAAGAGTTCTATATAAGAGTCGCTTACTTCGAGACGTAGCCCTGCTGGTTTTCGATGTCGCTTTTGTTGTTGGCTTTTGTGTGCATTTTCGTGATTGTTTTCGATAATGTTTTCATGGATTTACTTTCACTGCCTACGCATTCATATCGAATCACTGAGAGAAAGAGAAAGAAGTATACTGACCAGACGTTGGTGCCAATGTAGGTGCTAACGCAGTGAACCGAGCTTGACGTTGCGTGAAAGATCTCTTTCTCTCGACAATTCACCAACAAGTGAGTGGCTTTGATCCTTCTACGATCCTTAATCTTCGCGTATAACAAAGGTAGACTTTTATTGCGTTCGGTGCTTAAAAAGATGCCTAGTAATAACTCAGAAAGATAATGAAAGATAAATTATCATATGGCTAGGCTTGTGTTGCAAATCAAATATTGCCCTGTATGCTACGATATAAACTGTTGAACAGGTGATGCAAATACCCAAACACTAGGCGGTAAGTATATCGGACTTCGGTTCGAAAGATTGGTAACACAAATGAATAGTCCCTTGGTTAGATAAATGAGTATGCGAGCCTATGGCTCAAGGTAAGATAGTAAGATGGTAAGATGGCAAGATGAATAAGAACTGTGGCTTATGTACTTGAATTTGTTATGCATGTATGTTTTTATTTAGTTAAGTTGCATCCACATGCATGGTCATGGACAACTTGTATACAGGTATAGTTCTTCAAACGGTACTCCGAGACCACCGAACCGATTCGGCCTAGGAGGAACAATAGTGCTAAAGTAGTGCAAAAGTAGTAGCACGGTCTTTCAGGAACCTTCCGGTTGGGCTAGCTACCCACCGCTAAAGGGGAGCCGTCTGACCACGATGTCCAAGATGGCGTGCAGTCAGTGACCTTCATATAGACTGTGGCATAGCTAACAATGTCTTATGTATGTAAGAGTAAGGTTGTTCATAAATATACAGGGATGGCTAGACCGTGGGTAAGATTCATCAAATTGGTGAACGATATGAATTGATTGTGTTAGAACAATATGAATTGCTTATGTTTCTAACATCAGTGTATGCTTATTATGTTTTCTATCAATATGAATTGTTAATGGACCCTAAGGCAAGATAGAAAGATCACAAATCAATAGTGTACATTCACATAATTTACTACTGTTGATTTATGGTGAGATTGGTTACGCCGCTCACCAGTACATATGTGGCAATGTACTAACCCTCTCTCCACAGGTGCCGGGAACCTGGTGGGTCATCTTAGACGTTGAAGGCTTGTTGTCTGACTCTTTAGAAGCTTCATACTTCCTTGAAGTTTCTACTTGAAGAAGAAGGCATTTTGCTGAAGGTGGTTATTTGCATTATTAATAAAGGGATGTGATGTATGGAACAAGTTGTATCTGATTTCAATATTTCTGCAAGTTGTAACCAAGTTTGGCAGTTCATCTGCCGTTTGAGAGCCTTATGTTTTCATTTCAACGATATCAATAAAGACCTTTTTCATATCATACCTGCGTTGTCCAACTTCTTTGTGAACTTGCTGCGAATCTCTATTTAAAATGTCTATTTTATAAAAGGAATACAAGCACGCCTTGTACAAGTAATTCAGACTTGTACGACATCGCCTTAGCGAGGACGAACAATTCGGCTGAATCAAAGCGAAGGCGAACGATTCCCCGAATCGAGGCATGACAAATATAAGGGTGTGTGCTTGTTGTGAATACAACTGGTAGGAGAAGAGTACATCCATGCTGATGTTAAATACCATGTGTTGTATTTAAGAGCAAATCATGGGCCCTATGAAATGCAATAGGTTAAACAAATTTATACCTATACCTTATTCAAGGAAAGGAAATTACCTTCTGTGTATAGGCTTAAAAGGTGATGGTAGGGAGTATGTGAAAGCTGGAATAATGAGGGCAAACCTAGAAACACGTGTATCTAGAGGTGTTCATATTTTTATGAAATAAGTCTAAGTGTGGTGTAGGGATATCAAATGGATTCATACAACTGAGCTTAAGTGTTTAGGGAAATATAGGTAATTTGTATCATGACTCTATATTAAAAAAATATATGGAGAATTTTTAATGCATTGAGTCAATGTATACATCTAAGGAGAATTATATTTGATGGGTGGCTAAAAATAGGATCCTAGCAATAATTTATAACCCTTGTCTTATAAGATGCATAATTAATTAGTTTTAAATTATTCTCTAGGATCTCCTGACTACCTGGACCTTGTGAACGTGGGTGTTGGATCAGCTTTTTCTACCCAGCATCAGAAGACAGACAAGAGTACCTTGCCATTCTTATACTTCAGTTTCATATTTTAATATTTATTCTATTATGTTAATGTATCACCTAGGGCAGTGTTTGGTACCACGCGTCCGAATCACATTCGGGTGCCGATGGACGATAGCATCATTGGCTATCGATATGAGATATTTGTACTGCATCTCGCGACAATTCTTTTGTGGGTACATCAGATCCTAGGGCATATTCATGTGATATTACTGACGGATTCGTACTTGATCACATCTAGGTAGACAGAAATCTGGGTTTGATTTTGGACGATTACTTGATGTTTCTGCACTATACTACTATTATGACTTGATGTCCTAGCTAGAGGGTCTGGCCAGCGTCTCGTGGATACGATTCATGAAGTCACATGGCAGAGAGAACATACACCGTACGCTTAGACTATTTTCCTACATTGTTACCGATGTCTCTTTCCCAGAGCTTCGAAGGTTCATAGTTACCACAGTCCCTTACCAGGACTGCGGATTCATCATAGTTACCGGAGTTCCGTACCAGATTTTGGAGTACACCATAACAACCTGCGTGTTCGAGTGATATTCTCAAATTGCATTGTCATTTAGTTATTTATGTTAGATTAACCCATTTCTTTACAGTCATATTTACTTTTTCCTATATATATATATCATCGCTGTTGTACCCTTGGCTTGCATGTTATGTACCTTATTGTGTCCCGCTGGGGACCTGGTTCCTTCCTGGTTAGCCGCTTGGTCTATAGAGATTTTTGCTAGATTGTTGAGGAGCTCCTATTGTATTTCATGCATTTACTCTTTACATGTATTCACTCTTTTGCAGTTATATGTATCATATCCTACTATTGTGTCATGACCCGTACTCGGTGTAAGGGCACGAGACGTGGGTACATCCAGCCTACGCCACAGTGTCGGCGGTAGAACGTTGTCCTAGGTCCAACATCTAACACAATCTAGAATATGCTCCAATTAGAGTATGATATATATATGGTACAACTCAATCACAATAACTAAGATGGAATAGAAGAAAGATAATCATAACAGGGAGTCACAACATGAAGAAAAATCCCGGTGTAAACCACACCATAATAAAATCTCAATACAATGACAATGTCTCATAACTAGGTAATAATAAAAGTCTAATCTAACTCATGGCAAGTCCTCAGCAACTACTGGATCATGCTGAAGGTCCAGGTCACCTGTGTCAACTAGGCCTGCTCCATAGTAAGTGTCGCAACAATTCTCATTATCTGTAATATTTTTAACAGGTCCAGTCAGGACAGGAACGAATACATATATCTCATACAGTTCATAACATGAAAGAAAATATAAAACAAGTTATAGAGTAATATACATGAACTGCTGATAAAAAAATAGTAGAGAGACTATAAAAAGAAGAACATAATATAGTGGAAATAGATATACATGATATAGATAAAAAAACTGAGCTAACTACGTGATTTAGAGTACATGTTTGGTTATGTAAACAGGCTTAGGTTATACATGACTTAAATCGAGTTTGGAGTTATACATGAAATGGTGTAGATCATATAACCAAATAAATACTCCCCCTGTCCCAATCAGTACACAAGGATCTGTCCAGGTTATGTTATTGCACATGAAAGTAGTGCGTCACATGGATAGCTAGTCCACATGCACACTGGATTATACATAAAGGCTCACATGATCATGAGTGTACATGAATGTCACATGAGTATACATGAATAAGTATGAATACAATGAGTAGACGATACACATGATAAAGTACATGAGCATAATATATCCGATATATCCGACGGGATAAAACACATGAAGAGATCCATATAGTACTAATCGTGATATATCGTGACACAACAAGTAAACTAATATAACAAGTAAATACGTCCAAACAAGAATGAAACGGTCAGATAATGTACTCGCCTGACAATCCAAGCTGTTGATGAGGATGTGTAATTGAACTGGAGTGATGTAAACCTATTTAAAGTAACCACAAGTCACAACAAGGTCTAACATATCATAAAGAATGCCTACAATGCAATTCTACATAATTTTAGGTCCTTCTAGGTCAAAGTCAACCCTAGGTCAATTCTGGTCAAACCTGGTCAACTCCGGTCAAATCTGGTCACTCTAAGTCAACTAGTCTATTTACTAATTTTTAGGTCACACACAAGTTTATAAGTCATTCGGAGTTCGTTGAGTCGTTTTGATCAAGTTTGACCCAAAAGTTGACTTTTGTCAAACTTGGTCAACTTGTCGGCCAATTCGACCAAACTAGGCTCCTTATGACGATCCTAATCTGTCCAACACCCTATGGTTACATTCATAAGCAATCCAATATATATATATATATATATAGATATATATATAATATATATATATATATATAATATAATATATATCTATACATACACATAATTACTATATGAGACTAAAGGAAAATGTGATAAAGGACTGCTGATAATGAATCAAATATGAGATTAAAAAACCAAGTATTAACTATTGAATATATCACATATATAACACATATACACATATATCCATTTGAAGAAAACTATATATATATATATATATATATAAATATATATATATTATATATATCTATATAATATATAGATATTATACTTTTATATATATATACTTTTATATCTATATATAGATATATATCTATATATATATAATATATATTTATATTATATAATATATATATATATATTATATATATATATATATATATTATATATTATATATATATATATATTAATATATATATATATATATATATATATAATAAAGTATATATATATAAAAGTATATATATATTATATATATATATATATATATATATAATATATATATATATATATAATATATATATATATAATTATATATATATAATATATACCCTCGGCTGGGCTGGCCCCTTCCCTCCGCTTCCATCCTCAACGCTGACTTCCACCCCTCCGGCGTCCCTCTTGGCGTCGTCCTCGGCGTCGAAACCCCCCCGCCTCTCCCCCCACGAGCAGCGAGCCCCCGCCCTCGGCGGATCGGATCCGACTCCTCCCTCCCACTTCCCTGCCTCCGCCCCTCGTCGGCTCCGGTGGAAGCGCGTCAGCCCTCGTGCTCAGCCTCCCCCTCTTCGACGTCGGGCGGGCGTCCGACGGTGACGCCGCCACCGTCCTCTCCTCCTCGTGCAGCTCCCCCAGTTAGCGTCGGCCTCCGGCGCTCCCAAGCCGGCCGAGATCCTCCGCTCCCCTCGGCTGTGGTGACTCCATCCTCCCATGTCGCTCCACTGCCGTCCTCCGGCCTCCGGCGATCCCTCCGGATTATGCTGGAGCCTCCCCCCTCTCGATGACGATCGGCCGGCGCTGCGTCGGTCGGCCTCCCCCGCCGGTGAGCAGCTCTCCCCGGAGGTCGAGCCCCACGCTCACCTCCCCCGGCGGGCGTGCCTTCTTCCCTCCCCCCGGAGGTCGACCCCCTTGTCCCCTTCCTTCCGCCTCCGTCCTCGCATCGCCGGGTCGGTCTCCACTGCCGGTTCCCAGCACCTCCTGCCCCCCCTTCCGAGCTCTCAGCTCCGGGCAGTCGCCCTCTCCGGGCCCTCCTAGCCTCCCTCCGCCGGAGGCCCCTGACTCCGGGTTCCGCGATTGGGGGGACGGCAGCCCCCACCTTGGTCTGCGCGTCCGCTTCGGGATGCGAGCCCACCTACCCAGCCTGTCGCCTCGTGGCGAGCGCCCAGCCTCGGCTGGCGTTCCCACCCACCCTGCCCTTGGGCCTTGTTCCTTTTCCCAACTGGCAGAGCCCTCTAACCCGTCCCTTTAAATTTTTGAAATTTTATTTTTGAAATTTCAAAATTTCGTTTACCGTTTTAGCTTTTTCGTAATTTCGGTTTCAGGAATTTCGAATTTTCGAGTTCCAACCTTTTCTAATTCCCACTGGTCATGCAGGGTCCGTTTTGTGTTTCTTGGCCCTGGACCCGCTTGTAATGCTCTTACAGAGCCCCCCTTTATTTTAATAAATTGCTTTTTGAATATATATATATATATATATATATATATATATATAGGCATATGCATGAATATACATATACATACTCATATAGGTAAGAAATAGATTACTCGAATCCGGAAAGTGAATTCAAACATGGAAATCAGAATCTTAAACTCCTTTTCCAACATATCTACATATATACAAGTCATTTATATATATATATATATATATATATATATATATATATATATATATATATATATATATATATATATATATATTATAATATATATATATATATATATATATATTTTCATATATATTCATAAAGGAAAATCTAATTTACATATGTAAAAGATAATTAAATAGGATATAAAACCAATGATCAATTCCCACAAACTCAAAATGTCATCTATGAATCATAAACTCAGAATTTGATACATAAAATCCTTAAAATCAAAATACTATAAAACTATTCAATTTTATATTGGAGGAAAACCCAATTATACTTGAAAAGGCAAACAAATAGGTAATAATCCCGCAGATCACTTTCTGCAAGTCCAAAATATCATATATAAGTTAACAAGTCAGAAATATCGATTAAAAGTCGAAGAATCAAAATATCACATTTCTATTCAAAATATTGAACTCGAAAAATCCAATTTCGACAAAACAACCAAGATCACAAAATACTCAACAATAAATCACGAAACTCGGCAAGCATGTTAGTCTCGACATACATGACATGTTCGGGCACTCATGGAGTCAAAACTGTGCCCGTGTCGTGTCCATGGAGTGTGTATCGAAAACCGATACCACGTGTCGAAGAGGGTGTTTTCGCTCGATTGTGCGTCACACGCACAACGAAAAGCCTTGTGCTTGTGCACACGACTAGGTAGGGTCACGGGATAGGTCTAGGACACGTCGACATGACACGAAGTCGCAGTGACATGACATAGTGGCTCGTGCAACAGCGCGCGGCCTGCGCGCGCGTGTGCATGCGTGCTCGTGCATGCGGGTCGCCGCTCGTGGCTCGCGCGTCAGGCCACGCCATGACTCGGGATCGAGACCCTGGGTAGTCTAGGTATAGGGCTACGTGTTCCAACTCCTGGTATGGGTCCTTGACGTGCCGTGTTCGCATACGAAGGCCGTGTCAGCAGCAAATTTCAGTATGAGTGCACAGTTTAGCCGACCAGTGCACGACGGATTTCTTTACGCTCGTTCGCCGAAACGTTGTGAAATTTTATGGGCATGTGGGCAGAGGTTGCCTCTATGTGCTCGTAAAATTTCACACGAGACGGAGCTCTGTGCATCGAGTTATGATGCACAGACAGCAGGGCGTGCACGAGACCGTGCACGGGATCTCGTGCACGCGTGTCCGTTTCCGTTCGAATGCCGAAATCATATCAATTTTTGATTCGCCTTCACGAAAGTTATTAAAAATCATATAAGGAAGGATTTCGTGAAAACAGAATCAAAAATTAATACTTTTCAATTCTAAGTGGTATTTTGCCGAACACGGGCAACGTGAGACCGATACGTGTCCGATACCGCTATCAAACGAAACCAAAATCCTATGAAACTTCATACACAGATAAAGGGTGCCTATATGGATGCAATAATGAAGAAAATTCAAGGGAAATAAAGGTAGATCGAGATTTACCTATTGAGAGTCGGAATCTCAATAAAAGGAATTCCTCGAGTGCTTTGTCGGCCGATTTCTCCTGAACAAATGCCTCCTCCTCCTTGCTAGCATTACTCCAGCAAGTCCTCCTCTTCCCAACGAGCGCAACGGAATTCGTTTGAGGTGAAACGGACTCCGAATGACAAATCTAGGGTTTTTGGAGAAAAAGAAATTAGGGCTTGCTCTTGGTGGCTATGTTTTACAAATGAGAGGGGAGGGGGCTGCTTATGGCCGGCCAGGGGTAGGGGGTGTTAGGTTTAGGGTTTGCACATGGGCCAAGCACTCCATGAGTTGCTAAAAAGGCTCATGTCAAAAAAGCTAAAAAGGCTTTAAGAGAAAATAGCTAAAAAAATGAAATAAATGATTCTAAAATAAACAATAATTCTAATTTAAATTTTAAAAGGCTAATAATACTTCTAATTACATTATTAGGCTTCTGGTCAAGGTTGACTAAGGTCAAACCACTTATACTACTAAAACACCAAATCAGCTACCAATTAAACTACACAACAAGCAATTTAGTTAATAAATTAATAAAATTCAAAGTAACGCACAATGACTAAAATACCCTTAGCCTAAAAATAGGTAATTAGCCAACCTAGTCACATGGTCGAGTCTCCTTGGTCATGGTTAGTCTCTAGGTCAAGCGGTCTCTAGGGTTAAGCTAGCAACAACCAAAATCACAATTCACTCATCTAAATAATACGAAATAAATAAAAAAATCACTAAAAATCATAATATGATTAATTATTATTATTAAATGATAAAAATTACAAAAGTTCAAAATTACCCTCGTTTCTGAAAAGTGGTGGTTACATATTGTGTCTGTTTAGTAGTACTTATTTATAGACTCATATTGTTCCTTTCGAGTCTATTCGGGTAAGTATGATTACTAGGCTGCAGACTGGTACTCATATTTTCTATTTTTTATGTTCTTGTTCTGTGGGTTGAGTGTAAACATGTCATAGTGGTAGCTACAAAATTCTAGGATAGCTTTACATATTCGATTTGGACTGGGGTCCACTTGGATATGTAGCCGGCCATTGCCACGTAGTCTAGTCCCATGTATTTTGGGACTGGAGCATGATATGGTCTTTGTGGTAGCCCATACAGGTCCGAATTATCGTTTCGATTATGTTATTGTACTGAGCGAGCCTGTAGTTATGATTCGGAATCAATTTGATCTCAATCCACAAATAATTTGAAGATTTCCTTTGCATTTTTGAGTATCCTCCTTGAACTTCATAATTGTATTCGTTCATTCTCCCTCAATATCGCTATATTTGTTTCTCGTCTCCTTTTACTCCTTCGGGGAGACGAACGCTCATGCGGATTAATTATCTCTAGATGCATATTCTCATCAAGACGAAGAAGGCACACATGATTGAATATTTTGTAGAAAAATAGTTATCCATAGTAAGAAGGGTTAGGCTATATAGTTTTTCAGATGTTGAGCTAGAAAGGATTGATGGTCTAAGATTTAGTGCATGATTTGAACCTGGCAACATGAGCCTAGAATTAGACAAATCTACCCATTGTCTGAGTTAGAAGCAATTTAGAAGTATTGGTGGCTAGAAGGATCTATTGAATAATAGACGTTCAAGTAGTATGCGATGATTTATGATAATGCACAATAAGAGGGTTAGCCATAGTTCATGGTGATATGAGAAAATGTGTCAAGGACTTAAGAAAATGAAAACTTGAGGCTCTAAGCTTGGAGAAGGTTATCTGATATTAGGATTTTAAGTAAACTCATGTTTGGATGGTACCAATTTTTAAATTTGGATGACTTATAGTAATAGCGATAGAAAGAAACAAAATGAAGAATATAGATTGATATATGACATATGTGGAGGATCAACCTGGACGAAGTAGTTGGTGACATGTACCTAGAATGAAATTCTGAAATCGTTATTGAGTATGAACCATTACAAGATAGCAACGGATTACGAACGTATTCAACGAATATAGAAGAATGATGAATAACAGTGTTTAATGATATCATATTGATAATTAAGAAAAATAGATCAAGGAGTTAAGAATCCCGATTAAAGCTTAAGGGATCATCTGAGAGCAGATTAAGTATATGATAAAGAAAGGAATCATGATAAGGGAATAGTAACTTAAGGTGCAAACAAGCTACTATTGTAAATTAAGTACGGGAAAATCTATATTGGAGTTTGAACCTTTGCATATGCTTAACATAAAAAAAATGATAAACAAAATATGTAGGGAAGAGCTACAAGATCAAGAGGGAGATAGATGGTTAACTTGAGGCTTAAACAGACGATGGAGGAAACCTAGGAGAGGGTAGAATTATAAACTTGGGAACCATAGACATAGGATATGTCAGGTATAAAAGTAAGGGATGCTAGGATTTAGGTTGTTCAAGACAGAATCTTAGAAGAACTAGGATAGGGATGACCAGGCTTAAGAGGAAGTAGGAGCATGAGTTTGTAGAAGGTCTAGATAGTAAAGATAGAGAACCAAGGTTTTATCAGCTGAATGTTTCACCATAGAAATCTTCGTACTTGTTCATGCCGAGGAGGAAGGATTGATATATTTGTGCATCGACTCAGAGAGTTAAATGATGTGACAGTAAAGAACAAAGATCCCATACCACATATAGATGATTTTAATTTTATCTTTTACTTTAGTTTGGTTTATCTTTTATTTTAGTTTGGTTTAATATTTTAATTTTAGTTTGTTATTATCTATACTATGGATAATAATAAAATATTATATATATATATATATATATATATATATATATATATATATATATATATATATATATATATATATATATATATATATATATATCCGAGGGCTCTAGCTCAAGTTGCTAAGAACATGGACTCAGCTACGGGAGGTCCTAGATTCAAGTCCCACCCCCTTCTCACGTACTTGGGCCAGGGGGCCCGGCCCCCAACTCGGGCCCAGCATGGTCAAAACTGGTCTAGGCCTGTTCGAGCCCGATCAACGACCCAGACCGGCCTGACCCACTAATCCAGCGGGTGCTGGCTGGGTTGCGCATGTGGACCCTCAAGCCCGGACCGGCCCGGCCTGGTTTGACCACTGATCTGGGCCGGTCAAACCCCCAGAACCCGATTGGGCCATCCCTGACCGGTCTGGTCTAAGCCCAATTTAGGCTCGGTTCGGCCGATTTTTATTTTTTTGTTTTTTTGACCCATTGGAGCCAGAAAGACCCTTTTACCCCTATTTTAGTTCTTATTTTTACATCGTTTGAAGGATATTTTTGGTCATTTTGATAACAACTCTTTTTTGGGGTAAAATATGTGATTTTGCATAAAAAATCTATAAATAGACCAAAATGCATGAAAATAATACACAACCATTTTTTTCCTTTCTTACAAAATATTCAAGATAAGCAATTATCTGAAGGTTGAACAACATGTTTTTGGGCTATGAAGTGTAACTTTCTAGAGGCCAAAATGCAGTGTTCTTGAGGTTTCAAATTCTGCAAAAATTCTTGGAGTTGGACATCTCTTTCCTGAAGTTGACCTTCCAAGTAATTATATAGAATATTTTTTTGGGGATTTTTGATTTTTTTCTCTCTCTATTTTTTGGTAGATTATATTTTTCCCCTTCTTTTTTCTTTTTTCTGAAAAATTTAATTTTAAAAATATAGATGCTACTGGTTTTAACTACCCTTACAGAGGTGATTCAGAACAAAAATTTGCCTACTACACTGATTTATTTAAAAATATTCCTATTCTAGATTCTGTGCCACCAACACAAATGTCACTTCCTGAAGTTAGGAGCATGGCTACAAATATTGAAAATATGAAGAAATCAGTTGTATAAAAATATTTTAAAAAAATGTCACTGATAGTGAGGGTGCACCGGTTTTAGATCCCAAAAATCAAAAACTAATTCCTAAAGGCGCATAGTGTAAGAAATATAAGAAAATATTTAATTAGAAAAAGAAATGAGGGCACGAGCACATTAAAAAGATACTATGACACTTGTTATGGTAAAGACACTGTAAGATACGTAGTCACAGATAAGCATCAGTCCTTAAGGACTTTCTGTAGGTAATTTTACTTATTCTGATGCTCGTAACAAAATCCAACTAACCATTTTTTTTAATTTGTGATGAACAACCTTTCACATTCGAAGAGAGTGATCGGTATATAAGTATGCAAGTACTACTCTTAACTCATGTTTACTAAAGTTTCTAGATCGACCACTAGATCAGAGGCTGTCAAAATATATCAAAAAGAAATGACAGCTTTGAAGAAAGCTTCATAAATGTTAGTAACTGTTTGCCATGAAATATAAAAGGACAGAACAATTATCGGAAGACTGGACTTTTACTTCACAATACAAACTCGCTTGTACAAAGAAAGCCTAGGGACGAAAACCTAGGTGCAACAGTCTAAGTACAATTATTTATTTTAGATTCTGGGAGGTGACGATAGAGGCTCGGGAAAGCGACGGCCGCTCTGTCTTACTCCTTGGACGATCGGGTGCAGCTTTTGGACTCTGTAGAAGAACTGACGGGCGTTGACGAAGAAATGCTCTCTCTCTTCAGGCTCTCTGGCTCTATATGCGCGTCTGCCTCTGTATCTCTCTCTGTCTCCGTGTATATGTGTCTCTCCGTATATGTCTGTGTGTGTCTCTACAAGGGAATGGCACCCTGCTATTTATAAGAGTGGGGGGCCTCATTAGGGTTTACAATGATTGCCCATTCTTGAAAGTCGGCTAAGGATCATTGGATCTGGGCCGTTCATCGAGATTTGAGCAATAAATGTGATTGTATCAAATCTTTTGTGGGTAATTAATGCTGATTGGAATAAATCTCCCTTACGATGATCTGCTGATGTCCGTGAATCTGAATGAATAAGTTTAATTCATTCTCCTGCCACGTGTCCCAGATTATTGGGATTTGACCCCATCTTTGATTACAGTAAATCTGGAAAATTAATTGGCTTTATGACACGTGTCCTGGAAGCCACTGAGGGGATCTGAGCCGCATGAGGATTGAGCCGCATAAGCCCGGCCACGTGTCAAGGCTGTTGGGGAGTGGCCCCCGAACCTTCGAATCACATGATAATCTGGACCGCATGGACGTAGGTGGCCGCATAACGGGTAACTCCTTCGTGAGCCGCATGGAGATAGTCCTCGTGAGCCGCATGGGGGAGCGTCTGCTTGAGCCGCATAGGGGGAGCCTCCGCTTGAGCCGCATAGGGCTGTTTCGATCTGGGCCGCATAGGGCAACTTCGGCCTGAGCCGCATGGGGAGTCTCCGCTCGAACCGCATATGACTGTCCATGTGTCTAGGCTACGTGGCATTTTTTGGATCTCGGGGGATTATGTCAGAGATCTCCTTCATTTTCCTAGGAGTCTGTCATTATGACAGAGTCATAATTACATCTTTGCGTCATGACTGTCGTTTTGTCAGAGCTGTCAGCCGTCAAGGCAATTAATACAGTAAGGGAAGAGTTGTTTGTAGGCTACGTGTCCTCTCCTCTGAGCCGCATGGAACGTATCGAGCCGCATAATCCCTTGTGCCACATGAATCTCTGAGCCGCATAGGCTTTCTGAGCCGCATGGGGTTTCCTGGCCGCATGGCTCTTTCTTTATTATTTTTCATGCTTCTACAAGACCCCCTTCAAAGTTTTCAATTTACAAAATTGAAATACTTTGAATAAGAAGCATGGCTGTGTGCAAGTTCTTCTAGCCGCATATGAGGTCCTAGCCGCATAGATGTCTTGGCCGCATGGAAGTTTCAGCCGTATGGATGTTTCAGTCGCATAGATAGTTCAGCCGCATGGATGGCTTAGCCGTATAGTTCCTTGCCACGTGTGCGTGTCTTTAATTGCCTCAAATTTGCTTTTAGCGCCGTCTTTAGGGGAAATCCCGAGGGTTGGTTCATTAAATCTCTGGATTTTACGCCCTGGGTGAATCTTTTTTATGGAAGAGGGGGCAAAATCTGAGAAGTCGATTTTGTCTTTATACGAGGCGGTTCATTACTCCACGTGTCTTCCCCCTCTCGTCCTCCTATAAATAAGAGGAGTTTGAGAGAGAGAGGACTTCTTTACTTCCTCTTTTACTTCGAATCCTTCCCTATCCAGCTCTTCATCTTCTTTTCGATTGATAATGGCTTCCAAGAAGACCATTGCAGCGAAGAAGGCAGCGTCTTCATCGAACGCGACGAAGGGCAAGACTGCTTCTACTTCGACTGCGGCCGCTCCTCTCCCGGTAAGATAAGCCGAATCTTAATTTGCGAGGAGGCCTATCGGCTCTATGATCACATCCTTCGGGTCACGTGATTGATCATTATCATGGACATGCAGGTCCTGCCCCTCTCGTGCCGAGGATGGACCTTGTTGAGACAAACTCTGCCGAAGGGGTATTGGCGGAGAGGGGCGTACCTCTTCCCCCTCTGGCTCGTTTTGATGGTTCTCTTGTGGGCTCGAGTTCGACAAGTCCAGTGATGGGACAATCAGGGCAGGGGACGATGGTCCTCATGTCTTCCTCTGCTCGGGCGGCCCAGAGAGTCGACCTCTCCGTCCTGCCAAGCGTCAAGGCTCTTCAGGTGGCAGAGGAAGAGTAGCCGCTATCCGTGCGTCGTTTTGCTTGGAAGTCGCCCCCTTGGTAGCAAGTTCTAGCACCACTCCTTCGATGCTGCCGGCCACGCTCCCTCTGACGCCGTCCTTTACAGAGGTCTTGGACGAATCGTTACAGGACGTGGTCGACCGCTTTTAAATTGATATCCTTAAGACTCTTCTTGGTGGTGCAGGGCTGGCTGCGCTCTTGGAGGTGAAGTTGTTGGAGACTGAGCAGCTGGTGGCCCAGCTGCAGGTGCTGCGACAGGCTGATCTGTCTACGGTTATAGATCGGGAGCACGGTTCTCTCACCACTACTATAGAGAGGACAAGGGCTGCTCGAGATAAAACCAAACCGACCGTACTGAAGGACCTTCGCAATCTGTCTGATCGATATGATCAATTGAGCCACGAGAGTGAATATGTCACGGATCGGGAAGCGGCTGCCTCCCGTGGGATTACTGACACATGGGAGCAGATCCTTGAGCTTCAGAGGAAGTTGACTTTCTTGGAGTCTGAACTTGAGGCTGCCCGTATTGACAGGGAGCTGATTATTCAGGAGGCTGACAGAGTCAATCAAGCTTCGACCGACCTAAAAATTGCCCTGAAGAAGTTGGAAGATGGCTGGCAGGAGCTCATGGGCTTGGATGATGAGGAGCAGTTATCCCAGGAGGCTGAACGTCGAGCTAAACAACGGCTCGAACAGGAGGCCATCTCAGTGAAGAATCGCCTTTTGGAATTGTGTAATACCGAACTATAGTCGGCCTTTTCTTCTTTTGTTTCCTTTTCTTTTTTTTGAGAGGGACGTGGTCCCAAAAGATGTAATGATTTTTTCTTCTTTCAAATAAAGAGTACTTTCCATTCTACCCTTTATTTGCATTGCTTGTCATGCTTGTGGTATTGTGGTAGTATTTGCCCCGTATGGGGGACTTGTTTGTGGACCTGTTACCCTTGGCATACCTTGGTTTTAGGTACGGGTAACAAGTTTGACTGGGGATACTTAGAACAGTTTCACGGCAATGTGGTCGTGGACGTTCCAGGTATCGGGATATAGAATGCCATGGAGCAGCTGGACTCCTGGGACATGGTGAGAAATGATGGGCCTGTACTAAGAGACTTAGCAAAGGTCATTTGTGGGCCTATTGTCCTTGGCGTACCCCGATTTAGGATACAGATAATAGGATGAAGGGGAACCAACATACTCACTCAGAGGTAATGAGGACATGGTGAGTATGAGGGTTTTACCATGGAGTCTTCCTGCTCAGAGGCAGTGAGGACATGGCAAGAGTGGACTCAACGGAGGATATTTGTGGTCAACGAAGGACATTTGTGGGCCTATTACCCTTGGCGTACCCTGGTTCAGGGTACGGGTAATAAGACGAGGGAGGACCGATGTACTTACTCAGAGGTAATGAGGACATGGTAAGTACGGAGGTTTTACCGTGGAGTCTTCCTGCTCAGAGGTAATTAGGACATGGCGGGAGCGGACTCAACGGAGAATATTTGTGGACCTATTATCCTTGGTGTACACCGGTTATGGGTACAGATAATAAGTCGAAAGGGAATCATCATACTTACTCAGAGGTAATGAGGACATGGCAAGTATGAAGGTTTCTTCGACGGAGCCTTCCCATTCAGAGGTAATGGCGACATGACAGGAGTGGGCTCAATGAAGGAGGGTACATAGAATGACTCAGAGGTAAAGAGGACATGGAAGTTCTATGCAAGGGGTGATTTGTTTTTGGCGAAAGTGAAACGACTCAGAGGTAATGAGGACATGGCCGTTTTGGAAATTTGTGGATCGGTTACCCTTTTTGTGCACTGGGAGTGCGGGTAGTGGATCACGAGGGAGGATCTTTTCCAGGAAGAAAGTTCAGGGGTATGATCATACATGACTTACTATCTGAGAGAGTGATCGGAATGTGAGTTCAAAGGCACCAGCGGGTACATGACTCGATAATCTGGAATGTTGAAATGTGAGTTCAGCGGCACCAGCGGGTACATGACTCGATAATCTGGGATGTTGTAGAGGTGAGTTCAGCGACACCAGCAGGTACATGACTCAGTAATCTGGGATGTTGTAGATGTGAGTTCAGCGGCACCAGCGGGTACATGACTCGATAATCTGGAATGTGTCGTTCAGACATAATATTTCTTCAGGAACTTGCCGTTGACGGGCAACATGAGCAAGTCTCCATTTTGCTTTACGAGGCGGTAAGCACCGTTGGAGAATACAACCTCGATGATAATGGACCTTCCCATTTTGGTTGTAACTTGTCGGCGGTCTTGTGAGTCATGACCATCGGTCTCCGGACTGCCAGAACGAGATCGCCCACTTGAAATGTTCTGATTTTAACCTTCTTGTTGAAGGCTCCAGAGATATGCGCTTGGTATAGCTCGATTCTTTGTTGAGCCAGGATACGCTTTTCATCTAAGGCCTCTAACTCTTGTAGTTGGCGTCGGTGGTTATCATCCATCGTCAATTGATAAGTGAGGGCGACGCGGAGTGAGGGTATTTGAGTCTCTAATGGGAGAACTGTCTCACTTCCGTATACTAGGGAGAATGGTGTGTTCCCTGTTGCCATTCGGACCGTGGTACGGTACACCCATAAGCATTCACCAAGCTTCTCGTTCCAGTCGCGTTTGTTGGACGATACGAACTTCTTGAGTAACTTGATGATGGTTTTGTTGAATGCTTCTGCCAACCCATTTGCTGCTGGATTGTATGGCGTCGAAGCAATATTCTAGATGCGGTGCTTGTCGCAGAACCGATAGAAGGTGTGGCTTGCAAACTGCGGACCATTATCGTGGATGATCCTTCGGGGCAGTCCAAAGCGATAGATGACGTGATGCTTGAGGAAGCTGATCACGTTCGAAGTTTTGACTTCTGTAAGCGGAACAGCTTTCGCCCATTTGGAGAAGTAATCCGTGATTGTGAGTATGAAGCGATGTACTCGGGAGGAAGGTGTAGTGATTGGACCAATGATATCCATTCCCCATGCTTCGAAGGGCCAGGATGCCACTGTCGGATGTAGAAATTCGGATGGCTGGTGAATGAAGTCCGCGTAGACTTGGCAGGCTTTGTACCTTCTTGTATAGTCTATCGCATCTGCTACCATCGTGGACCAGTAGTAGCCCATTCGGCGAAGACGGTCTTGCAATTTAGGGCCAGGCTGATGGGCCCCGCAGACACCGTCATGAGCTTCTCGCACGGCTTCTGCGTTTGACAGACACCGAAGCAATAATCCATCATAGGATCGGCGATACAGTATTTTTGTCTCTGTATCGTAGAAGAATCTGAGAGAACACCGTCTGATGGAGGTGGCTTCCTTTGGGTTCTCGGGCAGGATATCGTAGACAACGAAGTCAATGAATGATTGTCTCCAATCTGGGGCATCGTCGATCGTCTGAGCAGAATAACTCGCCACGAATTGAACGTTGTTCTTGGGGCAGACCAGTTCGTGTGTAACGCCCCAGTCCCAAAATACGTAGGACTAGAACGCAATCATACCAGCTGTATACATACGAAGTATGTGGACCTTCGTATATATACATAAGCTGTGAAATACAGTAACCAAGGTACTAAATCTCATCCACACAGATAAATAATAATATAAAATCAACTTTGAATTTGTCATGTTTACAATCGTTGGGCGGAGACAAAGTCCGCTACCAACTAATTTTAATAAGAACGAAATATACAAGAAAAGAAATTTGATAGAGCGAAGGAGATAACGATCCAAGAGCAACATCTCGAAGAGTAGAGTGCAAGTCATGGCCTTAGCTAGAGCACCTGCAAGAAATTACGAAACACACACCTGGCGAGATAACCAGGTCCTCAGAGGGACGTAACAAGATACATCAACATGCCATATAATACTGAATATAAAATATGCCACAATCAAAGAAAGTGACAAGACACTATAAGGTAATCTAACCAACTAAAGTGAACATGCAGTGAGAACAAACCTTTCGTCGCATGGGCCCTGGCTGTAAATGGGATATGGTATAGTCCCCTCTTGGGCACCAGTGACCGAGAGCATGACGTTCAAAAATGACAATTGCCAACCTGAGAGGCTCATACCCGTATCTCCAGCGGAGCTTCCGGGTTACAAGGGAAGTGCAATAGAAGCCCATACGATAAGAAAATGTTCTCCCCACCTAATGTACCTATCATGTCGCATCCACGATCATGTTTCTCTACTAACTGCTAAGTCTCCTAACTTGTCTCTATTAGCAGTTAGTCCTAACGCATGCACATGGGGGATCAGCCCACACGCAAGAACCTCTACATGCCCTCATCTCACACATCCTCGTGGTACAACTGTGTCAAGGGATATACAATACACTATAGACGGTAGCCCCTTAACTCTAGGTTCACATGCAATCAAAGGATAATAACAATTTAGCTAATATCACTGAACATGTAGTAAATCTAGAACTGTAAGAACAAGAAATAAATGAACAGTGATATATAAATAAAATGCAGACAAACTATAAATAGTAAAAAATGGCAAGGTATCTTGCCTGTTATTACGCCTGGTATGCGATAATCTGACAAGTCCTGCTTGGTCCACTAGCCATAGTCATGGTGCAGAGGTCCAAAGTCGCGAGGGAATAGAAAATATGATCAGTCGAAATCAAGATTTTGAGGAAATTTGTGTAAAGAATACTTATATTATTTCGTATAATACTTGAAAACCATGTTCCTTAGTAAAAATAATTTTTGACATATTTGAAAATGCGAAAAATTAATTTAGGCTAAAACTATAAGTTTACCAAAATAGGATTTCTAGGAAGATAACACGTAATTTATTAGTAAGATAATTATTGAAATACTCGAAATTATCTATAATTTCGAAAACCCTTTTTACTAGTTAAAATATTTTTTTTTTGGGAAAATGTTTGAAGGCAAAAATGGTTTTGGACTAGCATCAAATAGTGCGATTATTAATAATAATATTGACAAAATATATTTCTAGAATTTCTAAAATAATACAGTTATTGGTACTGTAATTATACTACTAGTCTTTTAAATACCCCCATATATATCAAAATATTATTTCTAATAATATTACTGAAAATAATAACACTAAATAATAATAATAATAATAATAATAATAAAACAAATGATAGTAATATATGATAGTAATAATAATCATTATACTAAGGAAATAAACTAATACTACTACTACTACTAATAATAATAATAATAATAATAATAATAATAATAATAATAATAATAATAATAATAATAATAATAATAATAATAATAATAAAATCACTTAAGAAATCCACTAAAGCAAATTCTTTCCTCTCCCCCCAAATGTCATCGAGAGAGGAAAGAGAATTGGGGAACGGTGGATTACCAGGGGATGCTTTGGCCTGGCTCCGGCGCTCGGGTGAGTGCGACGATGGCCGGAGTGGCACTCGAGTGAGGACGGCGACGGAGCAGAGGAGGCGGCGGTAGCATCGGCGGTGCTCCGGCGGTTCGGAGGAGGTGGAGGAGAGGGTTTACCAAGGGCGGCGGCTGGGCGCTGGGTTTGGCGCGCGCCTGAGGCGGCGGAGTAGATGGCCGGCGTCTCCATGTCGGCCGACGGCCACGGGAGGACGGCGACGGCGTAAATCTACGGGCGGGACTCCGGCATCTCGGCCTGGTGCAGAAAATCGTCGGTGGTGGCAGTTGGGCACGGCCGAGGGTCGTGCATGCGGTGCGGGGAGCTCGTCCGGGCGGAGGAATCCCGATCTGTACGGCGCGGTGGAGTGCCGACTCAGGTGAGGTCTCCCCCTTCTTTTTCCATAGTGTGGTTGTGGTGACGATGACGGTGGTGGTAGGGGCGATGGTATGTGGGGGTGCTGTCGGAAAGGAGAACGGAGAACGGTGAGGGTGGTGACAGCGGCGATGGTGTCGGTGGCGTTCTGGTGAAGTCAGGGGTCGGGTTACGGTGGGGGTGGTGATGATGATGGAGATGGTGTTGGTGAGATGATTGCGTCGGGGCGGCAATGGTAGAGGATGTCTGTTCGACGCCGACGGGGATTAGGATAGGGTTTAGGGATAGGTATTTGACGATGTCGGGGTGTGTCCGACACGGGGAAGGAGATAAATGTATTTGTAAAAAAATGGAATAAGATTATGGTCGGAAGAGGACACAGACACGAGGCACGCACCATTGGTTGGGTAAAATTTGGTGGATGAATAAATTATGGAGAATAGAAATTTGGATGAGTACCTGCCTATTTATAGGATGTGGGAATTCCCAATTGGATAGAATTTAGGAGTAGTTTAAATTCCCTTTTAAATAAATTTAAAATAAATCAGATCCAATCCAAATACAAATCCAAATTTAAATCTAATTTAATTTCTAGTATAAAATCAATGAGTTAAATCAATTTCAAATATTTAACCATTTAAATAAATCCAAGAATTTAAATCAAGATTTAAATCGCCATAATAATTTTGAATTATATTTTCCAAAAATACTAATAAAATAATTTCGAAAATACAATAAATATTTACTAATGTCCAAATGATATTTACATAAATCTACTTTTCGAATATACCATTTTATAGAAAAGAAATTATTTATTATTATAACTATGTAAATAAAGGTTTTATAAATAAAATAACAAATTGGAATTTTGGGATGATAACTAAAATCCTTATTATATATATTTTGAAGCTAAAAAGAAAATAAGAAAAAATGTTTTTCCTAAAATATGTACGCTCGCACATATTTGCACTCGTCGAGCAATTTCGAAAAATACATTTCGTGCGCGACGTAAAATACGACCACGCGACGTACAATACAAATTTTAAATCAGTACCAAAATAAAATAAAATAAAAATCAGTAAAAATTTAGGGGCTTTACATCGTGGCCTATCACATCTACCGATTGATGGGTATGATTTGGCACTGCTAGGGAAGCGGCCAGGCCTGCTAAGGCATCGGCTTCGATATTTCGGAGTCTGGGGACGTGCTCGATGAAGAACCCCTCGAACGATGAGATGATGTCGATCGCTATCTGGTGATAGGGGATCATGTCTTCATGGCGAACTTCGTATGAGCCCCGGATCTGATTGACGATTAACTGAGAATCACCGTATGCTTCAAGATATTCTACCCCCAGCTCTCTTACAAGTTGGAGGCCAATGACCAAAACGTTGTACTCGGCCACATTGTTCGAGCAGGGTTCGGTGAGAGAATAAGCACGGTTAATCACCAATCCGGAAGGGGAGACTAGCACCACCCCGACTCTAACGACGATGTTGCCCTTGGGTCCCGTTCTTGAAGCACCGTCGAAGAACATTTGCCATATATCATCGTGAGAGGTTGCATGCGAGTCGGCGACCTCATCTGGGATCTCTTCATATATTCTGGACGACTCCGAGCCCGGATGGGCTGCCAAAAAGTCTGCCAGGGCTTCACCTTTGACAGCCTTTTGCGGGACGAAGATCATATGATAAGGGGACAACAATATTGCCCATGTAGCAAGACGAGAGCTGAGTGCCCCTGGTTTAGTCATGAGGACCCTGAGAGGGTTGACTCATGAGATCACATGTATTGTTTGTCCAGTGACATAGTGCCGCATCTTCTGAATGGCGAACACCAGGGTAAGGCATTCCTTCTCTACGACGGTGTATCGGTGCTCTGGCCCAATCATCATTCGACTGAGGTAATATATGGCTTGCTCATGGCCTGCATCGTTGTTTTGTGCCAGCAGAGCTCCGAGGAAATGTTCCACTGCTCGTACGTAGAGCAGGAATGGTTTTCCAGCAACCGGAGCCACCAGGACTGGAGGGTTCGATAAATATTCTTTGATGCTGTCGAAGGCCCGCTGACATTCTTCATCCCATACGAACGAGACGCCTTTCTTCATGAGGTGGGTGAATAGTCGACATCGCCCGAAGAGGTTAGAAATGAACCTCCTGATGTAAGCTAGCCTCCCTTGAAGGCCTCTGAGTTCGTAGAGATTTCTCGGGGGACTCATCTCCATAATTGCCTTTGTCTTCTCAGGGTCTACATGGATACTCTGGGCGGTGATGATGAAACCCAAGAACTTTCCGCTGGATACGCCCAGGAAGGACTTCGTGTGATTTATTTTCAAATTGTGCACTCGCATCAGGTCGAATACCGTCCTCAGTTCCTGCAGATGGTCTCCCTTACAGCGACTCTTGACGGCAATGTCATCAACATAGCACTCCACCGTCTTACGTAAGTGGTCTCTGAAGATGATACTCATGGCCCTTTGATACGTGGCGCCGGTATTTTTCAAACCGAAAGGCATGACTGTGTAGCAGTATGTGCCAATCGGTGTTCGGAATGATGTATGCTTTTCGTCGTCAGGAGACATCTTGATTTGGTTGTACCCCGAGAAGCCATCCATGAATGACATACGTTCGAAGCCGCAGGTGTTGTCAATCATGATGTCTGTGATAGGGAGGGGAAATTCATCTTTGGGACATGCCTCGGTCAGATTGCAGAAGTCGATACAAATTCGAATCTTCCTATTTTTTTTTGAGGACGGGTACTATATTGGCGACCCAGTCTGGATGTTGTTCTTCACGTATAAAGCCGCTGGCTATTAGTTTTTGACTTCGGCTTCGATTGCATCCATGATGCCCGGACGGAAGCGTCGTTGTTGTTGCTTGACCGGCTTTGCATCTGGCCGAATGTTGAGCTTGTGAAGGGCAACCTCGGGATTTAACCCGGGCATGTCTTTATAGCTCCAGGCGAACACATTAATATATTCTTTGACAAGTTCCAGCAATGATTCTTGCTCTCCGTCTGTTAGGCTTTTACTAACGAAGATCGGTTTTGGAGAAGATTCGCTGCCGAGATCCACTTGTATGACCTCATCTTCAGTAGGAGGTTCTCTCTGTTCGAACCGCTTTTCCTATTATGCATCTAGCTATTGGGCCCACGGCTCTAGCTCGAGGATTTCAGAAATGTCTTCATCTTCTTCATAAGCGTCGGCGAATGCCATGTTGACTGACAAGACTTGTCTGAATAGGTCTCCGATGCTGGTATCCGAGTTAGAAGTTGGTGACCCGGTTGAATGTGAATGCCAGTCACATTCTTCATCTGAGCTCTCAGGGGTCATCGTAGGTGTAACATATCCTAATCCACATCGAGTCTTGCTATAGTAGTCCCGTAGTTTGCCCGCCGGGACCGGTGGCTTCAAAGGTAATCGTCGTCCAGTACCGTAGTTCAAGCATGGCATCGTTTCCAGATCATACCCCTGTTTCTGTATGAGATATTTGGATTGGGGGCTATAAAGGTATAGAGGGAGTCTCCCGGCATCTGATCCAAGGTCGACTTCTTCTATGGTGAAGGGATACGGATCGTCCTTCCGGCCGAAGATGATTGGATGGTCCCCTCCCTCGATTATGCGGTAAGTGTCTTCCACTGGAGTAAGCTGGATCGCGGTGTACACATTTGTCACCTGTGTGTGTAGGTGAGTGCCTATACCGTGTTCTATAGCATACATTGTACAAAGCTTATTAAGCTCGAGGTAGTTTAAAGATAGCCCTTTATTGATGAAGTAAGGTATCTTTTCTAGGGGGATTACATCGTCTGCGGAGGGAACATCAGTGTGGGCAGCCACATACTTGGCTAACTCCGGTTCCTCTTCGGCTACCTCCTGTATAAATGAAGACTGAGAGGACGACCTGGGCAGCTTGATCGTCAGCGGTTCAGCTGGTGGAGCAGAGCATAGAGTTGTTGGCAGACTAGTGACCCCCAGTCTGGTGCTCGATGCTGGGCGGGGAGTGGTTGGTTCGCTAGAAGTTCTAGGCCTTGCATCGGGGTGACGACCCTTCTTGAGAAGGCGTATCGTCATTGGCTTGTCGGAGGGATTGAGCTTCTCCGTTTGCGGCTGGCCGACTCTTGGTAGCCTGATTGTTAATGGCTCCGTTGAGGGTCTTAGCATTTGGCCAGACCTTGGCAGCCAGATTATTATCTACTCTTCTTGTGCCGAGAGGCTGATTGCGTCCTTACGCAGGGTGGCGGTAAGGGGTGCAGACTTGCCAGGTTTGTGAGCTTGGAGGTGGATCGTCAGAGGTTCTTTTGATCCTGTGGCTGTCTCAGTACGAGCTTGCACATCTCCTTCACCAAGATGCTTCTTCGACTTTTCGTACAGGCAGGAGTCTGAGTAGTAGGATTCGACCCATTTGAAGGGATTGATATCAGCAAATTCCGTCCTTACGAAGCCGTATTTGTCGACATATTTGAAGCACTGGTGCAGCGTGGAAGGCACGATCATATAATCGTGTATCCACGGACGTCCCAAGAGGATGTTGTAAGAAGTGTCTGCGTCTATGACGTAGCAGGTGACTTCTGATTGGAGATCGCCAATCTGACACTTCAGACGAATCTTCCCAATTGGATAGCTCCTGCCCGAATTGAAATCGCTGATGGCGGTGCTTGTAGGCGTCAGACGATGCATTGGGATACAGAGATGATGTAGCAGACCCTTCGGGATAATGCTTATGGAAGAACCAGGATCAATGTGCATCCGATCCACCTTTACGTCGCCGATGTATCCAGTGTAGTATAACGGGCGATCATACAGGTTGGTTTTGATGAGCATGTCCTACGGAGTGAAGACAATATTGGACATTACTTCCGCACAGGCACTGTCTTGGAGATCTGCAGGCGGGTTCTCTCCGGTGAGGTTGACCTAAGCCAGGTATGCGTCGACATTTTGGAGTACGTCGCTCAAAACCGCACGAACATCCTTGGAGAGTCTCAGAAGCTCGTATAATGATAACTTGGCCGGTGTGTTGGCCAATTGCACTAAGATGTCGAAGTTGTAGGGATTCTCCAGCCCTTGTGATGCCTCTTTTCGGAGGGATTTGTCAAAGCGAGTCTCCCTCGGCCTAGGCTTGTCGGTCGTCGGAGGCTGAGCCGGCCCCGGAACGTCAGTTATAGTAGGCTGATGATCTTCAGCCGGATTGTCAGCCACAGGTTGGGATTGTGCCCCAGACCGCGTGACGACGGCTGTAGCTTATTCGATATCTGCCGAGATTGTGCGGCAGGACCTGACTTTTTCACTCTTTTTCTTGCAGATGGAAGATGATATGAGCCGAGTCACTTTCGATACCAAGTCTGGATGGATCCACATGACCTCCCCTCGTGATGTGGTGAGGGGTACTAAACCAGTAGCCTGATCTCGGGGAGGTGGAAGATTAGCAATCTCCATTGTTGCCAGAGGGATGGGGACCACACCGTCTTGAGTTTCCGTCGGGGGGAAGCTACCGAATTGTACTAACACCGTATTGGCTGCTACTGTTACCTCTTCGAAATCGATGGCCAGTGTGTTCAAATCGATGAGATTTTAGATGTACCGTTTTAGTTGGTAGCAGTCTTGTGTGGCATGGTAGACGTAACGATGGTAATGACAGTACTTCGGGTTCTCCACGTCTGCCTGCCGTGGTTCCCGTCTTGGTGGAGGAAGCTGAATTCTGTCTTCTTGTATGAGCATGTCCAAGATGGGCTTGACGTGACCGTCTTCGAAGGAGTAAGTGATTTACGTCCATTATTTGTCTACCGGCTTTGGCTCAGGTTTCTGTGCTATGTCGGCCACCATAGCCTGCTTACCCCTGCTGTCCCGATTGTTGGAGGGGCTACCCCCATTGTCGTTGTTAGGATGCTTGCCCTTGTTCTCTCCGTCCGAGATGTGCAGTCCCAATTGGCGAGCCTTCTTCAATCGTTCTTCGGCGCTTGTGGCACTGATGATGAAGGTCTTCCAGTCCTTGAATTGACTTTCACCCATCCAGAGACTGATTGTTGGGAGCAATCTCTTTTGGCAGATCTCAATTAAGGAGGAATCCAGATTTCCAGAAGGCAGCTTCATTGCGGTTTAGCAAAACCGCTCGATATAGTTTCTTGTCAGCTCTTTCTCCCCTTGAACGACGTCCATGAGGGTGGACATTGTGATGTCCTGCCCTACTTCGTAGAATCTCTCCAAGAACATGTGCTTGAAACCGACGAAAGAGTGGATGCAGTTGTCTGGCAGGTTGTGGTACCAGTCGAAGGCGACCCCTTCCAATGCCCCGATGAATAATCGTGTGAGAATAGCATCATCATGGGGCAGATGGTCGATGGTGACCTCGAAGTAAGTGATGTACCGACTTGCTGAGGTCTTGCCATCATAAGGATTGATATTGAACGGCTTATATCTTGGAGGGAATGGAACGTCCCTCCAGGCAGCAGGGTACGGTTGCCGTATTCTGAGGTCTTAAGAGTTTTCTCGAGCGTGAAACATGGCTCGGAGCTCCTGGACATCTCTTCTCGATTTGCGGGCCTCGTCCACGGTGGTGGGGGCCGTTGTTTCAGGAGGATCGTTGCCCGGGTTCGGTGTTGCTGAATTCGAGTCCGTATTGACCGCAGGTCCCGCGCTTGTTTGGCCAGGCGTCCCTCCTTGCAGAGTTGGAAAGGCCGCTTTGATCTCGTCCACAAACTTGACCAAGGCAAGCAATATGGCTTCGAGAGTGTCGATGCGTTGGCGGTCGCTGGAACCACATTGGCTGCTGTCTGTCATGAATACCTTCTTTATGTAAGGAGAGATAGACGGAGCGGTGGAGGAAGCGCCCTCCGAATCATACCCCTGCAGTGAGAAGTCATCGGGGTATGTTATCTTTTGGTTCAGATTCGGAAGGAACAGTACCCCCAGTCTCCGAGTTTGCCTCATCTTGGGAGTTGTGGACGTCCTCGGGGACGTCGGGGTTTGCCGCATCTGATGGAAGAGTTGCCTCCCCTGATTCATCTTCTTGGAATATCGAATTGTTGTGGAGGTTCAGAGGAGTGCTACCCCCAGTCCCAGCAACCACCTGTATTGTGGACGACGAATCTCCCACTGTAGCAGATTTTGTCTTAGAACGGGTGCCTTGGAAAACTCCGGTGGTGGGCACCCGCTTAGACGATAGTCTTTTAGTCGCAGTGGTTGAAATCTTCAGGCTGGAAAAATTTGCCTTCTTCCTTCTCCCATCGGCGGGGACTTTCTGAGCAGAGTTGCAGGAGACGATGGAAAGTGCCTCCTCTTCTGAAGACGGCTGTTGCAATCTTTGAAAGACGGACTGCCGATCTTCTTACACCGTCGCGTTATTGCAGCAGCAGTTGACGATGACTTGGGTGCAGTGACGTTCGTGGGAGGACTCTTTGCACCCCGATGCGTCTTCTCTTTTCTTGCGTTTGTGGAGGATGGCCTCACGCAAGTCAGATGGGTCTGGATCGACCATGTTTGCTCCCTGGATTTTGGGAGACTTTCGTGAACCTCTCTGTCCGTTTGCCGTCGGGGGCTGGACTCGAGTGGTTCTGTATAACTTTCCATCCGAGGCCCGCATAACAGTATGTGGGACACTCAGATGATCAGAGACAAGATCAGCGGACCGAGCGTGCCAAGCTCGTGCTGTCCTAAACTTCTTCGTTCTAGTGCGTAAAGGCACATAGTAGGAAGAGTCTAGGTGATGTTGGAGAGAGTCAGATATACCTTCTTGGGAGCACAAGGGATCAGGACCATAGGAGAGGCGGTCGAAGACAGAGCCACGTGGAGTAGGTGTCATGCGGCTGTCATCAGTAATCTTTATGCGGCTGGCAGATGTAGCCGCATAGGCGTTCTTCATACGGCTGGGAGTCTCAACCGTATGAGTTTTCTTCATACGGCTGGATGATCTGACCGCATAGACTTTCTTCATGCGACGGGCAGATTCATCCGCATGAGCCTCCTGCATGTGGTTGGCAGATTTAGCCACAGGAGTGTTCGGCTTCTTCTTGGGGCACATAGAGTCGCTCTTTGTCCCTGCAAGTCCAGCATCGTAGTGCTTTCCTCTGCCGGACTTGGGGACAACAGAGTGCTCTACGGCTCGAAGTGGAGTCGTATGAGAGTCGCCTTTGCCGTCTTGGGTAGCAGAGAGTACCCCATCCAGAGCTTGTGGTGGAGAAAATGATTTTGGCCTCCACTCACAGCGAGCTTTCTTTATGCGGGTTCGCTTCTGGATCGGGCCAGCACTTCCTTCAGAGAGTATTTTTTCAAACGTCTGTTGGTCAAAGCGGACGACCATCTTCTGTTACGTGGAGCCAAGTTTGGCTACATCTGATTGCATCACCAACTCCTCAGCCATGGAGAAGTTTGTCCCCAGCAGAGTCGCCATCGTGTTTGCCATAAAATATAAAAGGACAGAACAATTATCGGAGGACTGGACTTTTACTTCACAATACAAACTCGCTTGTACAAAGAAAGCCTAGGGACGAAAACCTAGGTACAACAGTCTAGTACAATTATTTATTTTAGATTCTGGGGGCGACGATAGAGGCTCGGGAAAGCGACGGCCGCTCTGCCTTACTCCTTGGACGATCGGGTGCAGCTTTTGGACTCTGTAGAAGAACTGACGGGCATTGACGAAGAAATGCTCTCTCTTCAGGCTCTCTGGCTCTCTATGCGCGTCTGCCTCTGTATCTCTCTCTGTCTCTGTGTATATGTGTCTCTCCGTATATGTCTGTGTGTGTCTCTGCAAGGGAATGACACCCTGCTATTTATAAGAGTGGGGGGCCTCATTAGGGTTTACAATGATTGCCCACTCTTGAAAGTCGGCGGCTAAGGATCATTGGATCTGGGCCGTTCATCGAGATTTGAGCAATAAATGTGATTGTATCAAATTTTTTGTGGGTAATTAATGCTGATTGGAATAAATCTTCCTTACGATGATCTGCTGATGTCCGCGAATCTGAATGAATAAGTCTAATTCATTCTCCTGCCACGTGTTCCAGATTAGTGGGATTTGACCCCATATTTGATTACAGTAAATCTGGAAAATTGATTAGCTTTATGACATGTGTCCTGGGAGCCACTGAAGGGATCTGAGCCACATGAGGATTGAGCCGCATAAGCCTGGCCACGTGTCAAGGCTGTTGGGGAGTGGCCCCCGAACCTTCGAATCACATAATAATATGGACCGCATGGACGTAGGTGGCCGCATAACGGGTAACTCCTTCGTGAGCCGTATGGAGATGGTCCTCGTGAGCCGCATGGGGGAGCGTCTGCTTGAGCCGCATAGGGGGAGCCTCCGCTTGAGCCGCATAGGGCTGTTTCGATCTGGGCCGCATAGGGCAACCTTGGCCTGAGCCGCATGGGGAGTCTCCGCTCGAGCCGCATATGACTGTCCATGTGTCTAGGCTGTGTGGCATTTTCTGGATCTCGGGGGATTATGTCAGAGATCTCCTTTGTTTCCCTAGGAGTCTGTTATTATGACAGAGTCATAATTACATCTTTGCGTCAGGGCTGTCGTCTTGTCAGAGCTGTCAGCTGTCAAGGCAATTAATGCAGTAAGGGAAGAGTTGTTTGTATGCTACGTGTCCTCTCCTCTGAGCCGCATGGAACGTATCGAGCCGCATAATCCTTTGTGCCGCATGAATCTCTGAGCCGCATGGGCTTTCTGAGCCGCATGGGATTTCCTGGCCGCATGGCTCTTTCTTTATTATTTTCCATGCTTCTACAGTAACTTGGCTCTAACTTCTGATATATGGACTATAAAACAAAGTTATGCTTTTATTTGTATCACGACATATTATATAGATCCAAAGTGGATGTTGCAAAGACGTATTATTTGTCTACGTCCTTTGGAATTTTTACATACCGGTTCTGTAATCGGTGGCACCATCATGTGTAGAACATAAAAATGAATGGGTGCCACTCTTAAAAAGGCGCCAGCATCAGGTGGCACATAGTCATTAACTTGTGCGAGACCCAGGTTGCGCCTACATCAAGGTGTACGAGGCAAGCTTCATCGGAAAGCTGTAATGATACCATCATTACTGACAGCACAGCAGTCGGAGAATATCTTTTCGAATCCTGAGCAACGCGACGCTCGAGAATATTTTGTCAGCATGCTGACAGCTAGCTCATGCAAGCTATCTTGTAGTGCGAGAAAATTAATTATTATGGAACAGAGGACTGAGTTAGAGAGGCGCCAGTTATCCTAGCGCCACCTGATCGATTTTTGTCCAGAAGACAGATGAAGTGGTGCGCATGCCACTAATTTCGAAGAACTTATCTACTACACTGCCCACAACCACGCGCATCTCACTCACTGAATGCAACATGTCCCCAGCAGTTCAAGTAACCGTTCGCGCAACTAGATAGGTGGCACGCAATTAATGTGCGCGCAACTCAAGATAGTTATTTAATAACTCTATAAATAGAGTTTTAAATTAGTTTTAAGGCATCACTAATGATCATATCTATTGACAAAGTGCTGCTGCATTCTCCAGAGGCTTGTGTCTTCAATATCATATCGTCCAAGGGATAAAGTAATCGTCTTCTGATCAGATTCCTACAGTTGTACTTCTCCAGAATTCAAGTATACTAATTGTACTTTCTTTTTTCTTAGTTTGTAATCAAACTTTTGTTTTTGCAAACAAAATGGCGACTCTGCTGGGGACGACTTTGTCCTCCGACGAGAAAGTGATAATTCAATGTGATACCGCATCGATCAGCAAGACGCAGAAGACTTTGGTTGTGCAAGTTGACCAAACAACCTACGAAGCCCTGATCAGTGCTGGGGGTGCTAGGCACGCCATTGTAGCTGCCAAGGATAAGTAACGCGCCGTATGGATTCCCAAGTTATCAACATCACCAATCACTGCTTCTGCGCAAGTTGCGTCTACTGTCGCTCTGGCGTAAAACAAGGGGAAACACTTTTTAGCTACTCCTTCTTCTTCTCTAATTCTAAACTCTGAGAAAAATTTATTTAGTAGGGCTACTTGTCACACCCCAGTACCGGAATACAGGGATAGATGTCGACCAGCTACAGCCTAAGGTACGAATATGCTATACGACGATGACGGCTGTCAAGTCTTGCTGGGTATCCTAGCATACAAGTATCTATGGCCTAAATTCGATCTCATATCCACAGGCAATAATAATAAAATACTAAGCAAGAGAGAGAATCATATGGAAAGCAGGAAATACACATATGATAATCGAAAAATCTACAGTACAAGATAGTAATGTAGATGGGTATACCTTTCCACATTTCCTAGCATGGTCGAAAACTGAAGCACATCCTCCAAGTCGAGTCTGGAAGATCCACAGGGTCAGTCACAGGCAATCTGGGAACAATCTAGGGTTGGTCAGGACAACCGTAGCAAGTACCAGAAAGGAAGGCTCAAGGACGGGTGAAAAAAAGCTTGCAGGATAAAATATGACAGAAATAGCATATAAGAACAGTAAATGAGGGTAGGGGTCGTGCGGTACCAACGCACGATAACAAATCCACAACTAATGTAGCTAAATAACTAACAATCATCACAATCTCCCTAACATCCAATAATACATGCATCGCCAACTAGAACTCGATATCAGTCGACTGGGCAAGCAACAAGCCAAACAATTTAGGAGAATAAACGGCCACTCAAAATGCCTACGGCTCGCTATGTGGAGGTTGGGTTACCCCAATAATACAAGTATGGGAATTCTCAGATCATGCCGTCCCAGCAGGGCTAGCGGGGCCAAGTATAGCTAGATAAGATAAGCACCGATCCCTCGTAAGGCCACCGTGCGAGCAAGAAAAGTACATAGTACATAAGTAGTAGTCGGATCTAGCCGTCCGCTAGTGCGAACGATAACTACATCCGTGGAGGCCAGCCTGCAAAATCATGACTAATGTCTGTATTAAGGCTAGTATTGCATGATCTCGGGATTCCGTTCCCTCCCAATGCTTCTACCATTTTAAGTTGCCTAGATTATCCATACATTTATCCGGAATCACATGCCGTGGTCACACGATCATCCTCCTAGATGTCGTACCTCAGTACGGGAATGCTAAGTAAGAATCAACCTCGGTACCTATAGTGCCAGTTGTGATTCATCTGTAGCGAATGCACAAGCAATCAATCAATCCTGACCACGCTAGGCTACAGGCCAACAACTAGGGTACCCGTACAGGTAATCATATAATATAGCTAGAATATCAGAATGGCATCGCAATGCCATATAATCATGGAAGTAGCACCTCAAAGTTCCAGTAGATAAGGGGCACCGCAGTACAAAATCGGGGCCAGTACCTAAAAGGGTAAGATGGACTTATAGCACGGGTACAAGTAGTCATGTCAAAAATAAGGACAAATTTGTCAACCATATGAAATTATCTGCCCACATCGTGGCATGGATATCAGGTTAAGAACAAAATCAGAATCTCTACCACAATATCATCTCAAACATATATGGAAGCCTACAGCTCCAATCATCAAGTCGGTCCATCCACCAGATCATTCTAGCAAGAGTCTCCCATCCATAATGGAGTGAATATCACGTCAAGAAAGACAACCACCAAATACCAAGAGCATCACCATAACAATGCTTGGCCCTCTGGCTCACAAGAATCCTCTGAATCGATGATCACAAGCTATCAGCAAATAAGTCTTCACCACCACCAAGATATAGCAAATAAACCAGGTTTTGGGCACTTGGGAAGTCGAGTAAAAATCATATAATAATACCCTCGATATTTTCTTCGTTCCGTGAAGTATTCGTGATCATCAAAATCCAAAAATCTACAGTCATGTCCGATCAAATTAGAACATCCTCAAAAGGAATAGCAATACTATCCAAGAGTCCACGTGAGTCTATCAATCAATATTCTCGAGATCATACTCTCCCTAGTACTTAATCCTTAGATATATCCAAAATCATAAATCCTGACACATAGGTAAACTATCAGTCTTAGCTGGCTAGACTAGGATAACTCCTAAAATGAATAGTCAGGGGATGAGAATATATAATTAAATGCTGCCGAAAAAGTGGCAAGGATTACGTGAACCGCTCTGGAGCAGATCCACAACCCTTAAACCAAACAAGGACCAGGGTTGCATTCCGTCTCCCGGGTGGAACCGCGCTCTTTACGCTATCCGATGGACAAGACAGGTCAAGAACTAGACGACTAATCTAGTCAAGAGTCTACCTAGCAAGTACTGGAATTAGACCACTATATCTAAAACAAGTAAGTACAAGTCTAGATTAGCAAACCAAAGGAATGGTTCTGCCTAATTCTTCGAACCAAATTCCCGACCGAGAATTCTGGAAAAATTCGGCAGAGTCTCCTTTGTATTCTGGACGGGAGCTCCCAGCGAATTGGGGCTAAATCCACTCGGCCCAATCCGCCATAGAACCGCATGCTGAGAACACTAAATCTCAGCTTCCAGCAGCGCTACCATGCGAACTGGAAACCAAACCATAGCCTAGAACACTATGTCTCGGCCTCCAGCAGCACTACGATGCGTACTGGGCGCCAAGCCAATACATGCAACAAGAATCGCCATGTAGGGCACACCAAGACCCACAGTCACAATCCAATCCACAAGCAGAGTCATAGAAACAGTTAGCCAAGTCGTTACCCGACCGCGAGTCGGACACGGGGCATATGGGGACAGTCCATACTCGTGAGTCGTGCTCGTGTCCTCGGAGGTGTGGATGACCCATCCGAGTTGTCCGATACGATCATAAACCGGTATCGAATACAGCTATCATAAGTTATCCTTATGGCAGTTCTACTAACATGCTACACTACTCATGGTTATACATTTATAATTACAATTAATTAAATACAATAAATCCGGGAGAGAGGGCAAGAGCCGTCGATGAGTAAGGGGTACTTGCCTAGAGGGCTCGGCTAGGTAAGTAAGTCTTCGGCGATCAGGATCCAGGCAGCACGTCCATCTGTTTGCCATTGATTATAAAAGAACAGAACAGTTTTATGGGAGGACTGGACTTTTACTTCACAACTACAAACTCACTTTTACAGAAGAGAGCCTAGGAACAAAACCTAGGAAAAGCAATTTAAAGTACAATTGTTTTGTTTTTCTCGGGGGTGACGGTAGAGGCTCGGGAGAGTGCTATCAACTCTGCCTTACTCCTTGGACGATCGGACGTCACTTCGGCTCTAATGAAAAAATGCTTTTGCTGGATGCTCTTTGCTCTATACTTCTCTTTGTCTCTGCCGCTCTCTGTGTCCACCATTTTGCAAGGGAATGGCACCTTGCTATTTATAGGGCTTTGTGATAAGTAGGGTGTACAGTAATTGCTCCTTTAAAAGTGGGCGGTTAGGGATTTGGTGAAGATTTGCCTTGATCTTGTTTGTTGGAAATTAATATGGGCTGTTAATGTTGATTGTAACAAATCTGGACAGTTAATGTTGATTGTACCAAATCTGTATGGTTTGTTGGAAATTGATCTGGGTAGTTAATGTTGATTGTAACAAATCTGTATTATGATGACTTGTTGATAGCAGCAAATCCGAATGGATAAGTCTTGGTCAATCTTCTGCCACGTGTCCCAACCGCTATTATGCTGAGAGTCGTATGAATGCGGGTGAACAAGTCTTAGTCGATCTTCTGCCACGTGTCCCAACTACTATTATGCTGTGAGCCGCATCGATAGGGCGTCCTGGCAGAGTCGTATGATTGTGGCTCCGACTATCGAGCCGCATGAATGTGGCAGCCGCATGAGAGTGGTAGCCGCATAGGGGATGACCTCCAACTGAACTGCATAAGGGTGCCCCCCATAATCCGAGCCGCATGAGAGTGGCAGCCGTATAGGGGGTGGCCTTCAACTGAACTGCATAGGGGTGGCCCCCACAATCCAAGCCGCATGAGAGTGGCAGCCGCATGGGGAGTGGCCTTCAACTGAACCACATAGGGATGGCCCCCACAATCCGAGCCGCATGAGAGTGGCAGCCGTATGAGGGTGGCAGCCGCGTAAGGGCGAACCCCCCCAACTGGACGGTCCATATGGAGAGCTTCTTTCGACTTTGCAGATTGTGTCGGCTGTCTCAGAGATTTTCTCCTCTTTTTATGTTGCACCTCTCCTTTATGTCAGAGCCATCATGTCAGAGCCATGTCAGAGCTGTCACTTTGTGTCAGAGCATTAATGGTCCACCGCACAGAGTAATGATGGCCAGCAGTATTAGGCCTATTTCGAACCGTATAAGGTCACGTGACCATTCCTGAGACGTATAAAACTGTCTGAGCTGCATGAAGCTCTGAGGAATTTTTGAGCCGCATAAGACTCCCCAAGTTTTGAGCCGCATAGATTTTCTGGGCCGCATAAGGTTTCTTCTATGCTTCTACAAGACCCCCTTCAAAGTTTTTAATTTGCAAAATTGAAATACTTAGAATAAGAAGCATGGGTGTGTCCGCATGAGCTCTTTATGCAGCATAGACTTCTCTGGCCGCATGGTCTTCTCTGTCCGCATAGACTTCTCGGGTCGCATAGGATTTTCTAGCCGCATGGATTGCTCTGGCCGCATGGAATTCTCTAGCCGCATGGAATTCTCTAACCGCATGGGCTGCTCTGGCCGTATACAGTTCTGCCTACCACATAGGTGTCTCATTAATTGCCCTTGATTTATTTTGATTTAAAGCCATCTTTTGGGATAGGATCCCAAGAGTCAGCTTTAAATACTTAGATTTATTCTTAATGATTACGAGTAATCTTTTGCATATGGGAGATAGAAATCCAAGAGTCGGTCTCCTCTTCCTAGGTAGCTCATTAATCGAAGCGTCCATCGATCTACGAGCCCCACCTGTTTGCCTATAAATATGAGTGCTCTTGGAAGCGAGAGACTCTTTACTTTCTTTTATCTTCAATTATTCTTGTCCTAAGTCGCCGTCTTCTCTTCTTTCTCGAAACATCAATGGCACCCAAGACTTCCAAAGCTTCCTCTGCGGCGAAGGGTAAAGGAGCGGCTTCCTCGTCGGCTGTGGTGCCCACCGTCCATCCTGATATTCATCCTGCCATTGCTGGTAAGGATGTTGAGAGGAATTTGCACGAACTCCAAAACCCTAACCATTATGGCCACACCGCATATTTTATGCGCGGGCCTTCTTCATCTTTGAGTTCATTATGCTGTACATGTTGCATGTACATCTTATGTCTGAGCCGTATGGGGTATGCCCCCTGTTTGAGCCGCATGAGAGTCGTCTCGTGGCCGCATAAGCACTGGACCGCATGAGGACCTACAAAATAGGGCCGCATAAGTCCCTCTGAACTGAGCTGCATGAACCCCCACAAAATAGGGCCGCATAAGCTCGCTTTCAACTGAGCCGCATGAGGCCACGCTAAGCAGAACCGCATAAGCTCATTTTAACTGGGCCGCATGAGACCGCGCTAAGCAGAACCGTATAAGCTCATTTGAATTGAGCCGCATGAGGCCGCGCTAAGCAGAACCGCATAAGCTCATTTGACCTGAGATGCATGAGTTCGCGCTAAGCAGAACCGCATAAGCTCATTTGGACTGAGCCGCATGAGGCCGTACCAAATCAGAGCCGCATAAGCCCTTCTAAACCGTGCCGCATGAACACTCGCTAAACCGAGCCGTTTAAGCTCATTTGAACTGGGCTCAGTTTTTTCGGTAAGTATAGCAATTTTGGGACTATTCATTTCATCTATTTTATATGGATCCGTTTATTCGTCTTTCCAGAATTTGGACTTAATCAATTCATTTTTAAAGGTGAGTCCGAAGAGAATTTTCTTGGACCGAATCCAAAATTGGATATATAATTGGTCATATAATCGTGGTTACATAGATATTTTTTATACGAAGATTTTCACTGTGGGTATAAGAAGATTAGCCGAACTAATTCAGTTTTTTGATAGACATATAATTGATAGAATTATAAATGGAGTTGGCCTTGCAAGTTTCTTTATAGGGGAAGGAATCAAATATATGGGAGGTGGGCGAATCTCATCTTATTTATTCTTGTATTTATCTTATGTATCAATCTTTTTATTAATTTTCCATTTTTTTTAAAGAAATTTCCCTTTTTTCTTCTTTAAGTTTTCCCAATTCTCAATTATCTTGATACCCATCAAGATAAGAATCTTCGTAAACTGGGCTATCTTTTTTAGTCTTCTTCGTTTCGTAAGTCATGAGGCCCCACAAAAATAAAGCTGCATAAGCCCAAAAAATACTAAGTGGTTTTAACTGGCCATCTTCTAACTTATTTCCTTTGTCTTTCTCAGTGAATCTGCCAGTCAATCCTACGGGTGAGCCCTTGGTGGATTTAGCCCAATCTGCTGTGGGCATGCGGTTCGACCACATAGTCCAGTATGTGGTAAACCAGCTTTCCAAAGACGAGCATGTGGAGAGGCTGAATGCTATCAAGAACCAGTCCTTCTATTTTCTCTGCACCATGATGAACTCGGGACGATTGGGGGGAGAATTTTTGAAGCCTCAGTTCCTCTTCGGAAATGCCTTAACTGTGAAGAACTCCCAAGTTTTGGATATATCCGAGAGCTGGAACTTCACTTCTGACGGAATGACAATCCATATTCCTCAGATGGAGCGTCATTTTCCGTTGTCGTGGTTTAACATGCTGCCGATGGACAGAAAGATGGTGGACTCCTTAACTCCGAGCCAGTTGAGGATGTTTGTGGGTAACATCCATTATAACAGAAACTTGGGGTCAGTGTATGCGGGCAAGGTATCTGTCAGTTGCTACGTGATGGGGTTGGCCCCGGGTACCTTCTCAAATATGCAGGGTCCCAATTTCAAGTTCTCTCAAGCCGACACTTTCCTGAACCAACTTGCTAGGAAGGGGTCCTACCCCATTGGCCGGTTGGCGCTGTTGAACTGGATAAACCCCATCCCTTCATGGGCCAATCTGACCACATAGATTCTGCGGAAGTATGAGACTCTCCATTAAGAAGGACGGTAGTTCGGAAGGGAACCTTTCTCACACCCGGTCATGGCTCACACACCTTTTTACGACAGGCGCCTCAGGTCGGGTTTTTCCTCGAAATCCTCAAACCCAGGAGGAAGTACAGGACCTGGTGTTGAGTGCCAAGAGATCGAGGGCCACGAGCGACAGGTTTGGGAGTAAAACTGACTCCTTCAGTTATTTTTATCAGGATACTCAGCAGCTGTCAGAGAAGGCACTCCTGGCAGGGTTCCTGATGGTGTGGCTGCGGAATTATGTGGTCTCGGGAGGGGCTGATTCTATTGAGAGGATCAGCCGTAACTTTATCCTTCCTGCCGTGAAGCTGGTCTTCGGGGCCAGACTAGCTCTTCTTTCGGCCATGGTGTGCAGCATACACCGTGGCCTCCGCGCCTTCTTGTCCAAGGTCATCGCCCGTGACACGACGAAGGACTTTGAATGCGTTGAACTGCCTTATCATTATCTGATGGGATGGTTGTTGATGCACTACCGGTCTTTTATGAGGCCTGGCATAGAAGATGCGTTACGGCTGATGATGCTTTCATCTTCCAATATCACCATCAGCCCTGGGAGTGTAGCACTATGCCAGCCTGTCGGAGGGCGCTGGCGATAATGGACGGATATAACTTTTTTGTGTCTGTTCCTCGTTTTATCGATGAAGAAGTGAGGGGTGTACATATTGATGGTACCGGGCCTCCTCACCTCTTGCCTGAGAAGATGCTCCTTTGGTGGCGTAACATCCGTCCTGCGCACCTAGTATACCGCAACCGCAACACTGTCTACTTGGAGCCTTACTTGCCCAGTAGGTTCTCCCGATATTTTGGGTATAGTCAGCTACTCTTGGACAGTCCCAGCCCTTGCCTGGGTTTTGATGGTAGCGTGCTTGATGGCATCAGGGCCTGGCATTATTATAATATGGTTCACACCCGTACGAGCTTCTCAGTTCCTGATGCTGAGGCGCCAGGAGAGATTTTGTATTTGACGGCTCTATACCATGTCGCGACGAGCAAGCCTCCTGTTGTCTTTGACCCAAGTACCAGCTTTATTGTTGGTACTGGCTTGGCGGAGAAGCCCCAGGGGTCTAAGGCGAGGAAGAAGTGGGAGAACACAATTGCTGTGTCAGACTCAGAGTCTGCCGACGCGGACGAAGAGGATGACGAGCATGACCCCGATAACTCTCTTCCTCCTGCAGATAAGGTGGTGGCGGATCAGCCGTCGGTCGTTCCTGGTCCTTCGTGCAAGCGAAGTAGGCCTGAGCCCACCTTTGGCGGCAGGACTTACTCCGTGAAACGGACTGTGTCTAAACCTCACAGGCTGCTTATCAAGGAGAGAGGCGAGGATGACGCCATTTCAGAGGTGAATTGAATTACAACCATCTTCTTCTTTAGCTCTTCTTTTGAACATGATCTAATTATTTTCTTTTATTTGCAGGCGTCGAAAGATTCAAAATCTCGAGAATCGGCCCCTGACTCTGAAGTCGACCCGGCCTTGACCACTTTGATTAGTGATATGTGTGCCGAGATTATTTCTGCCGGGGTTCTTCCGGTGACGGCTGAGGCTCAACCCATTACTGAGGTCTCAACCCATTGCTGAGGTCTCAACCCAGGGTGACGTGGAATCTGCTGAACCCATCCCCGAGGCTGCTGAACTTCAGCTGGATGACGCTGATCCAGTTGTATCTCCTTCCGGGACGGCTGGGGCAGATGAACCAGTTGCTTTTGGGTCGAATATTGCTGGTGAAGAGGCTACGATGGTTGAGGGCGAACCTCAGTCCCAGCAACTCTCCCCTGGTAAGCTAAGTCAAATTTTGACCAGCGAGGAGATTCGTTCATACTATCATCATATCCTTCGGGTTAAGTTGATTGATAGTTGCTTCGGACATACAGGTCCTGCTCCTTTACTGCCGACGACGGACACTATTGAGGAAGAGCTGGCCAGAGAGAATCTGGTGGAAGAGAGTGTGCCTTCTCTAACTTATATTGAGGGGCCTCTCGCTGAATCGAGTTAAGGGCAGGAAAAAATGGTCCCTACCTTCTCCTATGTTCATGTGGCTCCGGGGGTCGACCTTTCCGCCCTGCCGAGTCTCCAGACCCTTCGGGCCGCGGAGGAGGAATTGGCCGCTATTCAAGCGTCCTTTCGCTCGGAACTTGTTTCTCTTGTGGCGGGGGCAGCAAGTTCCGGTGTATCTTCTTCGTCCCTGCCAGCTACCCTTCCTTTGACGCCGTCTTCTACGGAAGTTCTGGATGAAGCGTCAAAGGATGTGGTTGATAGTTTCTACCGCTACCTGAGGCGAGGAATTGAGGCTGCGGTGGAGAGGGGGACCTCTTTTGCCTTGGCCCGTCAATGCGCCCGGGGCCAGATTGAAATCCTTAGAAACCTCCCAGGCGGGAAATGGATAGCTGAGCTCCTGGAACCCAAATTACTGGAGGCCGATCAGCTTGTGGCCCAGTTTCAAGTGCTGTAGTAAGTTGATCTGTATGCAGTAATAGACCAAGAGCGTGCCTTCCTCATAACTGCCATGGAGAAGGTAAGGGTTGTTCGGGATACGTCCAAGCCGATTATAATGGGGGACCTCCACCGCCTGTCTCTGCAGTATGATCAGTTGAGCCGTAGGGGAGAGGACTGCATGGCTCGGGAAGCGGCCACCTCCCATGGGGTAATTGATATGAGAGAGCAGATCCTCGAACTTCAGAGAAAACTGACTTTCTTGGAATCTGAGCTTGAGGCCGCCCGCGCGGATAAGGAGATGGTTGTTCAGGAAGCCGACAAGGTCACTCAAACTTCTGCTAGCTTGGAGCGTGCTCTGGAGAGGCTTGAAGAGGGCTGGCAGGCTCACTCGCATTTGGAGGATACGGAGCGGCTGACTCAGGAAGCCGAGCGCTGGGCCAAACAGCGGTTTGAGCGGTCAACTGCCTTGCTGAGGGACCGTCTCAGGGAGTTATGTGTTGCCGAACCATAGTCGGCCTTTTCTTTATTTATATTCTTTTTTTTGAGAGGGACGCAGTCCCAGAACATTTAGTACCTTTGACTTTCAAATAAAAGAGTATGTTTTATTTTACCCTTCATTTGTATTGCTTGTTGCGTTTGTGATGTTATGACATTTGCCCTATTGGGAGACTATTTGTGGACCTGTTACCCTTGGCATACCCTGGTTTTAGGTACGGATAACAAGTTGGATAGGGATACTTAGAACGATTCCACAGTAAGGTGGCTATGGAAGTTCCTGGTATCGGGAGAAAGAATGCCATGGAGCAGCTGGGCTCCCGAGGCATGATAAGAAATGAGGTGCATGTACTAGAAAACTTAGTACACCATTTGTGGTCAACAGAGGACATTTATGGTCAACAGAGGACATTTGTGGTCAACAGAGGACATTTGTGGGCCTATTATCCTTGGTGTACTTCGGTCTTGGGTACGGATAATAAGTCGAGAGAAAATCAACATACTTACTTAGAGGTAATAAGGACATGGTAAATATGAGGGTTTCTTCAATGGAGCCTCCTACTCAGAGGTAATGAGGACGTGACAGGAGTGGACTCCATGAAGGGTACATAGAACAACTCAGAGGTAATATGGACGTAGAAGTTCTACGTGAGGGAGTGATTTATTTTTTGGCGGAAGCAAAATAACTCAGAGGTGACATCGACGTGGTTGTTTTGGGAAATTTGTGGATCTGTTACCCTATTTATGCACTGAAAGTGAGGGCATTAGATCATGAGGAAGATGCTCTTTCGGGAAGGAAGTTCAGAGGTATGATCATACACGATTTACTATCCAGAAGATGCGTTATGTCTTCATTTGGGATGACCAGAGTGTAAGTTCAGCGGTACCTGAGGGCACATAACTTAACAGTCCGATAGATTTGGGGGATGTCGTTTAGACATAATACTTCTTCAGGAACTTGTCGTTGATGGGAAACATGAACAAGTCTCCATTTTGTTTGGCGAGGCAGTAAGCACTATTGGAGAATACAGCCTCGATGACAAATGGACCTTCGTACTTTTGCTGGAATTTGTCGACGGTTTTATGAGTCATAACCATCGGCCTTCGAATTGCCAGAACGAGATCGCCCACTTGGAATGTTCTGAGTTTAACCTTCTTGTTGAAGGCTCCCGAGATGCGTGCTTGATACAGCTCGATTCGTTGTTGAGCTAGCAGGCACTTCTCATCTAAGGCCTCCAACTCTTATAGCCGACGACGGTAATTATCATCCGTCGTCAATCGATAGGTGAGGGCGACACAAAGCGAGGGGATTTGGGTCTCCAGAGGGAGAACTGCCTCGCTCCCATACACCAGAAAGAATGGTGTGTTCCCGGTGGCCGTCCGGACTGTAGTACGGTACGCTCATAAGCATTCGCCAAGCTTTTCATTCCAGTCGCATTTGTTGGAAGACACGAATTTCTTGAGCAGCTTGATTATAGTTTTGTTGAACGCTTCCACCAAACCATTTGCCGCCGGATTGTACGGTATTGAAGCAACATTCTGGATCCGATGTTTGTCGCAAAACCGATAGAAGGCGTGGCTTGCGAACAGCGGACCATTATCGTGGATGATCCTTCGAGGCAGTTCGAAGTGATAGATGACGTGATGCTTGAGGAAGCTGATCATGTTTGATGTCTTTACTTCTGTAAGCGGAACAACTTCCGCCCATTTGGAGAAGTAGTCTGTGATTGCGAGTATGAAGCGGTGTCCTCAGGACGAAGGTGGAGTGATCGGACCGATGATGTCCATTCCCTATGCCTCGAATAGCCAGGATGCCTCCGTTGGATGTAAGAACTCGGATGGTTGATAGATGAAATCTGCGTGGACTTGACAGGCTTTGCACTTCCTTGCATAGTCTATCGTATCTGCCACCATCGTAGGCCAGTAGTAGCCCATTCGGCGAAGGCGGTCTTATAATTTCGGGCCAGGCTGACGGGCTCCACAGATGCCATCGTGAGATTCACGTACGGCTTCTTTGGCTTATGTATTTGACAGACATCGAAGCAGTAATCCATCTTATGATCGTCGATACAGCATTTTCGTCTCCGTATCATAGAAGAATCTGAGGGAACGCCTTCTGATGGAAGTGGCTTCTTTTGGATTCTCCGACAAGATGCCGTAGACTACGAAGTCAATGAACAGTCTGGTGCTTCGTCGACTGTCAGAGCGGAGTAACTCTCAACACATTGAACATTGTTCTTGGGACAGACCAATTCATGGCCTATTACGTCAACCAAGTGGTGAGCATGATTCGGAACTGCTAAGGAAGCGGCAAGGCCTACTAGGGCATCGGCTTCAATATTCTGGAGCCTGGGAACGTGTTCTATGAAGAACCCTTCCAAGGACGAGATGATGTCAATCGCTATTTGGTGATAGGGGATCATGTCTTCGTGACGAACTTCATATGAACCCCGGATCTGGTTAACGATTAGCTATGAATCACCATATGCTTCGAGGCGCTCTACCCCCAGTTCTTTTGTAAGTCGGAGGCCGATAACCAGAGCGTTGTACTCAGCCACGTTGTTTGAACAAGGTTCCGTGAGGGAGTACGCCCGATTGATCACCAACCCGGAGGGAGAAATCAGCACCACTCTGACTACGATATTGCCTTTGGGCCCAGTTCTTGAAGCGCCGTCAAAGAACATTCGCCAAACGGCATCATGGGAGACCACATTTGAATTGGCAACCTCGTCTGGGACCTCTTCGTATATTCTGGTTAACTCCAAACCTGGATGGGCTGCTAAAAAGTCCGCCAAAGCTTGACCTTTAACAGCTTTCTGCGGGACGAAGATCATGTGGTAAGGAGACAATAATATTGCCCAAATAGCGAGGCAAGAGCTGAGTGCCCCTGGTTTGGTCATGAGGACCCTGAGAGGGTTGACTCATGATATCCCATGTATGGTTTGTCCCGTGACATAGTGTCACATCTTTTGAATGGCGAATACTAGAGCGAGGCACTCCTTTTCTACGGCAGTGTATTGATGCCCAGGCCCTATCATCATTCGGCTGAGGTAGTAAATGGCTTGTTCATGGCTTGTATCATTGTTTTGTGCTAGTAGAGCACCTAGAGAGTGCTCCATAGCTCGTATATAGAGCAGGAATGGCTTTCCAGCAACCGGGGCCACCAGGACTGGAGGGTTAGACAGGTATTCTTTGATGTTGTCGAAGGCCCGCTGGCATTCTTCATCCCATACGAAGGAGACGCCTTTCTTTAGGAGGTGCGTGAAGGGCTGACATCGTCTGGAGAGGTTAGAGATAAACCTTCTGATGTAAGATAACCTCCTTGAAGGCCTCTGAGTTCACAAAGATTTCTTGGGGGCTCCATCTCCATGATTGTCTTCGTCTTCTCAGGGTCGACATGGATACCCTGGGAAGTAACGATAAAACCCAGGAACTTCTCGCTTGATACGCCCAAGAAGGATTTTGTGGAATTCATCTTCAAATTGTGCGCTCGTATCAGGTCGAACACTGTCTTCAGATCATGCGGATGATCTTCTTTAGAGCGGCTCTTGACGGCAATATTGTCGACATAACACTCCACTGTCTTGCATAAGTGATCTATGAAGATAATGCTCATGGCTCGTTGATAGGTGGCGCCAGCATTCTTTAAACCAAAAGGCATGACTGTGTAGCAATATGTGCCAATCGGTGTTCGAAATGATATATGTTTTTCGTCGTCAGGGAACATCTTGATTTGATTGTACCCTAAAAAACCATCCATAAATGACATGCGCTCGAAGCCGCAGGTGTTGTCAATCATTATATCTGTAATAGAAAGGGAAAACTCATCCTTAGGACACGCCTCGTTCAGATTCTGGAAGTGGATGCAGATTCAGATCTTCCCATTCTTCTTGAGGACTGGTACTATATTGGCTACCCAGTCTTGATGTTGTTCCTCGCGAATGAAGCCGCTCGATATTAGTTTGTTGACCTCGACCTCGATAGAGTTTATGATGTCCGGGCGGAACCGTCGTTGCTGTTACTTGACCGACTTTGCGTCCGGACGAATGTTGAGTTTGTGAAGTGCAACCTCGGGGTTTAGCCTTGGCATGTCTTCATAGCTCCCGGCGAACACGTCGATATATTTTCTGATGAGTTACAGTAGCGATTCTCGCTCTTTGTTTGTCAGACTTTTGCTAACGAAGATTGGTTTTGGAGAAGACTTATCGCCGAGGTCAACCTGCATGACCTCATCTTCGGTGGAAGGATCCCTTTGTTCGAACTACTTCTCCTATTGTGCGTCTAGCTGTTGCGCCCACGGCTCTAACTCAAGAATTTCAGAAATGTCTTCATCTTCTTCGTAGGCGTCGGCGAATGCTATATTGACAGTCCAAGTCTGCCTGAGCACGTCCCTAATGCTAACATCCGAATCAGAAGTGGGTGAACCGGACGAATGAGAGTGCCATTCACATTCTTCGTCTGAGCTCTCGGGGGTTGTCACAGGAGTAACTTAGCTTAGACCATGTCTGGTCTTGCTGTAGTAATCCCGTGGTTTCCCAGCCGGGACTGGTAATTGTAAAGGTAATCGTCGGCCGGTGCCGTAATTCAGGCCTGGTGTAGCCTCCATATCATACCCCTATTTTTGCATGAGGTACTTGGATTGAGAGCTATACAGATAAAAGGGCAGTCTCCTAGCGTCGGGTTCCAAATTGACCTCTTCTAGCCTGAAGGGCTGTGGATCGTTCTTTCGGCCAAAGATGATTGGATGATCCTCTCATTCGATTATGAAGTAGGCGCCTTCCACGGGAGTAAGCTGGTTCGTAGTATAGATATTGGTTACTTGTGTGTGTAAGTTAGTGCCTATACCGTATTCCATCGCATACATTACATGAAGATTATCAAGCTCGAGGTAGTTCAAAGATAACCCTTTATTGATGAAGTAAGGTATCTTTTCAGGAGGAATTACATCGTTAGCAGAAGGTACATCAGTGTATGCGGCCATATACTTGGCCAGCTCTTTCTCCTCTTCAGCTACCCCCGGTATCAGTAAAGACTGGAAGGATGATCTGGGCAGCCTGATCATTAAGGGTTCCGTTGATGGGGCCGGACGTGGAGTCATCGGTACACTAGCGATCCCCGGCTTGGTGCTGACTTGTTGGTTTGTCTCCAACTCCACTTCAGCAACCCTCTGCGTTATTGAAGCTTGTGAAGACGATCTAGGGAGCTTGATCACCAAGGGTCCCGCTGGTGGGGTAGGACATGGGGTTGGTGCCTTACTAACAGTCCTTGGCTCAGTGTTGGGCTGACGCCTTGTCCTTGGCAGACGAATGACTATTGGTTTATCAGGAGAGTTTGTTTCTTCAGATTATCGTTGACTGGCTCTTGACAGTCTGATTGTCGTTGGCTTCACAGTGGGTCTTAGCGCTTGACCAGACCTTGGGAGTCGGATAGTCATTTGCTCCTCCTGTGCAGAGAGACTGATTGCATCCTTACGCAAAGTGGCTATAAGGGGTGCAGTTCTGCCTGATTTGCGGGCTTGGAGGTGGATCGTCAGAGGTTCTCCTGATCCTGTTGCTGCCTCAGTTTGTGCTTGAGTATTTTCTTCGATAAGGTACCTCTTCGACTTCTCGTACAAGCAGGAGTTCGAGTAGTAGGATTCAAGCCCTCTGAAAGGATCAATGTCGACAAATTCGGTTCTTACAAAGCCGTATTTGTCGACGTACTTGAAGCACTGGTGCAACGTGGAAGGCACGATCATGTAGTCGTGTATCCAAGTACGCCCCAGAAGAATATTATAGGAAGTGTCTGCTTCTATGACATAGTAGGTTACTTCTGATTGAAGGTCGCCGATTTGGTACTTCAAGCGAATTTTTCCGACCGGATAGCTTCTTCCTGAATTGGAACCGCTGATGGCGGTGCTTGTAGGTGTCAGACGATGCATAGGGATGCCCAGGAAGTGGATCAGGCTCTTCGGGATGATGCTTATGGAAGAACCGGGGTCTATGTACATCCGATCCATCTTTACGTCGCCGACGTATCCCTTATAATACAGCGGGCAATCGTGCAGGTTGGTCTTAATGAGCATGTCCTGCAGAGTAAAGACAATGTTGGGTATTGCTCCAGTAAAAGCACTGTCCTGAGGATCCTCTGTGGAGCTTTCTCTTGTGAGCTTAACTTGAGATAGATAGGTGTCAGCGTTCTGAAGTGCGTCACTCAGCGTGTCACGAACGTCTTTGGAGAGCCTCATGAGCTCATACAACGACAATTTGGCTGGTGTGTTGGCCAATTGTGCCAAGATGTCAAAGTTGTAAGGCCTCTCCAGTCCCTGAGGCGTATCTTTTCGGAGCAGCGGTTTATCGAAGCGGATCTCCTTCGGCCTAGGCTTGTCGGTCGTCGGAGGCTGAGAGGCCCTTGGAGCATCAGCAGCAGCCGGCTGATGATCTTCAGCCGAGTTACCCGGTGGAGGTTGAGTTTGTACACCGGATCGGGTAACGACAGCTGTCGCTTCTTCGATGTCAGCCGAGATTGTGCGGCAGAACTTGACTTTTCCACCTTTCTTCTTGCCAGTAGAGGGTGATGCTGGCTGGGTTACTTCAGATACTAAGTCTTGGTGGACCCACATGACCTCCCTTCGCGATGTGGTGAGGGGTACCAGCCTAGCATCCTGGTCTCGGTGAAGTGGAAGATTAGCGACCTCCATCTTTGCCTGGGGGACGGGTACCACTCCATCCCGAGTCTTCGTCGGAGGGAAGCTACCGAATTGGACAGACACCATGTTGGCCGCTACAGTTACCTCCTCGAAGTCAATGGCCAGGGCCTTAGAGTCGATCAGGTGCTGGATATACCGCTTCAATTGGTAGCAGTCTTGTGTAGCATGGTAGACATAGCGATGGTAGTGGCAATACTTTGGGCTTTCCATCTCTGTAGGCCGAGGCTCATGTCTCGGTGGAGGGAGCTGAATCCTGTCTCCTTGTATGAGCATGTCAAGGATGGGCTTGACATGGCTGTCTTCGAAGGAGTAAGTCATCTGCGGCCACTGCTTCTCTGTCGGCTTCGGTTCGGGCTTCGGGGCTGTATCGGCCACCATAGCCTGTTTTCCCTTGTTGTCTCGGTTGTTGGTGGGATTACCACCATTGTTGCTATTGGCATTAGGGCGTTTGCCCTTGTCGTCTCCCTCCGTGATGTGCAATCCCAGTTGGCGAACTTTTTTCAATTTGTCTTCTGCGCTAGTGGCGCTGATGATGAAAGTCTTCCAGTCCTTGAATTGACTCTCGCCCATCCAGAGGCTGATTGTGGGAAGCAGCCTCTTTTGGCAGATTTCAATCAAGGAAGAATCTGGATTACCAGAAGGAAATTTTATCGCGGTTTGTCGAAACCGCTCAATGTAGTTCCTTGTTAGCTCCTTCTCACCTTGAACAATGTCCATGAGGGTGTACATCGTCACATCTTGTCCTACCTCGTAGAACCTTTCAAGGAACATGTTTGAAGCCGGCGAAGGAATGGATGCAGTTGTCTGGCAAGTTGCGGTACCAGTCGAAGGCGACCCCTTCCAAAGCTCCAATAAACAATCGCGTAAGGATGGCGTCATTATGAGGCAGATGGTCGGTTGTGACGTCAAAGTAAATGATATGCCTGCTTGCAGATGTCTTTCCATCATATGGATTGATGTTGAATGGTTTATATCTTGGTGGAAAGGAAACATCTGTCCATGCAGCAGGATACGGTTGTCATATCCTGAGGTCTTGGCAGGTTTCTCGAGCATGGAACATGGCCCGGAGCTCCTGGACCTCTCGTCTTGCCTCCCTGGCCTCGTCTACAGCGGTAGGAGCCGATATTATAGGAGGGTTGTCGTCTGAGGTTGAGTTTGAGTCCGCATTGGCTGCGGGACCCAAGCTTGTCTGCCCAGGCGTCCTTCTTTGAAGAGTTGGTAGGGACGCTTTGATCTCGTCTACGGATTTGACCAAGGCATGAAGTATGGCCTCCAGGGTGTCGATGCGCTGGCGATCACTGGAACCATCTTGGTCGTTGTTTGTCATGAACACCGTCCTCACACGAGGATAGATGGAAGAAACGGTGGAGGACGTGCCCACTGAATCATATCCTTGTACCCAGAAATCGTCGGGGTATGTAGGAATGTTCTCCTCTGGTTCGGACTCAGAGGAAGTGCTACCCCCTGCGCAGGAGGCTGCCTCATCTTGGGACCCGTGGACGTCCTCGGGGACGTCTGGGTCTACTGCATCTGTGGGGGGATTACTTCCTCTGGTGCATCTTCTTGGAACGTCGGATTGTCGTGGACGTTCGGATGGGTGCTACCCCCAGCTTCAGCTACCCCCGAGGATGGGGATGACGAATCTCCAAGTGTTGAAGATTTCGTCTTTGAACGGGTGCCTTGATAAACTCCTCCTATGGTGGTTGTGGACAACCGCTTGGATGAGAGCTTTTTGGCCGTACCGGTTGAAACCTTTGGGTCGACAACATTCATATTCTTCCCTACTTTGCTAGTAAGGACCTTCTGAGTAGAGTTGCAGGAGGCGACATGAAGCGCTTCGTCTCCTGAGCTTGGTGGTAGGACCGATCCTGGATGTTACAGTCTTTGGAAGATGGACTGCCGGTCTTCTTGGGCTATCGCCTTGCTGCAGCAGCAGTTGATGATGACTTGAGTGCAGTGATGTCCATGAAAGGACTCTCTGCACACCAAGCTTTCTTCTTTTTCCTTGCACTTGTGGAGAATCACATCACACAAGTCACTCGTTTTATAGGCCCGGGAGTTCCGAGCACACGAGTGTGTTGGCATCATGTTTGCTCCTTGATCGGGAGACTCTTAGGAACCACTCTGTCCGTTTGCCGCCAGGGACTGTACACGGTCGGTTCTATACAACTTTCCATCAGGGGCCCGCGTAATAGTCAGCGGGATGCCCTGATGGTCAGAAGTTGGGACAGCTGACTGAGCTCGACGAGACTGCGCTGTCCTAGACTTCTTCCCTCTAGCACCTGAGAGTGCATAGTAGGAAGAGTCCAAGTTGTACGTCACAGAGTCTGGCATATCCTGCTGAGAGCCTCTGGGGTCAGGACCGCATGAGAGGCAGTCAAAAACAGACCCTGAACCGTGCATGGTGGATGGCTTGAGGCTGAGTTTGGCAGTCGCATAAATGTTCTCCATACGGCTGGGAACAGTTTACATGCGGCTGGGAGTGGTGGCCGCATGGGCCTCCTTCATGCGGCTAACAGTTGTGGCCGCATGAGCCTTCTTCATGCGGCTGGCAGTTATGGCCGCATAAGCCTTCTCCATGCGGCTGGCTTTTGTGGCCGCATGAGCCTTTTCCATGCGGCGGATGCTCTTACGTGGCTGCTTCTTGGACCACATAGAGTCCCTCTTTGCCCCTGCAAGCCCAGTATCCTTGTGTTTTCCTCTGCCAGACTTGGGGACAACAGAGTCCTCTATGGTCTGAAGTAGGGCCGCATGAGAGCCTTCTCCGCCGTCTTGGAAAGCAGAGAGCATTTATTCCAGAGTTTGGGAAGGAGCAAATGATCTGGGCCTCCACTCCCTGCGGGCCTTCTTTGTGCGGGTTCGTTTCTGGACCGGGACAGCGCTCCCGTCGGAGAGCATTTCTTCAAACGCCTGTTGGTCGAAGCGGACGACCAACATCTGTTGCGTGGAGCCGAGCTTGGCGGCGTCCGATTACGTCACCAACTTCTCAGCTATGGAGAAGTTCGTCCCCAGCAGGGTCGCCATCGTGTTTGCCATTGATTATAAAAGAACAGAACAGTTTTATGGGAGGACTGGACTTTTACTTCACAACTACAAACTCGCTTGTACAGAGGAGAGCCTAGGAACAAAACCTAGGAAAAATAATCTAAAGTACAATTGTTTTATTTTTCTAGGGGGTGACGGTAGAGGCTCGGGAGAGTGCTATCAACTCTGCCTTACTCCTTGGACGATCGGACGTCGCTTCGGCTCTGATGAAGAAATGCTTTTGCTGGACGCTCTTTGCTCAATACTTCTCTCTGTCTCCGCCGCTCTCTGTGTCCACCGTCTTACAAGGGAATGACACCTTGCTATTTATAGGGCTTTGTGATAAGTAGGGTGTGCAGTAATTGCTCCTTTAAAAGAGGGCTGTTAGGGATTTGGTGAAGATTTGCCTTGATCTTGTTTGTTGGAAATTAATCTGGGTTGTTAATGTTGATTGTAACAAATCTGGACAGTTAATGTTGATTGCACCAAATCTGTATGATTTGTTGGAAATCGATCTGGATAGTTAATGTTGATTGCAACAAATCTGCATTGTGATGATTTGTTGATAGCAGCAAATCCGAATGGATAAGTCTTGGTCAATCTTTTGTCACGTGTCCTAACCGCCATTATGCTGAGAGTCGTATGAACGCGGGTGAACAAGTCTTAGTCGATCTTCTGCCACGTGTTCCAACTACTATTGTGCTGTGAGCCGCATAGATAGGGCATCCTGGCAGAGCCGCATGAGTGTGGCCCCGACTACCGAGCCGCATGAACGTGGCAGCCGCATGAGAGTGGCAGCCGCATGGGGGGTGACCTCCAACTGAACCGCATAAGGGTGCCCCCCCCACAATCCGAGCCGCATGAGAGTGGCAGCCACATGGGGGGTGGCCTTCAACTGAACCGGATAGGGGTGGCCCCCACAATCCAAGCCGCATGAGAGTGGCAGCCGCATGAGGGTGGCAGCCGCATAAGGGCGAACCCCCCAACTGGGCGGTCCGCATGGAGAGCTTCTTTGGACTTTGCGAATTGTGCCGGCTATCTCAGAGATTTTGTCATCTTTTTATGTTGCACCTCTCCTTTATGTTAGAGCCATCATGTCAGAGCCATGTCAGAGCTGTACTTTGTGTCAGGGCATTAATGGCCTACCGTACAGAGTAATGATGGCCAACTATATTAGGCCTATTTCGAACCGCATAAGGCCACGTGGCCTTTCCTGAGACGCATAAAACTGTCTGAGCCGCATGAAGCTCTAAGGGATTTTTGAGCCGCATGAGACCCCCCTGTTTTGAGCTGCATGGATTTTCTTGGCCGCATAAGGTCTTTTCCATGCTTCTACACCATCGAGGTCCTCAGAACACAAAATGAACAATCATTAGAATTAAATAATAAAATAATGACAACAATCATGAAGAATGGCACGAGGCTATATCGTGCGGGTCTTGCAAGTAGTACACGGATCTGTCACGAAAACAGAGGCACACGGATCGATATAGATACGCAAACCGAGACGTGCACGTATATCGAGATGCTCACGAGAATCGAGATGACTCGAAGATCGAGATGAATAGGAGACAACGTGCACGTAAATTGAGAAAATCATGAATATCAAGATGGCGCACGAATCATGTGACACGCAAATTGAGACATGCATGCGAACCGAGGAACCACAAGATACAATATGACACGCAAAGCGATATGGCACGCAAATCGGCGTGTGCACGTAAATCGAGGCAGCACGGGTCACGAGGTAAGCACAAAGGCCGAGACACAAAAATTGAGGCGGTGCACAAATCGAGATGGCACGGTGCCCGAGGCAGCATGGGGCTCGAGGCTTTCCCTGCCCAAGGCAGCACGTCGATCGAGGTACACGAAAACAAGGACAACACGCACACCAAGGTACGCGCAACCTGAGACGACACAAAAATCAAGGGGCACGGAGTACGAGGCAATACGTACATCGAAGTACATGCATCACGAGGGGTTCGTACCCCTAGGCAGCGCACAAACCGAAGAAGCGCACACTGCACGAGGGCACACTACTCGAGGCAGCACACTGCACAAAGCAGCACACTGTTCGAGATAACATGTGCCCCGAGGCGTGTAGAATAAGGGCTCGTTCCCCGAGGAGCACACAGCCCGAGCCAACACAGCAGAGGCGCTGGCCGCTGGAGTGGAGAAGGAGAGAGGGGCGAAGGAGCTGGGGGAGGCCATCGGGGAAGCTCGACGGGGTGCTCGGCCAGGCGGTCGATTGCTGGCGGAGGAGAATAGACAGCAACAACGGCCGGGGCTTGCGGTGGCTATGGAGGAAAGGGGAGGCGACAATGATGGTGGTGGCGGCTGCGCTCGTGGGTGATGGCGGCGAAGGCGGTGGCGGTCGCGGGGGGTGACGGGCGGCCGCGGTAGAGGTCGGTGGCGGTGGCTGCGAAAGTATTGGTGGTGGAGGTGCTGGCCGATGGCGGTGGAAGCTACGGTGGTGGGTGGTGGAGGCGGGTGGCGACGAAAATGGTGGTAGAAAATGGTGGTGGCGCTCGGGGTGGCCGGTGGTCGGGGAGTGGCCGGAAGAAGAGAGGGAGATCGGAAGAGAGTGCACGAGTGGAAGAGGGGGCTGGGAAGAGAGTGAGGAAGAGAGAGAGAGAGAGTTGAGCGGGATAGTGAGGGAGAGGAGAGCTGAGAGAGAGAGAGAAAGGAATTGGGGGAGGGGGCTGTGCAGCTGAGAGTGGGTGAGTGATTAGAGAGTGAGGGTTTGGGTAGGTAAGGGGAGGGGTAGGTTAGATTAATAAAATTAATAATAATAACAATGATATTAATAATAATAGTAGTAGCAATATTAATAATGAGATAACACTCTCCTTCAATAAATAAACAATAAATTTTTTTAGAATACCCAAAATTCAAAATCCTTTAAATACATAAATACAGTCATATACCTATTTCCAAAATAGGGATTTGACACTACTAGACATAACAAATGTGAAAGAGCCCATTGGCATTTCCTCGTTCTTCACAAGCTGTACCTATTCCCGTCCTGGCACAAAACAAAGAAAAACACTTTTTAGCTACTCCCTCTTCTTCCCCAAGTCTTAATTTCGTTGGGAATACACCGACTACTGTCCTGGCACAGAACAAAGGAAAGTGCCCTTTGGCCTTTCCTCATTCTTCCCCGGTCCTTGGCTCGGTGGAAAACACTCCTAATTGCTTCCTTGCGTCAATAAGTCCTAAAGCTCTTTTGGGAAAAAACTATACTCATCTTGACAAAGACAATCAAATCTCTGGTAAGAAAGTAAGTTCTATTCAAAATGAACTTTCTGCTACCCAGTTGCGCCACTTCAAGCGCACAGGAATGGGGTGCACAGAGCAAAAAGACATTCTGCCTACTCCTATGAATTCAAGTCAGGATCTGCCAACCCTGCGCATCTCGAGATCCAAACAAGGAAGGCTGATGGTCTCTCAAACGGACGCACAAGTGGCACACCTATCTGACTTGCGTGCCTATCTCAACAGGCGCTAATCAGGATCAATTTCAGTAAGTCATAAACAGCCTGCTAATAGCCAACTTGTGCCAGAAAAAGATTTCTGAAGTCAAGGACCCTCTTACCTATGCCAATCAGCTCAGCACCTCCTTATACACTTAGGGTATAGGATACCTCAAGAACCGGAATCATATTCCCAATATCATCAAGGAATATATACCTCCGATTTCTTCTTATCCTGTCATTGTAACCGATCTTCGTGAACTTCTTGTACAAAAACAAAAGATCGCATGGCCGTCTTGTCCATCTGTAGTTCCACAACAAGAACATTATTGTAATCATCACCATGAAGTAGTCATCAAATGTTGTTGCCAATCAGCTAAGCGGTCTGTCTTCGATCGTTTGAACTATATTCAGACTCCTGAAACTGAGATAGTGTGTGAAGATGAATTGATGTACGCTTCAGTTAATATGACATCTCAAAGTACTGGGGGTGGAAAGCATCCGAGACGCAATGCATATTGTAACCCCAGTCAATAATACTTGGATCAAATTCGTGACTCCGGCGGAGGAGTTTACCAACATACCGGATCAAGAAGTCAAGAAACAATCGGTCAAAGGAATCTTCCTTCTGACCGAAAAATAATCGAATAAAGGAATCTTCCTAATTTCGACCAAGATTCTTTCAGTCAAAGGGATCTTTCTATCCCTTGTCCTGGGGGTAGTCCCTTGTATGACTTTGATGCCGACAGTGAAAGCTTCGAACGGACCATCTTTTCTACCAGTTCTTCTTTATTGGCCAGAGAAGTAACTGCCTATGTATTTAACGAAGAACAAGATGCATCTAGCTTCGACAGTCAGAAGAGGCTAGCTTGAAAAACATAATTGAAATGATGGCAATCATGCATGCTATAATCGTGGCACAACATATTGGTCCGCCGGTTGTGAATATAATTCCAACCCAAGAACAGGTAGCAGCATATGCTCCACCAATGCTGGTTAGGGGGTACAATCTCCTCACAATGCTACGGTACCAACTCGAAGTCTTTATGGTACTGGGGGTGGTGCATATCATGCAGTCCCTCCTCCTAACACACCAAATCAGTCTACCGCTCCCCAAGCATCGGAAGATGCTAATGAGGCCGTAAAAATATTTTGTAGTCAATTCGAAGCCTTCAAACAAAAGGACAGCTTGTAAAAGCTTAAGATCAAACAACCTTATCCCATAGAGTAGAAAGAAGTCCAGTTTCCACCCAAATACAAACCTCCTACCATTATGCTGTTTGATGGCAGTACATTCCCAAGCCAGTACCTCAACCACTTCGAGGTAATGACTGATCAATTTCAGCCAAATGATGCTTTAGTCACTAGGGTATTTGTTGGATGTTTAGCTGGTGCGACTTATGACTAGTATCATAGTTTGCCAGACAGTTGCATAACCTCCTTTGTTAGTTTCAAACAAATATTCTTGGAACGATTTTATGAGAGAACAAATGACATGACTATGTCAGCCCTCATCAAAATCAAACAACGACACAATGAAACTACTGAAAGTTTTATTGAACGATTCTGTCGTGAGGAACTCAAAATGCCTCTGGGAACTCCAAATGCTCTGACTAGACACATACAAATCAAACTTGTTGTCTATAATCAGCATGTGGACTGGGTTTACACAATTTTAGGATTGGCCTTCATTCATAGTAAATTCCAAGGCAGTGGAAGAAAGTACTGACAAGTTCAAGAAATTAGGCATCTAGATGCCTAATCTCGACAGAGATGAATAGGCTGCATCCAACAACGGTGGCCGTTAGAATAACCGCAAAGGCAAAGAGACTCTGGCCATCAATATTAAAGGCAAAGAAACTCTAGCCGTCAACATAGGCCAGTCAACACCTACTACTGCAACACCACCACAGAGGGCACCACGTCCGAAGGAGGAATACTCCTTCGACGAGGATGACATCATCAGTATCTTCGATTGCTTGATCAAGTGCAATAAACTTTAGCTGCCCGACGCAAAGCGTGTTAGCCCATTGGTCATGGTCAAACCTGATTTTAATAATTGATCAAACTCTGTCTCGATATACGATGGATATCTACTCAGTTCAAGACTCGGTTCAAGAAGATCTGTTTGTCACTCAAAATTGTATTTCCTTAAAGCAATATAATTTTTATTTTTATTGAGTCTAGGAATACATTGTACACCAAGTCGTACTGGCAAATAGGCTATCCGAAATCGTTTTTCAAAACTGACCTATCTTTTTTAAAATGACCTATGTTTTTGAAAAATATCTATTTTACAAAAAGCTTCTGAAGGATTTTTAAACAGCCAAAAATTATTTTCACAAAATTAACCTAACCAAACCCTGACAGAACTCGGCCAGAGTTTGGCCATGGTGAACGTTATGAGAACGTTTGATTTTGAACTTGGTCTCCCTTCAGTTGCGGTTGGTTACAAAGAGTTCTGTCCGAATTCTGCCCGAATTCTGCCTTTGGAAAAACTATAAATAGAGAAGGATTTTGATCATTTTACTACACCAATTCACTTTCATCTCTTCTCTTCTAAAGCTTACGTTTCTTCCAAAGAGTTCTAAAAAGCTTATATTTTCAAATTCCAAGTCAGTTACAATCCTCTAGTCGATTTGCCAGTGCGGTACGGTCTAGAAGTTTCAGAGCGATTGTAATCAGAGGCTTGATTGAAGATAGACTCTTCACAATTGAAGTTGATCGAGATCTTCGTATCAAAGCTCGCATCTGTAGAAGTTGTAAGGACTTCGTATGAAAACTTGCAAGATTTTCCAATAGTGGATTCAACTGGAAGCTAGAGTTCTTTCGACTGGACTAGTCCTCACAAGAGGGAAACCGGTATAAATCTCTGTGTTTGCGTTTGCCTTTTGATCACTCTTTTTTATTACAGTTATTTATTTTATGATTATTATTTCTGTGATCTAACTGCTAACGAGTTTTTAATTAACAATATTCCGCTGCCTACTCAATTCACCCCCTCTAGAATATTCTGCTTTACGAATTCGTTCCTACAATTGGTATCAGAGTGGGTTATACAGGTAAAGCAAGGTAAAACTGTAGCTATATTCAGTTATTTTTCAATTGTTATATAGATCATAGTATTACACATGACAACTGTAAAATTTACAAGTGAAGGCCAAGCCACAAATAGACCTCCACTGTTTGACGGCACAAGCTACACTTACTGGAAAACACGTATGAGTTTCTTCCTAAAATCTCTTGATTTTGACTTATGGTCTGTAGTTATTTATGGATACAAAAAGCCTCCTCGTATTAATGTTGATGGAGTTTTAGTTGAAAAACCCTATGACAAATATACAGAGGATGAAAAAAAGGCCAGTCTTGATGCACGTGCTATTAATGTTTTATTTTATGCTTTCGACCGAACTGAATTCAACAGGGTGTCTACCTGTACAATATCAAATAAAGTGTGGAAACTTCTTGAAGTAACCCACGAAGGAACAACACAAGTCAAGGAGTCAAAGATCAGCAGACTTACTCAGGAGTACGAGGTGTTCAAAATGAAGCCAAGTGAATCAGTCACTCAGTTGTTTACAAGATTCTTGGATATTGTAAATCCTTTGTCTTCATTAGGCAAGGAATACAATAACCATAAAAATATTCACAAACTTCTACAAGCTCTCACAAAGAACTGGATTCCAAAGGCTACAGTAATCATTGAAGGAAACAGCCTCTCAATAATGTCTCTAGAAACACTCATGGGTAAGCTACTCACTCACGAATTAGAACTTCAAGACTTTGAAGACGCTATACCAAAGGAGAAGTCAGAAAAGTAGATCGCTCTCAAGGCTCAACATAGAAGAACTGTTGAAGATGATTCTGATGACAGCGACTCTGACTCTGAAGATCAAGCTCTTATGGTAAGAAAATTCAAGAAGTTCATGAGATTTAACAAGAGAACAAAAGATAGTAACAACAACAACAATGAGGAAGATCCTATTTGCTACGGATGTAAGAAAAAAGAACACATGAAGAAAGATTGTCCAACAACATCATCATCAACAAGAAAAAGCAGCAAATATGACAAAGGCTACCTGAAGAGATCTACATCAAGAAAGTATGCCAACACAAGCATATGGCATGAAAGCGAAGCCAGCGAATCAGAAGACGAACAATCAGATGACACTGCAAATATATGCTTGATGGCTTGCGATCAGGTAATCACTAATCCTCTATTTGATCCTTATGATAATTTCACCTTTGAGCAACTCGGAGAGGCTTTCAGTGACCTATTAAATGATTACAGGAAACTGTATAGTAAATATAAAACCTCTAAGAAGGTACTCAAAGAGTACAAAGGTGAGATAGGAAGACTTACCGACCAACTAGATGATATTAGAAATAATGACTCTTCAATTGAGTCTGGTGAGCTTTCATCTATTAAGTTGTTGTTACACGAGACTATTAAGTTATCCGAAGAAAAAGACCAAACCATCATCCAGCTAAAGGAAGAGCTATCTAAGGAGAAAAAGAGTCTCCAGTGTGCACAAGTCAGAATAGAAACACTTATATCTGACTACACTCGATTATATGACACCTCCAAAAAGTTGGAAATTAGTTTAGGAAAACAGCCTGAAGTTGCTGCTTCCTATTCTAACACGTGTCAATTATCGAATCATCGGAACACGCCCAAACCAAATACTGTCAGACCAAACCATACCAAACTTATGCCCAAGAAGACTAATAGGCATGCATTCTTCTATACTAGAAAACCAAAACCTACCAATCATGCACCTCACACAACTTTCAACACTCAACATGCAAAATGTCATTATTGTGGCCTCATTGGTCATATATCCTCTGTATATAGAATCAAAAAGTTAGTAGATTTAAAAATTTATGCATAGATACCAAAAACTAACCAGTCAGGACCCTACAAGAAATGGGTACGAAGAGTTTCATCTACAAATTATTTTGTAGGTGGAATGCCCTTCACATGCTAGGAGCAAATGGATCATCGACAGCGGTTGTTCACGACACATGATCGGTAATGCTTCATTATTCGCAACACTGTCGAAGAAGAATAAAGAAGGATACGTCTCCTTCGGTAATAATTTAAGAGGGTACATAATCGGTATCGGTGACATTGGTAAGGCTCCCTATCCTGTGATTAAAGATGTCTGTCTAGTTACCAAGTTAAAATATAATCTGCTCAGCATAAGCCATTTAGCTGATCACGGTTATGGCATTTACTTCGTCAAAGACAAATATACTATAGTTGATAGCTCAACTGGTAGTACTATCCTTGAAGGTATCAGAGAAGACAACATATATGTTTTCTATATGTTAGAAGATGCTAACAAAGCAGGTAGATGTTTGATGGCCAAAAACATTAAGAGTCAACTATGGCATATGAGACTCGGTCATGCAAACATGGATACAATCTCAAAACTATCTACAAAGAAGTTGGTACGTGGCTTACCGGACATATCTTTCAAGAAAGATATGGTATGTAGTGAATGTGAAAATAACAAAGCTACCCGATCCGCTTTTAAATCTAAGAACGCTGTAAGTACCACTAGACCTCTACAATTGTTGTATATGGACTTATTTGGACCAAGTAGAATTGCTAGTCTAGGTGGTAAGTTATATGCATTTGTCATTGTAGATGATTTTTTTAGATATACATGGATATATTTTCTTGCACGCAAGAACGATGCATTATCCGAATTCATCACCTTTTGCAAGAAAGTACAGAATAAAAAAAGGTTCATGATTACTCGCATTCGAAGTGATCATGGAGGCGAATTTGAGAATGCAGAGTTCAAACAATTTTGTGACACATACGGTTCTTTGCATGAATTCTCTTACCCTAGGACTCCACAACAAAATGGATTTGTGGAACGTAAGAACATGACTCTATCTGAAATAGCTAGAGTAATGTTAAACCAGTTTACTCTACCCAAATACTTTTGGGCTGAAGCTGTCAATACAGCGTGCTATATTCTCAAAAGGGTTCTAATTCGACCTATATCGAAGAAGACTCCCTATGAACTACGGTTTGATAGAACACCCACTGTTTTGTATTTCAAGATTTTTGGTTGTAAATGCTTTATTCTTAATACTAAAGATAATCTGAGTAAATTTGATGAAAAGACCGATGAAGGTATATTTCTAGGTTATGCAGTAAAGAGCAAAGGATACAGAGTCTTCAACAAAAGAACCATGATCATCGAAGAATCAATTAATGTCAAGTTTGATGAGCTAAATCAACACTTAGACGATAACGACAATGAAGATGTAATCACACCAAGTATAGCTACTGCAAAACCTTTACACAAAGATGCAAAACTTTCAAGCAAAGAAGCAGGAACCAACAATCCTGAGGATACGCCAAAAGAGATAAGATTCCTGCCAGATCATCCAAAGGACTTGGTAATTGGTGAGATTACCAAGGGTGTAAGTACTCGTTCCTCTAGTAAAGATATAGCTTGTGTTGCTTTTATTTCACAGCTTGAACCTAAAAATATTGAAGACATATGTAGTGATAATTTTTGGTTAGATGCTATGCAAGAGGAATTAAACCAATTCGAACGAAATCAAGTTTGGGAACTTGTTCTCAAGCCCATTGATCATTCGGTCATTGGCACCCGTTGGGTATTCCAAAACAAACTGAACGAGAATGGTTTAGTGACTCATAATAAGGCTCGACTCGTAGCTCAAGGATACAATCAAGAAGAAGCTATCGACTACGATAAGACTTATGCCCCAGTTGCTAGATTAGAATCCATTCGCATGTTATTTGCATTTGCATGGATGTCAAAAGCGCATTTTTATATGGTTTTATAAAAGAAGAAGTTTATGTAGCTCAACCTCCCGGTTTTACTGATTTCAAAATTTTTTGACTATGTTTTTAAGTTGAAGAAAGCCTTATACGGTTTGAAACAAGCCCCTCGAGCTTGGTACGATCGTCTAAGCTTTTTTATACCTGACAACAATTTTTCAAAGGGAAAGGTTGACACTACATTGTTTATAAAGTCTTTGAATAAAAATATTCTTTTGATTCAAGTCTATGTAGATGATATTATTTTTGGATCTACTGATGAATCTCTTTCTCAAGAATTTTCAAAGTGTATGCAGAATGAGTTTGAGATGAGCATGATGGGAGAACTAAAATTCTTTCTCGGACTGCAAATCAAACAAACCAACAATGGGACGTTCATAGATCAAGCAAAGTACACAAATAATCTATTAAAGAAGTTTGACCTGGAAGCAGTTAAGCCACTTAGCACTCCAATGGCGACTTCAACCAAGCTTGATATTGATGAACAAGGCAAACCCGTCGACATACATAAGTATCAAGGTATGATCGGTAGCTTACTGTATTTAACTGCTAGTCGACCTGACATAATGTTTAGTGTTTGCTTATGTGCACGTTTTCAAGCTAATCCTAAGGAATCACATTTGTGCGCAGTTAAGCGTATCTTCCGATACCTTAAAGGCACTTCTTCTGTCGGCTTATGGTATACCAAAACCACGTCGTTTGACCTAACCGGTTATTCTGATGCTGATTTTGTCGGATGCAAAGTAGATAGAAAAAGTACCAGCGGCAAATGTCATTTCCTAGGAAAAGCTATAGTCTCTTGGTTTAGCAAAAAGTAAAATTATGTCGCATTATCAACAACCGAGGCTGAGTATACGTCGCAGGATGTTGTTGTGCACAAATTTTATGGATGAAGCAAACTTTAGAAGACTATGGATTGCATTTTACACACATACCCATTTTCTGTGATGACACTTGTTCTATTAATTTGACTAAGAATCCAGTATGTCACTCTCGTACTAAGCATATCGAGATTCGACATCACTTTCTTAGAGGTCATCAACAAAATGGAGATATAGACCTTGTATACATAGACACACAGAATCAATTGGCTGACATACTCACAAAACCTCTAGCGAAAGATCGTTTCAATTATTTATATCGAGAATTAGGAATTTTAGATATCAATAATATTAATTAATTTTGTTTTATTAATTAATTTATTCAATACTCAATAACTATTTTCGAGACAAGCCTAAAAAGAGTCTGTCTGTCACCACGACTACGGTCGAAGCGAAGCGGTATTTAAGAGTTCCCCGGTGAACCTCCGTTAGCTGGGATAGTACTCCTACAGCTAATCTGAAACAGACGTTGAGAAAAGAATATTAATTTATAAAATAATATTAATTATATTATTTAAAATTTAAAATTACTAAACTTTGAATTAAATATTTAAAATAATTTGATGAAAAAGATGTGGCCCATAATTTTTTATTATTATTTATATAGCCAGGAGAACCCTTGGCGAATTTGGCCCGAGTTCGGTCCAAATTCGACCAGAGTTCGGTTGGGTGTATATATATTTCAGTCAGAACCCGAGGCCCCCATCTTCTTTATTCCTTCCAAAACCACATCATAGCAGCAGCAGTCGCCCAAAATCTCTAGTTCTTCTCCACCCTCTTTCTTCCAATCTACGTGGAGATCTTTGTCCAAAATTTAGATTCGTGCGGAGAATCGCGTTCTCTACAGCATACTTGATTCTCAGAAGGTATAATTCATTCTCTCCTCCACTTTCAAATTTTTAGGGTTTATAGTTTTTGGGATAGAATGCCTAAGGGATTCAATCCTTTCAAGAGGAAGAAGACCCAGGCTAGTGAAGAGGCATCATCTTCTAATCCGCATACGGATTCCCTCTTTTCTCCGGTCCAATCGGATGACGGTGCATCAGATGAGTTTTATTTCAAAACTCCCGATCAAGTGCACTGTATTTTCTGACCACCGTCCTTACTTTGAGGCATTATGGTTACATCACTTTGCTACTTTATAATTCCCTATAGCTACTAATGCCATTAGACTATTTTATTGTAACTTCGTGTTAGACACTTTTACCGCGAGAACTCATGTCGACGGTATAGATATCGAGTTCAATGATGAACTGCTAGCGAAAATCCTTGGTCTTCCAACGAAGGTGCCCTTTTTGATGACATCACTGACTTTGATTTCCCCGAGGGCACGAATCTCGTTAATTGCTAGAATGAGCGTTGTGCGCCCGCACATGCTCGTCCTGGAAAGTTCAAGGCTAATAACTTAAACTTGTTTAACTATGAATTACATCGCATCATCTATTCCACTCTACTTCCAAAATCCACTTCAAAAGATGATGTCACTACACTCGAACTTTCTGCTTTATATCACATTCTTAAGGGGATTCCTTTTTCTGCCCCTAAGACTATCATTCAGATGATGGGTAGATGTCGCGGAAGAGACTGCAACCTCTCTTATGCGATGATCATCCCACGCATCTTTCAGTATTTTGATATTGACTTATCCACTTGTGCTCTAGACCCTGAGCCCAAGTTCCTCAAGCTTTCTCGTCGCAGCATTGCCACTGCTCCTCCACCTCCTGCACCTGCTCCTACTGTACCTGCTCCTATAGCACCTGGTCCTCATCAGTCGTACCCTATGACCTTTGAGGGTATTCACCAGCATCTATCAGATCTGTAGACATTCTTTATTGATACTTCTAGGGAACATGAGTTCCGTAACATGACTCAGTTCCAGGCTATTGCCAACTCCTTTGCCGATCTTAGATTTGCACAGACAGGTCACTCTGCTAGCTCTCTTCCTAGAGACCCTTCTATATCTGACTACCGCATTGATGATGAGGCGGTCCACTCTCTGTTTCAGCCAGGGAGCGCATACGATTGGTATCGTACTTCTGGTGCTACTCCATATACTTCTGGAGCTGGCACTTCTGGAGCTGGTCCATCTGGACATGCTGGCACTGCAGCCGATGATGATGAGGATGAGGATGACTTTTGAGTTATTACTTTTTGAGACTGATGACTTTGTCTTATATTTACTTGGAAATGCTCCGACATTCCAAGATAGTATCAGTATTTTTTTATGATTTGTGACATTTGATAGACATGTTTTTATGCCTCAGTTTGGCATATGACTCAGTTTAGTTTATTATTTAGTTTAGCACTTTATTTGTTTCAGCTTTATTATAGCATTATCTTTCTTTATGCTTCCATATAAACTGTCTATGACAACTACCATGCCTGCGTTGTTTATACCATATCTGTTTTTCTTATTTTTTCTGTAATATTTATACCATACCTGTGTTGAATGTCTTTATTCATATTTTTTGTGTTTCTTCACTGATTGTTACTTATGCATTTATTGCGGGGGAGCTTTCTCTTTTGCAGTTATTTTGCTAAGTGACAACTGAGGAGAAATAAGATCTAACATCTTCATGGATACAGGTTATGAACAATTTTTACATTTTATATCTCGGTACATTCGGTACACTTTTGAATTGATCAAGACCAACGATGTTATATCGGTCAAGGTTTGTCAATTATCAAAATGGGAGAGATTGTTGGCCCATTGGTCATAGTCAAATTTGATTTTAATAATTGATCAAACTCTGTCTTGATATACGATGGATATCTACTCAGTTCAAGACTCAGTTCAAGAAGATCTGTTTGCCACTCAAAATTGTATTTCCATAAAGCAATGTAATTTTCATTTTTATTGAGTCTAGGAATACATTGTACACCAAGTCGTACTGGCAAATAGGCTATTCGAAATCGTTTTTTCAAAATTGACCTATCTTTTTAAAATGACCTATGTTTTTGAAAAACATTATTTTACAAAAAGCTTCTGAAGGATTTTCAAAAAGCCAAAAATTATTTTCATAAAATCAACCTGACCAAACCCTGACAGAACTCGGCCAGAGTTTGGCCAGAGTTCGGCCATGGTGAACGTTATGTGAACGTTTGATTTGAACTTGGTCTTCCTTTAGTTGCGGTTGGTTACAAAGAGTTCAGTCCGAATTCTGCCCGAATTCTGTCAGAATTCTGCCTTTGGAAAAACTATAAATAGAGAAGGATTTCGATCATTTCAATACTCCAATTCACTTTCATCTCTTCTCTTCTAAAGCTTACGTTTCTTCTAAAGAGTTCTAAAAAGCTTCTATTTTCAAATCCCAAGCCAGTTACAATCCTCTAGTCGATTTGCCAGTGCGGTACGTCTAAAAGTTTCAGAGCAATTATAATCAGAGGCTTGATGAAGATAGACTATTCACTATTAAAGTTGTTCAAGTTTTCGTATCAAAGCTCGTCTGTAGAAGTTGCAAGGACTTTGCATGAAACTTGCAGGATTTTCCAATCGTGGATTCAACTGGAACTAGAGTTCTTCGACTGGACTAGTTCTCACAAGAGGAAAACCAGTATAAATCTCTGTGTTTGCGTTTGCTTTTGATTACTCTTTTCATTACAGTTATTTATTTTGTGATTATATTATTTCTGTGATCTAACTGCTAACGAGTTTTTAATTATCAATATTTCGCTGCCTACTCTATTCACCCCCTCTAGAGTATCTGCTTTACAAATTCGTTCCTAGAAAGCGGCCATAGGAAGTAGGCAAAATTGATCATCCTAAATATTGTGTGTATCACAGGTTCATTGGACACCCGACTAGAGCATGCTATTGCTCAAAGGAAAGATTCCGGAGATGATTAAAGCCGGCATCACACTTCAGCAGGACGAGATGACTGTGACTGCTAACGTCGTCTCTCTATAATTTGGCGACTTTCCTGCTCAACTTGTGCATGATAAGTCATTCTATCTCGAAAGCTACTCTGGAGATTGTTAATCTCCCACCGTACGAAGTGATGGTCTTGTTCCTCTGACAATCGATAAAGGGGAAATCATGTGGTTCCATCCCGACTTGGTAGCTGATTTGAGGCACCTGCTTCATCTATAAAATATAAAAAAAACCAAATACAAGTCATGTCATATGACTTCATTGGGTGATTACCATCTTTTATCTTTATCTGCCATCTCGGCAGCAAATCTTCTTCTTCTGAGATGCTATCAAAGTTGGGCCAATTACCAACCAGCCTTCCATCTATATAGTCAATAGTCCCGCGAATTAATGACAAAGATGGGGTATGATCTGCAGAAAGCCCCTAGCTTGAATGACAGAAAAGGGTCTCCTATACCTCTTTCTCTATGTCTCCAACACAGTCAATCTCGTGCTGGCCTAGGTTCTGTAAAACTTGTCATCTTGTCAAATGAAGTCTTCCAAAAGCAAGACTCAGACAAAGAACTGCAACATGGTATCCTTCGAACCTTTATCGAAGAGGAAGCCTTGATTGGTACCAGGTCTGGGAGACTTTACCTAATAAATTATTTTAAAGATCAAGAGATCCCTGCTCCAGCTCCAGAAGCCCCTCCAGCATCGTCTCTTCCGCTATCAGTTCCATCGGCTTCATCGCCTCTAGTAGAACCAACTCCTCCCAAACCAACGGCGACCGACAAGGGAAAATAGCCTGTTCGCTTCGATAAAGTATTAAAGAAGACTCCATCTCTTGGACTTGAGAAGCCTTATAACTTTGATATATTGGCTCAACTGGCTAATACTAGTAAGGTTATCAATTTTTGAGCTCCAGTGTCTCTCGAGGGAGACTCAGAAAATATTGAGTGAAGCTTGATGCAAGACGACACTTATCTAACACTCCTTAAGAAGCCAGAGGAGGAGTCCATGACCTATTTTCATTGTCATAATGTGATGGAGCTGATGCCCAACATCACCTTTACACAAGATGATATGGTGCTGGAAGATAATCAACATGACCGCCTCTCTATTTCACGAATATATCGATACAATGAAAGTTGATCACATCCTGATTGATCATGGGTCTGCACTTGTATCATGCCAAAGACTCTACTAGATGCACTGAAGATCCTGTTCATAATTTTCCACCATCACTACGATCCTGGATTTAATTTTGGTAGAAGTGAACCCCTGGAAAAGATTCGCATGAAAGTCTAAATCGGCAATCTTCGCACAAAGGTCACCTTTTATGTGATCGACAATCACTGCTCCTATAATGCTTTGCTGGAAAGACCGTTTTTACATGAACACAATATCTGCCATCAACTCTTCATCAATGCTTCAAGTATCTAGCGTCAATAGAGAGGTCCAAAAGGAGGTGGCTGATCTTAACCCCTTCCGTGGTATCGAAGCATTTGTACTGATTCTCGAATGTACAAGGAGGAATTTATGAAAGTTGTACTGGCCATGGATATTGAGAAGATCAGAGGGATACCCCAGATGATGTCCTTATGATTTCGGTCAAAGGATGTACTTTTGTCCTCATCCTCTCAGATGTTGACCATTCATCTTTCTTCTCATGCTAAACCTTTTTCTGTTGAAAAGAGGGAACAGAGGGAATTCACTTCTTCTAAGCCTCTTGTTATTGACCTTCGTCGTAACAAACCTTCTCCTTCTTCTCCTATAGTTATCAACCTTACTAAGGCTTCGGCTAAGGCCAAGAACCCTGTTATAATTGATGATGTACAAATCAATAAAGTAACATCTCCTTGCAGTATACTGATGTCTTTTATTATACTCGATGTTACTTAGAAATGCTAGATAACTTCGAACCACTTACAATAGGAGCAGTTCAACCTATCCAGGATAAGTATCACTCGAACCAGTGCAAGATTCTTCTTCTTAGTTCCTTCCAGGAAGAAAGACGAACTTCCTATTCTCTTTAGTAAAGGAACATAGCAGAAGACTACTCCCAATAGCGAGAAAGAAAAATGACGATAATGGGCGGCTCCAACTACGTCGTTAGAGTCAACAGTCAAAAGATATTATTCAAAAGATGGGCTACAACTTTAAAGTCGGTCTCAATGGCGGTAGAGGAAGAGAAACTCCTATTCGTATCCCTGCTCCAAAAGGAAAGTCACTGCAATACCATAACAAAATGAAGTGTGGATTGGGTTATACCTCGTCGATTTGACTCCAGACGCCTCCGAATCCGACAAAGAAGAGCGATCTAACTCTTCTGATTCTGTTTCATGAGATTTTGACACTAGTATAGGGAACGTCCATCGAGTGACTCTATCTTCCAATATGGTAACCGTCGGGTTCTCAGAAGACGATGACAATTGTGATGAAGCTCCTGAGTCAGATCCTTGGGCACAAAGAATGGACAATCAATGGAAACTTTACTTTGAGCAATGTAAACCACCTACCGAAGATCAGCTTATCCAGGTCAATGTCGGAAATGAAGCTTCTCCAAGGCCAATCTTCATCAGCAAAAGCCTTCCTGAAGCGGATAAATAAGAACTAATTCAGTTCATAAGGAATACATTGACGTACTCGCCTGGAGCTGTGAAGATATATCGAGATTAGATCCTCAGATCACTACCCAAAAACTCAACATCCTACCAAATGCGAGGCCAGTTCAACATAGACGATTTTGACCTGACATGATAGATGCCATAGAAATTGAAGTCAAGAAGCTTATCATGTGGTTTTGTCAAAGAAGAACAATATCCTGACTGGTGGCTAATATCGTTCTATTTATAAAGAAAACAGGAAAGGTTCAAGTCTATATTGACTTTAGAGACCTCAACGATGCTTGTCCCAAAGATGAGTTTCTTTTTTGATCACTGATGTCATGATCGATAATATTTGTAGATTTTAATGAATGTCTTTTATGGATGGATTCTTAGGATATAATTAAATCAAGATACATCCAGAAGATGAGAAACATACATCTTTTCGTACTCCTCTAGGAGTCTGTTGCTACACTGTCATGCTATTCTGTCTTAAAAATGCTAGTGCAATTTATCAGCGGACTATGAGTACTATCTTCTGTAATCATTTGCGGAAGACAGTTGAATGATATGTCGACGATATTGCTGTCAAAAGTTCTCTAAAAGAAGATCATATCCAAGATTTGAGAACTATCTTCGATCTAATGCGCCAGCATCAACTCAAGATAAATCCCACCAAGTCATTCCTGGGAGTCTCTAGTGGCAAAATTTTCACATTCGTTATTACCTCTAAGGGTATACACGTTGACCCCGAGACGATAAAGCCATTCAGGAGATGTGTCCTCCACGCAAACTAAAAGAGCTACGAGGATTCCAGGGACAACTTGCGTACATCAGGAGATTCATTTTAAATCTCTCTGGACGCTGCAGACTGTTCACTCAGCTCATGAAGAAAGTGTATCTTTTATTTGTACTGAAGAATGTCAACAAGCATTTGAAGACATAAAGCGGTATTTGATGAATCCTCCAGTTTTAGTGCCTCCAGTCTTAGCAATACCTTTTCTGATGTATGTTCGTGCAATGGATCATTCTTTGGGAGCTCTACTTGCCCAGAAGAACAAAGAAGGTCACGAATAAGCTATGTATTACTTCAGTCGCACAATGATCGGTACCGAACATCGATATAGTCCGATGGAAAAAAATGTATAGCCCTAATGTTCGCTGTTCAGAAAATGCGACATATATCATGGGTCAAACCATCCATGTTATTTCTAGAGTCAACCCTCTTCGAGTCTTGATGAAGAAGTCCAGTACACTTAATTCTAGGCTCGCTACATGGGCGGCCATACTGCTGGCACAATATGGTATGGTTTATGTCCCACAAAAGTTTGTTAAGGGTCAAGCCCTAGTCGACTTCCTTGCATCTCATCCAATTATGGAGACATCTAAACTCTATGACGAGATTCCTGATGAAACCTTAGAATCTAACATGATTTCAGAAGAAGTTCTTTCTTGGAGTCTATACTTTGATGGTGCATCCAGAATTGGACCCAAAGGTACCATTGTTGCTGGAGTCAAAATTGTCCTTGTATCATCGGATGGATTGGCTATCCAAAGAGCTTATTCTTTAGACGAGCCATGCTCCAACAATGTAGCTAAATATAACGCTCTCACTGGTCTTCAATTGGCTAAACAGTTGGATATTGAGTATCTTGAAGTATACGGAGACTCTAAACTGATCGTCAATCAGGTTAGAGGCACGTATGAAGTTTGACATCATGATCTGGTTCCATATCATGAAGCAGCAGTCAGAATAGCTACATCATTTAAAGGCTTCTTCATTGAACATGTACATAGGGCATACAATACAGAGGCTGATGCACTTGCTAATCTTGCAGCGTATTAGCAATTCCAGTAAGAAGACAGCAGATGATTGTCATCACTAACAGAGAATTATTTTGCATCGAGAATAACTCAAACATTGAATTCAGCAATTCATCTGAAATGACATCATTAGTGAAGACTGGAGAGATCCTTTCATCGACTTCGTGGTACATGACATCTTACCTGAAGATCCCAAGGAAGGTACAATAATCTGTCGGTGATCACTCCGGTTTTATTATAATTACACCTCCAACACACTATCGGCGAACATTTGATGGTTTACTTCTACGTTGTCTTGCGGGAGATAAAACAAAATAAATACTACGTGAAGCTCACGATAGTGTCTGTGGTGTGCATCAGCCCAGTCCTAAACTACAAGATCGTATCCAACGTATGGGCTACTATTGGCTCACTATGGTATCAGATGCCATTGAATATGCAAGAAAATATCGAGCATGTCAAATCTATGCATATTTCATCCACCAACCATTTGAATTCCTTCATCTGACTGCCGCATCATGGCCCTTTGAAGCTTGGAGCATGGATGTCATTGGTCCTATTAACCTACAGTCATCTAGAGGATATCGATTTATATTAGCTATAACCGATTACTTCTCGAAGTGGGCAAAAGCTATACCTTTAGCCGAAGTCAAAACCAGCAGCGTCATCAACTTCATCAAGCATCATGTGATATACAGATTCGGTGTTCCTAAGCGAATCATTCATGACAATGGACCCCAATTCATTAGTCAAAACTTTACTTGATTCTGCGATGACAACATGATCAACAATGTTGCTTTCGTGACATATAATCCTGCAGCTAACGGTTTGGCAGAAGCATTCAACAAAACTATCATGAAGCTTCTCAATAAGTTCATTTCTACTAATAAAAGGAACTGGAGCAAAAAGCTTGGAGAATTTCTATGGGCTTATCGTACTACCATACGCACTCTGACTGGTTATACACCTTTCTCCTTGGTGTATGGATGCGAAGCCGTCTTACCATTGGAAATTCAAATCCCTTCCTTGAGAATTACGATTGCCAATAAACTCACAACAGAAAATAATGTCCGTCTTCGACTTCAGGAGCTTGAAGTACTTGATGAGAAATGACTACTAGCTCAACAACATATTAAGCTATAACAAGCCCGCATCTCAAAAGCTTTCAACCGTAAAGTCAAATTAAGAGCATTTCAAAAAGGAGAATTGGTCCTTACTGTCAGACGTTCTATGACTATGACACACATGAGCAAAGACAAATTCGAAGCAAGTGGAAAGGTTTCTATGTTGTAAGCAAGGTTTTCTCAAATGGAGCTTATCAACTAATCGGGATGGATGGCCGAGTCGCTATGATGCCTATCAATGACAAATTTTTAAAGAAATACTATGTTTGAAGAATGTATAAGATATTCTCGGAATATTGTATATCCTTTAACTCTTCGATTTATTATCTTTTATTGACTCTTCTGTAGATAAAACCACAGATAATAAACTCTCAAAGAAATTCCAAGTGGAGTCTATCCCGATCATATCACATCATCACAAATGTTGTCTTTTGAAACCCAGTTGTTTTTAAAAGATATCCTATTTTTGAATCCCTGATGATTCAAAGGTAGTCAATGGATATATGAATTCACGTCCACATTACCTCTGAATTCTATTATCTACATCAACGACCTATCATGTCCACATTACCTCTGATAAAGTCGTCTTTTGAAATGACAATATCTCAAAATTATATTCTGTCATGTCCATATTACCTCTCAACAAATAATGATTATTGTTATTTTCTAAGAAGATATGTCATGTCCGGTACCTTTAAACATACTTCATACTCTTGTCTATTACTTATGTCTATAACAGATATGTAACAAGTAATGGAACCACAAAAGATTATTCATTTTTTATTTCCAATGGTGTGCAAAATATCAAAAAGTGTACATCATGTGAAATATAAAAAAGGCTGTCAGGGATAGTTTCACTGAGGAGGATGAGTACTAAGATCAATGATCCGTTTCTTCAGATTTTTGGCTCTCTCTGTTCTGGAGTCTAGCACCTTTTGCCTAGCTAGAGCTCTTCTAGATTCCGGATCAAATGGTTGCAGAGAGTCAGCTCGGCATTCCAGTTCTGCACCTTGAGTTCGAATAAGTTCGTCCCGTTGCCTCTTCAGATCATCTAGCTAGCTTGCAGCAACTTGATGCATTTCCAGAATTTCCTCTTCACGTCGCCGAGCTGCTTTGAGTGCTTCTTGAAGCTGGGCCATTTCGGTTTCTAAATCCCAGAGGCGAGCTTGACATTCAGTTGCTTCTTTCTCCTTCTCTGCGACTTCAGTCTTATAATGCTGAACAGAAGAAGTAGTATCGACAATACGAGATTCTAGCTCTGCAGTGCGTCGTGAGAAAGCTACCACAGAAGCTTTGAAGTTAGCTCGTCGTGCTGCAGACTCGCGGGCCATCGCTTCTCATTCAGCATCTACGAGCTTTTGGATATTTCCCTTATTAGATCTTTATAAGACTTTATAGATTCCTTAAGCTCATCTAAGATATGCTCCAAGCAGTTAACTCTATCCAGATCGTCGACTTTATGAATAGCTCCAATGATAAAAGAGGAAGGGCCCCTTATTGACTCATAAGGTTGGTCCTTTTCTAAGACCATCTAAACTAAAGGCCTCAGAGAGGTGAAGAAAGCATTGGTATAAGCTTCAACGATGATAGCATTAGTATAATCTTCAACGACGATCCTGTTCATCGCTGATATACTAGGAGTAGCCACTTTTTCCTGAATCCCTCCTTCTGCAGTAGTTGGAGGAATCACAGATTGTGCATCAGGAGATCTGAGCACTAGCATCATGGAGGAGCTTCCTTCTCCAATCTGAGTCCCCATATCCAGAGGAGCCAGAGTTGAGCTAAAGCTGAAGGCAGTCGACGGAGCTACTGCAATTGTCCCCATGGGACCCTCTGTAATCAAGACACAATTATTATACATCATCAAAGGAGTTAAGGTAAATGAAAGTCAGAAATTTATATGATCCCGGCAGTATGTATGGGGTCTCACGGGGCATGTCTAGATCTGAATGGAGCCTTGCCATAGTAGTATCAAATACGGCCGCTTGGCTACCCAGCCTCTGAGCCGCCTAATAGGAAACGGCTGCTTCCGGCCCCTGACTCTGCTTGGCTGGTTGGGGCAATCGCTTCCACTCCCTTGGTTCCAAAAAATGTTCTTTAGGGGTTTGAGTCCCCTCAACATCAATTTTGGAATTTTCATCAATCCCAATGTCTTCAAGAGTTAATGCATGATTTTCACCAACTGCTTAGTGATCATCAGGGTTGTCATTTTTAGTCTGATCGTCATCTCTTGGGCTCAGAAGCCTCTTATCATCAATTGGGTGTTCTTCACCCTCACCAGTGGTACGACCCTCTTCGACCGGTAAGTTTTGATTCAGCGGGATCTCCACCAAAGCTTGATCTCCTTCAACGATGCTTGTGGAATTATCTTTAATAAACTCATCGCCAAAGTCGCAGCCTTTGAGAGCCGATATTATCTCTTCATCCTTCTAAGAGCGGGTAGGAGTTTGGGCTGCAGAGGAAGCTGCAACTTCGGGATTGGATTCCGAAGAAGGCAACACCTTCTCAGGAAGTGTAGTCTCTAGGACCTCGGGAGTTGGGGATGAATCATATTCTTTCTTGCTGCAGCTAGTGCATACACAGGAATGGTCGTCTGTATGATCAGGTATTCTGAGGTCTTTTCTGTAATGACCGGAGCCGGCGTGCTGGTTGCTGTAAACTCTGCTGATGAAAAAGAACAATGTCAATATTTTACTCAATTATGATCACATTAAAAGAGTATTAAAACTACCTTGTGGAGGTGGCAGATCTTGCGAAGGCAACGACGCATCAGGTCGACTCAAAGACTCTTTCGGCATGGAAGGAGTGGACGAAGCATCAATTTTTTGACAGTCTGCTGGAGTCACCATTAATCTTAATCTCCTTGTAGTTTTACGCACAAGAGATGTTTCAGGTTCTTCTTCAACATCATCAAGATCATCTTGCACATAAGGCTCCCTGGTAACCTTTTCATGGACAATCCTACTAGTCTTTGTAACTGAAGAAGGAGTTGCCTCCCCTCCTCTCGGAGAAGCTCCTGTATGCATCTGCTTTGTCTGGGACCATGTTGTCCTGGTAGTAGGCCGCTCAACAATGACTAGTATGGTCTTCTTCTTTCTTCCTGAAGCTTTAGGAGGGGAAGGAAGATCGTCGGAGTATGATGGAGCAGACGGCACTCCAGTCTTTTGTCTTTTACTAAGCCCCTTTGCAGGAGACTTTTCCTTCCCTTTCTTCAGCGACACATCTAATGGGTTATTGACTTTGTCATGAAATCCCATGGGAGAAGCCTCTAGAGGTTCATCTGCAGGATCATGATCTTCCTTATCTCTGAATGATTGTGCCGTATGGACTCCAGCTCTTGACCGTTTATCACTGGCAAAACTGTCTGCTAGGTTGAAACTTTCGACGAAAGTGTTGGCCGGAGTATAAAAATTCGCGTATTTGTATAACATACGCGGGCCTATATGATCAGAAGCATTAGGCATCGAGAATATGGCCTTGGTGCCTCTTGCATTATAATATCTCCAAGCTCTGACACCATCTATTAGGTAACCCTTGGCCTGCAAACAGGTGGTGGTGTTTACCCACATGCATCTGATCATAGTCAAACTGCCGAGCGAATCAGCTTGGTAGGTACGATTCCAGAAAACACTCACCCTCAAACCAGTACACCAGGTGGGATGGCGGGATCGTCTTCAACCATGCAAAATTAGCTTGAGACAGATGGAGAGACGCTATTTCTAAATCCATGAGCTGAGTGGAAGATTCTCATATCATAGAGGGGGAGGGCCATATTGAAATCTCTATCCAGAACCTCGGTTCAGAGCTCCTCTACACTCTGAAAGTGCGTTTAGATTCCATCAAGCATTGGAATAACGCCTGATGAAGTCTCCGTCGACTACACTCAGATCAGGGTTCATTAAGCTAGGATAGTGCAATAACAACCACCCAAATAAATAGGTAATATATTTCGGTACGAGGGAAGTCGTCCCGAGCATCCTTGTCATGCACCATGGTGTCAATAAAAGAATGCAGGCCTGCGTTCAAGCGGCAAGTCATCGCCGAAAGGAGATCCATCTTGTAGCCGAATACTAGATTCACGGCAGCGAATAGCACGCCTCAATGGAATTTGTCAACGACACTGGCTCTAGGTACCACGAACCGCCGTAGCCATAAAGAGAGAAAACCCGCCAACTGGGCTTATCAAGACATGGGCATGTAACCCTGCCTAAGATAACTTTTGATAGTAGCACCAGCAATGTCATGCCCCAGAACCAGAATACTGGAGAGTAGGGGACAGACACAGCCATCTACGTACATTAAAGTGCAACCCACCTCGTAGTACGGTCACGATCTAGATGCATAGGGTTTATCTACAAGCCAACAGTCTCTTATGGTCAAGAACAAGCCTAGTGTCTCAATCTTAAGCAAGTAAATAAATGTACAAGATGTTAGATTATTAGACATAAAAGTAAGGCATCCCAAACATTATATATTCAGATGATCATGAAGCTAGTCATACAAAATGCGAAGACTAGCAAGAGTTTAAGCCATACATGTTCAACCCTAGGATTTGCCAATCATGTTACAGCCCTTAGGCAGACATAAATAAGTTTCAACACGAGCTAACACTTGCTCGGCGGCTGAATGCCTCAAAAGAATAATTTACAAGAGAGCGGGGGAGCAAAAGAAGAAACCCACTCGTTGCCACGGTTACGCCTGCTGTTCACCATCTGGCTGGAAGATAGATAGATCCTCGGATGCTACTCCAAAATATGGCCATACAAAACCAGCCGGGTTAGAACCCAGAAGAGCAAGTGCCACAAGGGAGGCTTCGCTTAAGAACTAAAACAAGCATATTAGCACATAAAGATATAAATAATAACAAGAAGAGTAAGAATTAGAAATAGGGCAATAAATGACAAGATGACTAAGAAAATATTTCTGAGGCCAAGTTACAAGCCGTAAACCAAACAATGATCGAGGTTGTAACCCTTCACCTGAACAAAACTTGGTCTCTAATCATTTATTGCTAAGAGTAAAGCATGAATAATAATGCACTGAAGTAACCATGTACTGTTCTAGACGAAGCTAGACTGGACTGGACTCCATCCAACAATCACGACCAAGCAATGAGTACGGCTTGATATTTTAACTAACTAGGGTTATCACAGGACTAGTTACTAACAAGATACAATGAGATGTTCCAGCAGTCACAAGCCCTGCAGACTTATCCATGTTATCCAGATGCAAGTTAAGAGAGTTGTATTAGGTGACTTGGGGGTGCAATATATGACTGTGTGCTGGAAATATGCCATACTCGTCGGCAGGCTACAAGTCCAATTAAAGCCCAAATAATGGGATTGTCTGTAGATGGAAAATCTATTTATGAGCTACTTGATCAATCTAGTCATTACCATAGTCAGATTCAGTATGAATTCCTGAACGTGGTAATCAGGAATCCATGTCCTAGGCTGATTCAAGACAAGACATGTAGCTTGTATAGGCACAACCATCCACTGTGTCAAGATAAGAATTACTTAGCAAGTTGAGATAGCTGTCGCAATAGTATTCAAGATTATCATATCATGTTAGGCTCATTTGTCAAGAGTGCTCCAAAACGGGCCACCATCAAGAATGTCATGTCAAGGTTGCTTGTCAAGAGTGCACCTCAACGGGCCACTATCAAGAATTGTCATGTCAAGGTTGCTTGTCAAGAGTGTACCTCGATGGGCCACTATAAGTCATATTATCATATCATGTTCATGTTATCATGTGATGCTCATGTTATGAGTTATCAAGTTATCACATGCATATAACAAAACACATAAACGGTTGCAAGAACAAGGAAGGTGTATGGAGGTAGGCGCATCACGATGGGCGCCTAATCATGAATGGGCGCCTGGACACCAATAGGCGTCATGGCCAAGATGGCGCCTAGGCATGAGTGGACACCAGGACTAGAATGGCGCCTAAGTAAGCTTGGGCGCCTAGGCATGAATGGTGCATGGCCGAGTCTAGGTACATGGTCAGACTGGGGCATGGCCAGGGGGCACTGGATTATCGTGGACGCCAGGGCCAACATGGGCGATTGGGCTAAGGGGGCCAGCGGGGATGGGCGCATCACACTGGACACCTAAGCACCTTTGAGCGCAAGGGGCAGGGGACGGTAGAGTGCGCAGGACACCTGGGCCAGACTAGGCGTATTATATTAGTGCCTAAGCACCGTGAGCACAAGGGTCAAAGGATGCCAGAGCGCGCAGGGCGCTGGGCCAGGCGAGGCACCAAGGCCAAACTTGGGCGCCTGGACCAACATGGCGCCGGGCACTGTTCTTCTTCTCCAAACAATAAGAAGAAACATGGGGAACCAAAACTTCAAGGCTCCATAATTCTTTAAACAAGTCAAATCAAGACTTCCAAGGGTCTAAATGAGTAGAATCAAATTCTATACAACATAGAACCATTAGGATTCAGAAATAACAAGGTTTGAAAGATCAAAACCAAGAAAAAACGAACATAACATAAATTTAGATCTACACAAATCCATCAATTAAAACCAAAAGTGCCAAGCTCTAAAGAGGCTTAGAATCTAGTAGAGAAGAATGGAACAATAAAATGGAAGATCCTTCATGAAGCAAGATTGCACTTGCCTAAGGGTTCTTAGTGGGTAGAGAGGAGTTATGAGGAGGAAGAAGAAGAAAGAAGAAGAAAGAAATAAATTGAGAAGTAAATGAGAGGAGAGAGAGAGAGGAGTTGGTTTAAATGGAAGTTCACCATAATGAACCAACTCAAACCAAATGAAGCCAACATGAACCAAAACAAACCAAGCAAGCCAAGATAAACCAAGACTAGGCTAAACAGACAAGTCAAAATGGGTCACCTGACAAACGTCAGAAATCCGTACACGTATACTGAAAATACGTATAACAAAAAGGAAATGACAACTCTACCCACCTTAAAAGAATTCTTTCCTTAGAATTTAATCAAGAGACTAGAGGTGTCAGAGCAGCTATACTAATCACTAGCAATTTACGACTAGCATTCAAACAAGCAATCATACATGTAAGCAAAGAATTAAAAGCATAAGGCATAAGGAAGAATTATACCTTATGAGTCAAAATAGGTGTGGATATCGTGATCGGATATCATCCTCACGTTTCCAAGTTGACTCACCCAAAGAGTGATAGTCCCAAGCAATAAGAACTAAACTAATACTCTTGTTCTTGAGTACCTTCTCCCTTCGGTCCAATATGGATATGGGCCTTTCATCATACGAAAGGATGGTACCAACAACCAATTCCGAATAATCAAGGATAAGGCTCGGATCCGAGAATACCGTCATAATTGGGATACATGGAATACGTCATGTACCTCACGTAACGACGACGGAAGAGCGAGATATGACACATCACCTACTCGCTCGAGAATATCAAACGACCCTATATACGTAGGAATAAGATTTCCCGTACGCCGAATCGAATGATGCCATAGGTAGGCATGATCCTGAGGAATACATGGTCGTCGATAGAAAACTCAAGAGGACGTCGATGAGAATCGGCCCAATGGCGCTGACGATCTTGTACAACTCGAAGATGATCTCTAACTTGTCTGACCACTTCGATAGTCTGTGTAACCATTTCTGGACCAAGCATCTGCCTCTCGCCTATATCATCCCAGCTAAAGGTGATCTGCACTTTCTGCCATACAGTGCCTCAAATAGTGCCATATGGATACTGGCCTAAAAACTGTTTTTGTAGGAGAACTCTACCAAGTACAGGTGATCTTTCCATGAACCACCGAAGCCAAGTGTACAGGATTGTAACATATCTTCAAGAGTTTGAATTGTGTGCTCCGACTGACCATCTGTCTGCAGATGATAACCTGAACTAAACTTGAGATGAGTCCCCAAACTCTTGAAGATAATGCTAAAGTGCAATGTATATGTTGAATCTCTGTCTGACACGATACTGACTGGCACTCTATGCAATCTGACTATCTGTCTAAGGTATATCTCTGTAAGCTGATCCGTCGACTATCCAATCCTGAAAGAAAGAAAATGAGCCACCTTGGTGAGTCGGTCAGCTATAACCTAGATAGCATCTGTCACGACCTGTACCCAGTATAGGGACACGAGAAGAGGATACGTCTAGCCTACGCCACAGTGTCGGCGGTAGAACGCTGTCCTAGGTCACAACATCTAACATAGTATAAATATAACTGCACCAGATATCTCTTCGAACAGAGGACAATATAGAAGGTACATCTCAATCATAATCTAAGGTAGAAATAGCATGATATGACATATATGATAATCTCCAAAGGAATACTATCATGACCCGCACCCTTATCAGGGGCACGAGCACGTGGGTACGTCCAGCCTACGTCGCAGAATCGGCGTAGAACGCTGTATATGACGTCTGTAAATACTACGACTAAACAGTATAAAGGTACCTGTCATCTCCGTACGGAGGAATATAATATGGCATAACTCAATCACAAGATAAAACTAAGGTAGATAGCACGAAAAGGAAATATGATAGATGAAAATAGGAAATAAGTTCAAGATCCAACACAAGCCCAGAGATACACAACATCACAGAGTCACAAATATAATATAGAATACTACAGTCTGATAGTACTAGCTGGATCGCAGTCCAGACAAACATAACTAAGCTATACTACTCTGGGTGTGCAAAGTCTAGTGGCTCAACTATCAGGCCACAGTCCTGGACTACTCCATCTATCTCGACCCCATAATAGGTCGAGCAGTCTGCCTCAGAATTATCTGTAATATATCAACGATATCCTGTCAGAAAAATGAGCAAGTACAAACACTAACAGCAGTTCCATATGAATTGACAAATTCTATAAGAGACAGTATACACTCAATATATATATATATATATATATATTATATTATTATAATATATATTATTAATATATATAAATATTATATAATTATATATATATATATATTATATATATATATTCTATATAATAAAAAAAAATATAAAAATATATAAAAAAATAATAAAATATAATATAATATATATAAATATATATAATATAAATAAATAAATAATAAATAATAATAAATAAATAAATAAATAAATAAATAAATAATATAATATATATATATATATATATATATATATATATATATATATAATATAATATATATATATATAATATATATATATAGATATAAAGAGACATACCCAATCAATAGAAATTGAATATGTACATTAAGATACCAACATTGATACATCAAGAACAACATGATAACATATAAAATCTGAGAATAAATTGGAGAATAATCAATTAGTCAAAACCACAAACACATGAGTGTCCAACATTGGGGGTTTTCCCACTTGGACACAAAAACTCCATAAAGGACACTCCTATGACCTCCAAATGGACACGAAATAGACACAAATGGAGATACAACCATGGGAGTCATTCCTATGGATTCAAATTAAACCTAAATGCATGTAGGAATGAAATAGAGGAGAGATTATACCTTTCGGTTGATCAAAACCAATAAAACTTCTCCCGATACAACATCGACACGAAGAGACCTCCAAATGGACATAAGTCCGAAAACTCCCCAAATCTAGCTAGCTCCTTCTTTTGGTGAAAATAGAGAAGAAAAGAAAGGGATTGATGAAGGAATGGATTGATTTGATGTGGAAAAAGAATGGAGCCTTCTCTCTAATTTTTGGAGAAGAACAAGAGAGAGAAAATGGATGTGGATAATAACAAAGGATGACTCAACCCTATCCCTCTAGTGGTCGGCCAGGTGCGGCTAGGTGTCCCCCTATTAGCTAATGACTAAAACATCCCCATCTCTTATTGATTAATATTAGGAATAGGTTTTAGGTTGAGGCTAAATTAGTCATATTTTAAATCTCTAATCAACTAAACCTATTCATGAAAAATTAGTCTAACATACTAACTAAAATATTGTCATGTGGGCCATGCCTAACTAATGAGTGGATCTCACTAGAGTCAAAGCTACCCCGGATCCCCGATATAAGTCGGATTGAGTTGAAATTCGAACCCGACTCAAATAACCCCAAAATAATATTATAAATAAATAAATAATTTCAAAATTATTCTAAAGTAGAAAATGACCAAAATATCCCTGTTTATGAAAACTGGGGGTGACAAATCTATCCACCTTAAAAAAATTGTCCTTAAAATTAAAATAAACATACACCGCAATCACATGCAGAAACAAAAAATTATACCTCGGGGCTCGAAGAGATAAGGGAAACGCTCCCGCATTTCGTTCTCTCTCTCCCAGGTAGACTCACCCGGAGAATGATGCCTCCATGCAACACGAACCAAGGGTATAACCTGGTTCCGGAGCACCTTCTCCCTACGATCCGGAATCTACACTGGCTACTCTGGATAGTGAAGAGTAGGCCCCACCTCGTTCGCTGAATGGTCCAATACATGGCTGGGGTCTGCCACGTACCGTCTCAGCTGTGACACATGGAACACGTTGTACACCTCCTCTAGCGTAGGTGGCAAGTCTAGTCGGTAAGCTACTGCACCGACCCTCTCAATGATAGTGAAAGGTACGATGTAGCACGAACTAAGCTTTCCGCCTCCGCCAAAGCGAATTGTGCCCCGTGTCGGAGAAATCTTCAGGAACACCAAAGCACCAGCCTAGACATAAAATAAACTCAACACACAGGATAAACAAACAATCACAAGCATCACAAACAGGAACTGAAACTAACCTCGAACTCTAACGGTCTCCGGTGGCTATTGGCCCAATGCCGCTGCCTATCTCGAGCCACCCGAAGTCTGTCTCTAATCAACCTGACCTGCTCAGCTGCATCCACTACCATCTCCGGTCCAAGCAATATTCTCTCATCGACATCTTCCCATGACAAGGAAGTACGGCATCTCCGTCCGTATAGAGCCTCGAATGGCGACATCTCTATACTGGCCTGACAGCTGTTGTTGTAAGCAAACTCTACCAGGTAAAGATGGTCCTCCCAAGAACCCCCAAGATCAAGCACACATGTGCGAAGCATATCCTCCAAAGTCTGGATAGTCCTCTCTGACTGCCCGTCTGTCTGGGGATGATAAGCGGTACTAAACTTGAGCGAGGTGCCCAAGCTAGTCTGCAAACTCCTCCAGAAGTGGAAAGTAAAACGACTATCCTGGTCTAAAACTATGCTCACAGGAACCCCATGTAATCTCACGATATCACGAACATACAGCTCTGCCAGCCTCTCCATAGACAATCTCACCTTGAAAGGCAAGAAGTGGGCCAATTTGGTCAATCTATCAACTATGACCCAAATTGCGTCTTTCCCTCCAGGAGATTGTGGAAGTCCGAACACAAAGTCCTTGGTGATGTGCTCCCACTTCCACTTAGGAATAGGTAGTGGCTGTAGCAACCCACCAGGCCTTTGTCGCTTGGCCTTCACCTGCTGACATACCAAACAGCGATATACAAACTGAGCTACCTTGTACTTCATGTCGTGCCACCAAACATGTTCCCTCAGATCTCTGTAAATTTTGTTGGCCCCAGGATGCATAGAGTACTGAGAGCGATGTGCCTCCTGAAGTACCTCCTTTCAAAGCTCTCCACTTGGAATGCACAGCCTAGCACCGTGCCACAACGATCCATCTTCGGCAATAGAGAAATCATCGAGCAATCCTGTCTGTACCTGCTCCCTGATGCTCCTCCGGGCAACATCATCATACTATGTTGATCTGACTCTGTCCATCAAACTGCACCTCTATGCCCGAAATAATTACCTCGATTCACAAACTGTCCAGGTCAGCCAAAAGATGACGATCTGCCGTCAGATACATAGCTACTCGATACCTGCTCAAGGCATCTACAACTACGTTGGTCTTTCCTGGATGGTACTGCAAGACGATATCAAAATCCTTCATTAGCTTGAGCCACCGTCTCTGTCGCATGTTCAGCTCCTTCTGAGTGAACACGTACTTCAAGCTCTTGTGATCAGTAAATATCTCAACCCGCTCTCCATACAAGTAGTGTTTCCACAACTTCAAAGCAAAGATAACAGCGGCCAACTCTAGATCATGAGTCAGGTAGTTCTTCTTATGAGGACGTAATTGCCTAGATGTATAGACAATCACCTTCCCGTGCTGCTGAAGAACACAACCCAAATCCCTTGCCAGAAGCGTCGCTGTAGATCGAAAAACCACCGATCCCATGAAGAACAGTTTGGCAACTCTAGAGGGGGGTGAATAGAGTGTATATAAAAAAATGACCAATTAAAAATAACTCTTTCACCAACAATAAATAATCAGAGTAAAGTGCGGAAAATAAATGGAGAGCAAAAAGAGCATACGCAAACACAGTAATTTTAACCTGGTTTCCCTCGTGGAGGACTAGTCCAGGCCTGAGAACTCTAGCTCAGGATTCAAATCCACTATTTGTGAAATAGTAGTTTACAACCGTGCCTTTACTTCAGAAGAGCACGTCAACTTCTAACAGAGGATCGCAGTGGCGATTTGCTTGGAATTGTCCAAGCGACTTCTTCGACTCTTGCATAAGAATCCTAACTGAGAGATGCTGAGCACTCGAGACTTAGGAGGCTTGTGGCTAGTAGATGGGAAGGATATGGCTTCTTTGAGCTTATAAGAGAGAAGAGAAGAGAAGATTGGATGGATTGGAATGAGAGAATTCATGCCCTATTTATAGTGTTTTTATAGGTAGAATTCGGCCAGAATTCGGGTAGGAAAATTCAAATATTTGGCCGTTGGACAACTAGCAACCAGCTAACCCTAAAATTAGGGTTCCTGATTTCTAGGGGACAGAGTTTGGCCCGAACTCTGTGTGGAGGCAGAGTTTGGCCCGAACTCTGTCTCCAGAGCATAGAGTGGTTCAAAGGGGACCATTTGGGAATTTCTGGTTTGGTGGAGCTTTGGGATTTTTGGATAGGCTATAGTCTAAGTTTCAAGAACTCAGCATGACTCAGATTACATTAGTTTAGACTCAAAGAAAGTGTAAAATACAGACTCGAATCAACTGAGACACGGAAGCTGAGCTGTCTTCTGTCTTGAGCTTAATGCAGACGTCGTGTGTCGTATTGAATTATTACAGATATTATTTAGTCAATATTGTCAATATTTGGTTGTTGTGACTTTGTGTCAACAATCTCCCCCATATTGATAATTGACAAAATAATATATGTATATTCAACATTCATACCTGGACACAGTTGATCATAGCAACATAGCTCCCCCATAATCGATACCGAGCTAGAAATAAGAGCTCTCCCGTGATCAGTGAACGGCGCTGAGCTAGAAGAAATAGCTCCCCGTAAAGAATGCATTGAACCTGTATAATATCTCCAAAAAGCACAAACAAGCCACAGATATACGAAAGCGAAAGATATGATACTAAATATATCTTGCCAGAATATACATAGTTCTCCTCCTTTTGGCAGTTAGCAATATAGACTTTATATGAATGAAAGATCATATAAACTGCAGTATAGAATTTAAGAGTGATGCAACCACACCAAGCAGAGAAGAAACAGTGTATGACTAAACAAAATGAGTCACTAGCATAAAGTAAAACGATGATAATGAGCATAAAATGTCATCCATAAAACCAAGTGTCAAACACACAACCAGAGTTTGAGTACATAAAACCAAGTACATAAAATCATAATAAACTAAATAACTGAAATCAAAAAGCATCAACTAAGATCATCATCAGTAGCAGCAGCAGATCTAGCCAATCTCTATCATGGAGCACGAGAAGGTCCTGGAGGGTCTGAAGGACCAGGGAAGGAGCGACGGGGGTCCAGAAATGCAGCATCCGGATCCATGTAACGCATGACCCATGGATCATCAATGCGATGGCCCGCGCGCTCAGGATCCCGCTCCATGGGAATGTGCAGATGATGAGACATGGAGTACCGTATATCATGCAGGGAGTTGTCGAGGGCACTCATCTGTAGAGTAGTACGATAATCTAGCTGGGTCCAGCGCTCGTCCTCAAGGTCAAAACGCTCCCGGAGCATAGTCTGAATAGACTCAAGAGTGGCAGGTGGAAGTGGTCCATCCTGACCGAGTGGAGGGGCGTCAGGCTCCTCATCATCAGAATGCTCAGAAGCCTCAGGAGAGGCGACGACTGCCTGAGTACGTCGTGCCTTGGACAGGAAAGCAGGAGCAGGCAAGAACTGACAGTCATGAATAGGAATAATGAACGCACGAAAAACCATAGGAAGATATAAAGGATAAACCAATGCTCTTGGTTTCTTCTTACAATTTATCATCCAGTCCATCATTGTCCTAGGAAGATTGAAGGAGATACGATAATGAAGGTGATACAAAGCAGATATCTCAAAGTAGGTAACTTCATCAGTGGAGCCAGCTTTTGGCAAGATAGTGTTAAAAATGATTCTATAAAGTTCATAGAAATATGGATTGAGGTGCTTGGCTATAAGTTTGCGAGGACTTATGTTAGGAGCACATAATTCCTCCTTGAAACCTTCAAGAGAAGTATCGCCAACAAATTGAAATTGACGAGCTTCCACAAGTTTATCCCAAGCATCGAGATTAAGAAGATCAAGAAAATCCCCCAACTTAGAATCATTGAAAGCAATGTCAATACCGGCAACCCGGGAATAGATGTGGGTTGCATCGAAAGTTAAATTGCAATAAAATATTTGGATGGCGCTACGATAAATGACAAAGTTTGAGGCAACTAACTCATCCAAACATAGATCACGAAACAATGATTCATATTGAGAAAAGATTGTAAAATTTATCGGATGTCCCCCGAACACCGGACGAGTCCGAAAGTCGCTAAACCATGCATTAGATGCGTCTAGCGACATAAATAATCGTTCGTCATATGTATTCGGATCATGGGGACAAGGCGGGTTGAACAACGGATGAATGGGTTGTTGTTCAACTACTTGCTCAATTGGAGGAGGAGGATTCGAAGAGGAAGCTCCCTCAGTTCGAGTCCTTTTCCCACGATTGGGCAAGCGAGGAGCCATTTGCAAGAAAATAGAGAACTTGAAATAGAGAGAAAGAAGGGGATATACCTGAAATCAACAACAAACAGTGGAAGAGGATGATGAGAAACCCCTTTCCCTTGATTTTGAGGAGCAATGGAGCACTTCTAGATCAAAAACTAGGGTTAGGGTTTGTAGGAAGAAGGTTGGAGAGGTGGAGAAGAAGGAAATAGTGAAGGAGAGAGAAGAAAACCCAAAATATAAGAGGAGGTTTTTTTTGGTCGGATAGAATTCTGACCGTGTGATCTAAAATGATCCAACGGCTGAAGCTGTCCCCGACGCTGGAACAATGGGACCGAACTCGGCCCGAACTCTGGTAGGGGCAGAGTTCGGCCCGAGTTCTGAGTTCATGTCCCAGAACATAAGTCAGGCCAAAAATTAGAGAAAAAGGTTAAGTGGTAAAAAAGAGTTAGAAATGAGGATAAAAGTTTGATGAAATCAATCAGATAGATAGAGAGGTAGACTCATATCAGAAATGAACTTAGAAATTAGTAAATAGGCAATAATAAATCAAAACAAACCATATGATAAACAAGGAAATATAATATAATTCAATAGTTTGAATTTGCCATGGGTTAGCTGCAGGGGCCGGATCCCAGCTAGCGGTAGTCCTGAGGACTAGTGCACCGTATCGCTTAGGCTTTTACGCCTTGTTGTCAGAAGGACCCTTTCGGCTTGTACCCATACCAAATTCATCGTAAAAGAATTATACTATACTCGATATTTATGCAGGTGAATTTTAATTTATGACCGCTTCATCTAAAATTCCAAGTTCACGACAAAGAAAATTGAAGCGCTCTTCGGATAAAGGCTTAGTAAAGAAGTCTGCTAGCTGATGATCAGTGTCAATAAATTCTAAGTTAATCGTGTCGTTTTGCTGATGATCACGCAAAAAGGGGTGTCAAATCTCAATGTGTTTAGTGCGTGAGTGGCAGACAGGGTTCTTAGTCAAATTAATGGCACTAGTGTTGTCACAGAATATAAGAATATGCATGAAAGATAACTTATAGTCTTCAAGGGTTTGCTTCATCCACAGAATTTGTGCACAACAACGCCCAACTGCTATGTATTCAGCTTCTGTTGTGGATAGTGCGACAGAGTTCTGCTTCTTGCTAAACCAGGAGACTAAAGCCTTTCCTAATAAATGACACGTGCCGTTCGTACTTTTACGGTCGACCTTGTATCCAGCGAAGTCAGCATCAGAGTAACCAATAAGGTCAAATGATGTGGACTTGGGATACCATAGGCCCACTGTAACCGTACCCTTAAGGTATCGAAAGATACGCTTAACCGCGGTCATGTGTGATTCCTTAGGATTAGCTTGATATCTAGCACATAGGCAAATACTGAACATGATATCGGGACGACTAGCAGTTAAATAAAGTAAGCTGCCTATCATACCTCGATACTTACGTTGATCAACAGGTTTGCCGCTCTCATCTGGTTCGAGTTTGGTGGAAGTAGCCATTGGAGTGCTGATTGGTTTGACGTTGTCAAGATCGAACTTCTTCAGCATGTCCTTGGTATACTTCGATTGACAGATAAAAGTTCCATTAGCCATTTGTTTCACTTGCAGGCCAAGAAAGTAGTTGAGCTCTCCCATCATGCTCATCTCAAATTCCGTCTGCATACACTTGGCAAATTCTTGACAGAGGGTTTCATCAGTAGAGCCAAAAATGATATCATCAACATAGATTTAAATCAACAGAATAGTGTCTTTAAAAGATTTTATAAACAGTGTAGTATCAATTTTCCCTTTTGAAAAACCTTTCTCAAGTAAGAAGCTACTTAGCCTTTCATACCAAGCTCTGGGGGCTTGTTTGAGGCCATAAAGCGCTTTCTTTAGCTTGAACACGTGGTCGGGAAATTTGTGATTTTCAAAGCCAGGAGGTTGTTTCACATAAACTTCCTCCTTAATAAAACCATTCAAGAAAGCACTTTTCACATCCATTTGAAATAATTTAAAGTTTTAAAAATTAGCAAAAGCACAAAGCATCCAAATGAATTCTAGTCTAGCAACAGGAGCATACGTCTCATCGTAGTCGATACCTTCCTCTTGGTTGTATCCTTGAGCTACTAGACGAGCTTTGTTACGTGTGACTGAACCATCTTCATTTACTTTGTTTTTAAAAACCCATTTAGTATCAATTATCGAGTGATTAACCGATTTAGGAACGAGTTCCCATACTTGGCTTCTCTCGAATTGGTTGAGTTCTTCTTGCATAGCAGAAATCCAAAATTCATCATTAAAAGCTTCAGAAATGTTTTTAGGCTCTACTTGTGAAATAAAGGCAGTGCTAGCAACGGAGTCTCTTAGTGATGATCTAGTAGTTACTCCACGTGAAACTTCTCCTATAACTAAATTTTCTGGATGAGAAGGTTTTAAAGAGAATTTCTTAGGCAAACCCTCCAGAGAATCAGTTTCGGTTGAAGTATTCATTGGAGTAGAAGTTGATGGCTCAACGTCATCATCAAGAGTACTTACTGCACTGTTATCTTCATCAAAAGTCACATTTGTTGACTCTTCCACAATAAGTGAGCGTTTATTAAAAACTCTATATCCCTTACTCTTGGCGGCATAACCAAGAAAGATACCATCGTCAGCTTTGGCATCAAATTTGCCTAAGTTGTCTTTGGTGTTAAGGATAAAACATCTACAACCAAAAACTTTAAAATAAGAAACATTGGGGGTTCTCCCAAACCAAAGCTCATAGGGTGTTTTCTTCGTAATGGGACGAATCAGCACCCTATTCAAAATGTGGCATGCTGTACTGACAGCTTCTGCCCAACAGTATTTCGGAAGTAAAAATTTATTCAACATGACTCTGGCCATATCGCCGACAGTTCTATTCTTCCGCTCCACAACACCATTTTTTTGAGGAGTTCTAGGACAAGAAAATTCATGATCAAAACCATTTGCATTACAAAAATTTTCAAAATCATAATTTACGAATTCGCCTCCATGATCACTTCGGATTCGAGTAATCATGTAGCCTTTTTCGTTTTGAACTTTCTTTACAAAAACTTTGAAACCAGAAATAGCATCGCTCTTATTGGCGAGAAAGAAAACCCAAGTAAATCTCGAAAAATCATCAACAATAACAAGTGCATAAAGTTTGCCACCAAGGCTAGCTATTATACTAGGACCAAATAAATCCATATGAAGTAGTTGCAAGGGTCTAGTGGTACTTACAGAGTTGATGGAATGAAATGAGGATTTAGTTGCCTTGTTTAGTTCACATTCGGCACATACCGTGTCCTTTTTGAATGTGATGTCAGGCAATCCTCTCACTAGCTTCTTGGTAGACAGCCTGGATATAGCATCCATGTTGGCATGACCAAGACGCTGGTGCCAAAGTAGTCGTTCGTCTTTGTGGGCATATAGACATCTACCTGTATTGTTAGTATTTATAGAAAGATAGAAAATATATATGTTGTCCTCTCTTTTCCCTTCAAAAGCAATGTCTCCTGTTGACCTATCATAGATGTAGAAACTGTTTTGTCCAAAGTTAATATCATATCCATGATCAGCAAGATGACTAATGCTGAGCAGGTTATGCTTTAACTCGGTCACTAGGCAGACATCCTTTATTACAGGAGAAGGAGGATGACCAATGATACCATTACCTATTATGTGCCCTTTGAGATTGTTACCGAAGGATACATATCCTTCTCTCTTCATCGATAGTGATGCAAAAAGATTTGCGTCTCCCATCATATGTCGCGAGCATCCACTATCGAGAATCCACTTACTTTCAGTTGAAGAGGGAAGGTCCACCTACATCAAGAGTAGATGTGACCTTTGGTACCCGAGGTTTTGAGGGTCCTGAAAAATTAGTCTTTGGAAACCAAGCATATATCTTTTTATCTACAAGTCTTCTAACTTTGCACTGTGGTGAGATGTGTCCATGTGATCCACAGTAAGTACAGATAGCATTCTTATTTATACTAGGAGCATGAGAATAATATCTATAAGCAACAGGATGAGGATGAACATGATGTGAAGAGTTAGCATGGTGATGATGATTATGCATAGAATGAGTGGCATGGTGATGGTGTCTATGAGGCATATCATGATGGTATTGTCTATGATGTGTGACATGCTGATATTGTCTATATGGCATGGCATGATGATTTTGTCTATATGGCATATGATGATCTTGTCTATATGGCATTGCATGATGATCTTGTCTATATGGCATGGCATGATGATTCCTATGTGTGGAGTGATGTGGATTGTGTCTTTGTGTATGATGATTGTGTACTGAGTGAGAATTATTCTTACGTGCACGTGGTTTGTGAAAGTTTGTGTATATAAATGCATGGTTATGTGCTGCATGAGAATGACGTGGTTGACTAGCATGAGTGGTGTTGTGCCCATATGATTGGGTTTGAGGTTGAACAACCTGTTTACCCAATTTGGTTTCTAATCTTTTAGAAACAGCTTGCAGTTCATCAACCTTAATATTTAAGCCATATATCTTAGTCATGGAAATCTTGTGTCTACTCTTTTCTTCAGCAAGCAACGTGTTGAGTGTAGTGATTTCTTGAGTTTGTTGCTCAATACGTGCTTCAGCATCATGTAAGCCTAATTTAAGCTTGGATACTTCATCAGTGTCATTAGTGGGTGTCGTGTTTCTAACATTATCAAGAAGTAAGGAAATTCTTTGTATCTCATCTTTAAGACTTTTGATTTTGTCCTTGGCATGTTTGTATTACCGATGACCTTTTTGTGATCATCGAGTAAATCAGTGAAAGCATCGCCAAGTTCATCAAAAGAGAAGTCATCTAGAGTTTCGTTAGATACCTTGTTGGAAGTTGCCATTAGGCACACATTTGCTGTATCTTGAGGAGAGTCCTTTTCTTCCTCGGAGTCACTCGCTTCACTTTCATGCCAAATTCCTGTGTTGGCATATTTCTTTGATGAGTTCTTTTTGTATGGCTTCTCATAGCGGTTGCTCTTCTTCAAGAATGGGCAGTCTTTTCGGACATGTCCAGTCTTCTTGCAACTGTAACAGGTTGGCTCTTCTTCATCATCTTCTTATGAATCCTTCTTCCTTCGATTGAAGCGAAGGAATTTTCTGAAGTTGCGAACCATGAGAGCTTGGTCTTCATCATCCGAGTTATCGTCTTCGGTCTCATCGTGATCAGCCCTTCGTCGATGAGCTTTGAGTGCGATCTCCCTGGTCTTCGGAGTAGGCTCTTCGAAGTCCTTGAGGTCAAGCTCGTGAGTCATGAGCTTACCCATCAAGGTCTCCATTGACATTGATGTGAGATCGTTTCCTTCTATGATGGCCGTCACCTTAGGGTTCCAAATCTTTGGCAACCCTCTGAGTAACTTACGAATCTTCTCGTGGTTTGAGTACTGCTTACCAAGCGAGGATAGAGGATTGATGATGTCGAGGAATCTTGTAAACATTTGAGTGATCGTCTCATTTGGCTTCATCTTGAAGGCTTCGTATTCTTGAGTGAGACGGCTTATTTTAGATTCTTTGACTTGTGTGGTTCCCTCATGCGTCACTTCTAGAAGTCTCCATACTTCATGAGCAGTGGTGCATGTGGAGACCCTGTTGAATTCATTCCTGTCTATAGCACAGAATAAAGCATTAATAGCCCTAGCATCTAGACTTGCCTGTTTTTTCTCCTCGACAGAATATTTGTCGTGTGGTTTCTCAATGAGGTCACCATCGACAACTATCCTGACGGGCTTTTTGTAACCGTCAGTGACGACAGTCCACAGGTTAAAGTCTAGAGACTTAAGATAGAAGCTCATCCTTGTTTTCCAATATATATAGTTAGTTCCATCAAATAGGGGAGGCCTATGAGTGGACTGACCTTCACCATGATTGGAAATCAAGGATTGTGTGGTTGCCATGGATCAGCTCTTAGGATGTTAGTCCTTATAAAGAGAACAGAGCTCTGATACCAATTGAAGAACAGTTTGGCAACTCTAGAGGGGGGTGAATAGAGTATATATAGAAAAATAACCAATTAAAAATAACTCTTTCACCAACAATAAATAATCAGAGTAAAGTGTGGAAAATAAATGGAGAGCAAAAAGAGCATAAGCAAACACAGCGATTTTAACCTGGTTTCCCTCGTGGAGGACTAGTCCAGGCCTGAGAACTCTAGCTCAGGATTCAAATCCACTATTTGTGAAATAGTAGTTTACAACCGTGCCTTTACTTCAGAAGAGCACGTCAACTTCTAACAGAGGATCGCAGTGGTGATTTGCTTGGAATTGTCCAAGCGACTTCTTCGACTCTTGCACAAGAATTCTAACTGAGAGATGCTGAGCACTCAAGACTTAGGAGGCTTGTGGCTAGTAGATGGGAAGGATATGGCTTCTTTGAGCTTATAAGAGAGAAGAGAAGAGAAGATTGGATGGATTTGAATGAGAGAATTCATGCCCTATTTATAGTGTTTTTATAGGCAGAATTCGGCCAAAATTCGGGTAGAAAAATTCAAATATTTGGCCGTTGGACAACTAGCAACCAGCTAACCCTAAAATTAGGGTTCCTGATTTCTAGGGGACAGAGTTCGGCCCGAACTCTGTGTGGAGGCAGAGTTCGGCCCGAACTCTGTCTCCAGAGCACAGAGTGGTTCAAAGGGGACCATTTGGGAATTTCTGGTTTGGTGGAGCTTTGGGATTTTTGGGTAGGCTATAGTCTAAGTTTCAAGAACTCAGCATGACTCAGATTACATTAGTCTAGACTCAAAGAAAGTATAAAATACAGACTCGAATCAACTGAGACACGGAAGCTGAGCTGTCTTCTGTCTTGAGCTTAATGCAGACGTCGTGTGTCGTATTGAATTATTACAGATATTATTTAGTCAATATTGTCAATATTTGGTTGACTGTGACTTTGTGTCAACATCCCAGACGGTAATGTCAAGATCGGAGCTGATGTCAACCTCCTCTTCAGCTCATCGAAGGCGGCCTGACACTCCTCAGTCCAGACGAACTCTACGTCCTTTTTGTGAGCCTAGTCATCGGCTCCGCAATTCGTGAGAAGTCCTGGACGAACTTTTGATAGTAGCCAGCCAAACCCCAGAAAGCTCCGAATCTCGACAACTGAACTGGGTGTAGACCAAGACTTCACCGCTGCAATCTTCTTCTAGTCCACAAAGATCCTATGCTCGGTCACAACATGACCCAAGAACTCGACCTGGTCCAAGAAGAACTCATACTTCAAAAGCTTTTCGTACAACTGCTCCTTCCTCAGAGTCTCGAGCACAATCCTCAGATGCTCTTCGTGCTCCTCCAACGTCTTTGAGTAGACCAAGATGTCATCTATGAAGACCACTATGAACTTGTCAAGGTACTGATGGAATACTTGTTTATCAAGTTCATGAACACTGTTGGGGCGTTGGTCAACCCAAATGGCATGACAGTGAACTCGTACTGGCCGTACCGAGTCTGAAAAGCCATCTTCGAAACGTCTTCCTGCTTTACCTTCAGCTGATGATAACCGGACCTTAGGTCTATCTTCGAAAACACCTTCGCGCTGCTCAACCGATCGAACAAGTCGTTAATCCTCGACAACGGGTACTTGTTCTTGATAGTGAGGTTGTTGAGCGCCCTGTAATCGATACACATACATATCGTACCATCCTTCTTTGGTACAAACAGAACTGGTGCGCCCCAAGGTGATGAACTGGATCTGATAAATCCTTTGTCCTGTAGCTCGTCGACTTGCTTCTTCATCTCTGCCAACTAGCTGTTGTTGACCCTATAGATGTGCTGTTATAGGCTCAGCGCCTGGTACTAAGTCTATAGAGAACTCAATGTCTCGATCTGGCGGCATCCCAGGCAAATCCTCAGGAAAATATCCATGAAATCAGCTATCAATGGATGCGGCAATACCTGTCCCGCCAGTAAAGCTCCACAGAACCCATCTCCCGGCTCAGCTGCTCCCATGGCAAATACAAACTCTGGCTCCCCCGGCGGCCTAAACAGAACCTTACCTCCTCTACAGTCTATACTAGCATGGTACATGCTTAACCAATCCATTCCGAGTACCATGTCGTACCTTGAAAGGGGCATTACGAGCAAGCATGCGCTCAAATCCTGGCCTCCTAATACAATTCTCCGCTCCTTACAGATATTGTTAACCAGGATGATGCCTTCCCCAGTCAATATCTTGTAAGTCCTACCCATGTACTCAGTAATAATGTTGTGTCTTAGAGCAAAGGAAAGAGACACAAAACTATGAGTGGCACTGGAATCAAACAAGGTAAAAGCAGAGAAAGAATCAAGGAGAATATGACCTGCCACAACATCACCCACTGGCTCTACCTCCTCCTCTGCTGTCAAGGCGAACACCCTGCCCACATGTGCTCTCCTCTGGTACTGTACAAAATGCTGCTGCTGGGTCTGAAGTGGAGGACCTCTCTACTGAGCTGCTGGTCCTCTAGCTTACTGTATACTGTCCTGACCTCCTCGAATTCTACGAATGTGGCAATCCTTCAGCTGGTGGTCGGGCACCCCACAGTATAGACATATGCCCAACCTCTTCCTACAGGCCTCTTTAGTGTGCCCCGACTTCCCGTAGAAGTTGTACGGAGTAGTCTGCCTCTGGCCCTGTCCCTAGTGGTAGTGGGCACGTGCTGGTGCCTGCTGAATTTGTAACTGAGGCTACTGCTGAATCTACCTTTGCTCGAAATTAGGGCGCTTCGCCGGCCCCGTACTAGAGCTCGCACCTAGAACATCGCTACCCCTCTTCGGCTTGAGGTCGAAGTCCTCCTCTGCTATCTGCACCTCTATCAATATCTGCTCAAAGGTTGCATCGCGTCGCCCGAAAGTACGAGTGCAAACCGCATGAATAAGACCCTTCCGGAACTTGCAGGCCTTATATCCCTCATTCTGGATCAGATCTGGTACAAACCTACTTAGACGGAAGAAATCCGCTGAATACTCGTCCACCGACGAGTTTCCCTGAGAGCCACCTGAAGTTCTTCCATGTCAAACCCCTCACCGATGTACGAGGATCTGTGCGAAACCAAGTCAAGACTATATCGAAAAACTGACTCGCCGCAGACGTCACCCAAAGTCCTTTCGGGACCTCTACTAACTCCAGGCTTTGCTGGACATCCACCAACCAGTCATCTGCATACATGATACCCTCGGTACCCTTGAACTCCCTCGGGTTCATCTTCCTGAAATCTAGGCATGTGCCAGGCCATCCCTGACCCTGCTGCTGAACTGGGGCACCCTAAACTGTACTCGATACAACCCTCTCTACTACTGCCATCGCCAGCTGGTGGGAGTTCTCTATACTCTGCCGTAACACCTCTGTCTGGCGATGGGATGCGTCAGCCTGATGCTGCTGTGCCTCGGCCTGGGTTCTCTGGGTCTGCAATATCTACTGTAGAAGGGCCATAATCTACTGTGCATCAGTCGGTAGCGGAGGCGGCAGTAGAAGAATCTCAGGAATGACTAAGGACAGTCCCGCAGCTAGAGGTGGAAGACCTCCTGGAACTGTCACTGTTACTCCTGCCTGAAGGGCAGGAACGGAGGTGGCAGCTCCCTCAACCGGAGGTGGAGGTCCTACCGAATCGGGCCTCTCCGGAACAGTACTAGATCCTGCTGCCTGAGAGCGAGTAATCGTCATCCCGATGATAGATTGAAACTAGGAAACAATATGGCACATGATAGGGAATATCAAAGAAGGACAATTAAATTCAATGCAAAAGAGTTGTCATGGTAATCAAAAGATCAGCAATTTCCTAAAATGTGATTGAGTAACTCCTATCATATCCTAGATCCTATGTCCTAATCGCAGGCTTGTAATTAGTACTCTAAGTCGAGCACCATTACGAGATCGTACTAATTGCGACATAGACCTGCATGGGCCACCACAAAAATATGTCACGACCCGTACCCTTATTAGAGGCACGAGCACGTGGGTACGTCCAGCCTACGTCGCAGAATCGGCGGTTGAACGTTGTATATGACGTCTGTAAATACTACGACTAAATAGTATAAAGGTACCTGTCATCTCCGTATGGAGGAATATAATATGGCATAACTCAATCACAAGATAAAACTAAGATAGTGTCACGACCCGCTCCCAATTTTGGGATACGAGTACGTGGCCAAGTCCAGCCTATGCCGCAGCATCGGCGGTAGTACGCTGTCTATGATAACAATGGTCCACAACAAGCACAACACGCATATATATCATCCACAACTAAGCCAGCAAAAATCTTCTAAAAATCCAAAAAATTCTAAAATAATAAAATGATACTCTAAAGGCTGTATAGGGACTCTGGAGACCATATATATGTCCTATTTTTACTATACTTAAGTTATAGGCTTAGGTACGCACCCTTGTGATCCCAATTCAAATTCCTAATTATCCAAAAATTAAATTCTTAGGAAGCAAATGCTACAAACTATCCTCCTTAAAATATTTTTGTCCTCAAAAATAAAATAATGCTACATAAACAAAATTACCTCAATCCTCAAACAAATAGGGAAACCTCTTCCGTATTTCATCTTCTCGCTTCCAAGTGGACACCCCGGGTGAGTGATGTCTCCATGCTACTCGAACCAAGGGTATGATCTGCCTCCTCAAAATCTTCTCCCGTCTGTCCAAGATCTCTACTTGTTGCTCTTGGTAGGATAGGCTTGGTCCTACCTCAATCTTCGAATGATCCAATACATGGCTTGGGTCAGCCACGTACTTCCTCAACTGCGATACATGGAATATATTATAAACATTCTCCAATGTGGGTGGAAGTGCCAGTCTATAAGCAACATCTCCAACTCCATCGAGAATACCAAATGGTCCAATAAATCTCGGACTAAGCTTCCCGCTTCTACCAAATCTAATAGTACCACGAATCGGCGAGATCTTCAAGAATACCAAATCGCCAACCTCGAATGATAATGGCCTCCGGTGACTATCTGCCCAATGCCTCTGTCGATCCTGTGCTACCCTTAGTCGCTCACGAATCTTCTTCACTTTCTCTGCGGCATCCAAAACCATCTCCGGTCCTAACAAGGATTTCTCACCCACGTCGTCCCATGACAAAGGGGTACGACACCTCCATCCATAGAGCGCCTCGAAAGGTGACATCTCTATACTTGCTTGATAGCTATTATTATAAGAGAACTCTACCAAATATAAGTGATCATCCCATGACCCGCCAAAATCTAACATACAAGTATGCAACATGTCTTCTAGTGTCTGAATAGTACGCTCTGACTGCCCATCAGTCTGCGGGTGATAAGCTGTACTGAACTTGAGCTGCGTACCAAGGCTCTCTTGCAAACTCCTCCAAAAGTGTGACGTAAACCGTGAATCTCTATCGGAGACTATACTCACTGGAACACCATGCAGTCTCACAATCTGTCGAACATATAACTCCGCTAAACCTTCGGTAGACAACCCAACCTTGAAAGGTATAAAGTGTGCCGATTTGGTCAACCTATCCACAATGACCCAAATCGCATCCTTCCCACTCTGTGTCCTCGGCAATCCAGTCACAAAATCCATCGTAATATGTTCCCACTTCCACTCAGGAATGGTAATGTCTGCAATAATCCTCCGGGTCTTTGTCTCTCCGCTTTGACTTGTTGGCATACCAAACATCTCGAAACAAATTGGGCGACTTCTCTTTTCATACCATAACACCATACGTGATTCCTTAGATCCTTATACATCTTTGTTGCTCCTGGTTGTATCAAATATTGAGACTTGTGGGCTTCCTGCATAATCTCTTCTCGAATTCCTCCACTTGGTACACAAAGCCTATTACCATGTCTTAGTGACCCATCCTCATGAATATTAAAGTCACTGCTCTGTCTTGCTTCCACTTGAGCTCTGATCTTCTGCAGCCCCTCATCTTGTGTTTGTGCCTCCCGAACCTTGTCCATCAAATTTGATCCAATCTGTAAGTTCATCACCTGTCCCTCTACTCCCGGTATAACTACCTCAATACCCAAGCTCTCCAAGTCCTCCAATAGATGTCTGTCCATATTCAAGTACATCGCTGTGGGATATCGACTCAATGCATCCGCTACTACATTCGCCTTCCCCGGGTGATACTGTAATATGAGATCAAAATCCTTCATCAACTCGAGCCATCTTCTCTGCCTCATGTTGAGTTCTTTCTGAGTGAACACATACTTGAGGCTCTTGTGGTCTGTATATATCTCCACCCTCTCGCCATAAAGGTAATGCTTCTAAAGCTTCAGTGCAAATACTACTGCTGCCAGCTCGAGATCATGAGTAGGATAATTCTTTTCATGTGGCCGTAATTGCCTAGAAGCATACGCCACTACCTTTTTATGTTGCTCTAACACACAACCAAGACCTTTACCCGAGGCATCACTATATATCACAAATCCCCCCGATCCTGATGGTAAGGTCAAAATAGGAGTAGTGGTCAACCTTCTTTTTAACTCATCAAAAGCGTCTTGGCATGCTTCTGTCCAAGTAAAAGCCTCATTTTTCCTGGTGAGCTTCGTCATTGGCTCTGCAATCTTCGCAAAATCCTTCACAAACTTTCGATAATAATCAGCCAAGCCCAAAAAGCTCCTCACCTCTGCTACAGAATCTGGTGTGGGCCATGCCTTCACAGCTTCTATCTTCTTGGGATCTACTGATATCCCATCTTCTGTCACAATATGCCCAAGGAAACTAACTTTGTCCAAGAAGAACTCACATTTGGATAACTTGCCATATAACTTCTCCTGCCGCAATGTCTCCAAGACCATCCGTAAATGCTGCTCATGCTCCTCTTCAGTCTTCGAGTATATCAGTATATCATCTATAAATACAACCACGAACCGGTCCAAATACTGATGAAAGACTTTGTTCATCAGATTCATGAATACCGCTGGAGCATTGGTTAATCCAAACGGCATCACTAGGAACTCGTAGTGCCCATACCGAGTCCTAAAAGCTGTCTTTGCAATGTCTTCCTTCCGCACCTTTACTTGATGATAACCGGATCACAGATCAATCTTCGAGAATATCCTGGCTCCGCTCAATTGGTCAAAGAGATCGTCAATCCTGGGCAAAGGATATCTGTTCTTGACCGTTAGTGCATTGAGTACACGATAGTCAATACACATCCTCACCGACCCATCTTTCTTGGGCACAAAAAGTACTGGAGTACCCCAAGGTGAAGCACTCGGATGAATGAATCCTTTACTCTCAAGATCCTCCAACTGTGCCTTCAACTCCTCCATTTCCTTCTTGTTAATGCGGTACACATTCTGTGCCATTGGTGCCGCTCCTGGCACTAAGTCAATAGAGAACTCCACTGCTCTATCCGGGGGTAGACCTGGCAGATCCTCGGGAAATACGTCCAAGAACTCCATAATAAGTGGATGTCGTGTAACTTCTTCTATTGTCAAGGATTTACATACAGCTCGTACGCCAAACTCTGTACTTTCTCTAGAAAACTCGAACTCGGGCTCTCCGGGTGGCCTAAAGATGACACACCCTCGATGGCAGTCTATCATTGTGTAGTATTTGCTCAACCAATCCATGCCAAGAATAACATCGAAACTAACAATGGGCATAACAAGCAATCTTGCTCGCATCTCTCGACCACAAATAACTATACGACAGTCCCTACAAATATCACTAACCGGAACACTACCTCCATCGGTTAATATTCTAAGACTCTTACTCAAGGGAGTAGTCATAATACCATGCTTCATCAAGAAAGCTACTGATACAAAAGAACGAGAAGCCCCAGAATTGAATAAGGCAATGGCAGGAAATGAATTTAATAAAATCGTACCTGCGATAACATATGTCAAATTTTCATCCTCCTCTTCAGTCATGGTAAATGCATGACCATTCCTCTGGCCTCCCTTCTGCTGCTGATGTTGAGCAAACTTTTGTCCTTGGCTTGGTAGTGGTGGTCCTCTCTGCTGCCCTCCATCTGCTGTCGGTTGAGACTGAACTACTGCTCTCTGATCCCCACTGGATGGTCTTTGTGGTATAAAGGGGCACACTCGTACTTGGTGGTCAGGTGATCCACAATGAAGACAATGTCCCAACCTCTTTCTACATACAGCCGAGGTATGCCCAGTCTTTTGGCAAAACTGGCATACTAAAAGGGGCTGATTCTGCTTGTTCTGATGCACTGGTGCTGCTTTGATAAGTGGTCTGTACTGCTGAAACTGGAGACGCTTTGCTGCACCTTGAGATGTCTTATCTGAAGAAATCATGGAAGAAGTCCTCTTCAGATCAGTCTGCTTCTTCTTCAAAATAGACTCCTGACGTCTAGCCGCATTCAAGATAGCCGTATATGATGTCGGATCTGCTGATGCTGTCAAACTCTGCAACTTGTAATTTAACCCAGAATGGAACTTCTCTGCCTTTTCTTCTTCTGTGGAGACAAGAGTAGGAGCAAAGCGGCTCAACGACTGAATTCTGCATCATATTCATCCACCGTCATGCTCCCCTGCTCTAATCGTATGAACTAATCCCGTAACTCCTTCCGAACTGTCATGGGGAAGAACATGGTGTTGAAGAGGTCTGTAAACTCTTTCCATGACACATTCTTGCCCAACCGTCTTTCTTGTGCAGCCCACCAATGATGTGCATTGTCTTTGAGCTGTAGCTTCACCGCTTTTATCCACTTTTCTGGTGGCAACTCTGATGCTTCTAGTAGTGTCTCCATCTCTACTAGCCAGTTGGTAACTTCTATGGGTTTTTTCGAACCAGTGAAGGAAGGTGGGTTCATTTTGCGAAACCCATCAATAGTACCCACACGATCTTGTCGTGTTTCTATGCTTCTCTCCGAAACGTCTGCATGCCTCTGCTGAGTCTCCATCATGCCCTGGAGTATTACAAGGATGTGTGCTCCATCTACAGTCACTCCTTGGATTGGGGCTCCTGGTGGTGGGGGTGGAAGATCCTCAGCGCTAACCCTATCTTGTTGATGGTTAGAAGGCTCTACGAACTCAGTACTCTCCGCTGTCGATCCCTCGGGTTCGGAAGTAGCATATGGGTTAGCTACCCTTTTCCCCTTACGGATCGCACAGCGCCTTGTCTCAACCATTGCGAACTAAAAGGAAAGAAAGGATATGGTTAGAACGGTAGATACAAACATATCGAAGAAATCATGGACGGAATCAAGCAAGATGCAAATTAAGAGACAATAAGATCTTAAGCTAAAATAGACTCATAAGGTTAGAAGTCCTATTTTGTGGATGATACAACCTCCTAACTTCAACTCTATTCGCAGGCTCGCAGTAGTACAACTAACTTAAGCACTACCACAAGTTTGCAGTCTTTTACGAAATTGGACCTACATGGGCCACCATAAAACTTGTCACGACCCGCTCCCAATTTTGGGATACGAGTACGTGGCCAAGTCCAGCCTACGCCACAGCATCGGCGGTAGTACGCTGTCTATGATGACAATGGTCCACAACAAGCACAATACGCATATATATCATCCACAACTAAGCCAGCAAAAATCACTAAAATATCCAATAGTCTCAATATTATAAATATGAAAAATCCACTACAACTCAGAAAGTCTCGGTAACAAACCCGGAAAATAGAAAATAAAATAGACAACTAACTCCATAACTATAACTACTAACTAATGCGAATCCATAAGGAAGAAAATATGCTAATTCGCATCAGTACTGGAACCGGGTACGCCAGTGACGTCAGTGTCTCCAACATACTCACCGTAAACCTCTGGACAGATCACGTCGTCTACAACTGAAAAATGGTTATCCAGTCAGGATTGGAACAAGTACAAGTCTAACCACCATGATACAAGTACAATATAAAGTAATAAAACACTAAACATGGAAGTTAATGATCAATGGAAACAATGAACAATATGAACAAGAAATCATGAGATGGAAGAAACTGATAAGAAAAGTAATAAGCATGAAAAGTAAAGAGACTCATATAAACACTCGTAGTGCACGTGTCGTGAGAAGTACAACGTTCCTACACATGGACGGCTTGGGCGAACGATGAGTTGGCCAACAATATCATCTGGGCTTTGTCCACGTGCCTAGTAATTATACCCCTCCAATATCCATACCTCACAATCACGAAAACACGATCATGATAACGATCAAGATAACAATGGAAAAACATGATCAATAGTCAAACACTCAACTCTCGTGTGTGTAACAGTCAAGACACAGAAGATAGCATGTATAAGTGAAATACGACAATATAAAGTAAATGCACATGAAGGTGTCAACAAGTACTTGTCTGAACTCTTGGATGAATTGATTTCACAAGTTGAAGACAATATGAACTCCAGCCTAGAAGCTATCAAATCAAGCCATCATCCCACGAACCTCGTCGCACAAACAACCATAAGTTAGATATACAATTCCCACTCTAAAAATCCTAAAAAGTGGCTAATGGGTTAAATCAATTAATACTATTCTAATTCTAGAATAAATCATCTAAAATCCTATTTTAATCTATTTAATTTTGAAATAACAATCTACACACAAATATTTGGCCAAGAAAATTCGCGGTTCCAAATTCGGGACTCGTAGCACGCAAACCGAGACATACTGTTGACTAACTAGTCAAACATTATGAATTCATAGTTTGAGTGTGCAACATGATAGATTTCAGCTTCATGAGTGCACTAGAATTGACCGTGCCACAAAATCATGATTTGGTCAAAAGTTATCGCCATTATGGCTAACTATGATCAAATCGATGAACCGTTGACCAAATCTGACTTCTATGAATAAAAATAAAATACTAGATAAAACTCTAAATTTCTAGAAAAATTATATGTTGTAGAGCTTGGTGTCAGCTTTCCAAAACTTCAAACGGATCGCAAAATAGAGTTCGGGATCGCTCGAAAATCTCGAAACCCGTGCGACGTGTTGATTTTTGGACAACCGACACTCAAATAATTATTCAGAAATTCAAGATCAAAATTACAGAAATTAAAATATATATTCAGAAACCTAACCTCAATACGCTTCTAACAAAAAAACGGCATGCAAAAAGGAGGTCTAGATCAACGGGAATCGCTCCGCGAAGTCGTAGAACTCTCCCGAACTCTCCCACAAAAAACTGCTGAATAAAATAGGGTTTTCGGAAAACCTAAATAAACTAATATATATATAGGTTTAGGAGTCGATGGCTTGAGGCGGCTAAGTCGGCTGCTAGTGACACGTGTCACCATCCTGCCTCTCCCGCCAGGATCCTACGGCCTACAGCCAACGCGGCTTGGCTCGGGCCAACTCCGAGCTTGGCTCGGATTAGTATAGTGGCTCGGAGACCGAGCTCCACCCACCCCCTATCACTGTCACGTGGGCCTGCCCTTTCCCGCTTCAGCGGCTGACGGATGGGCCACCCTGCGGCTGACTGGGTATATATTTTTAGAAAATAGGTTTTTAATTACAGAAAAATTAAATAAAAATCAGGAAAAATCCTAAAATTCCAAATAAATCCCAAAAAATTCCTAAAATTCCTAGAAAATTCTAGAAAATTGTTAGAGGGTTCTAGAGCCCAAATAATTTATTTGACCTCAAAAATACTCCCGGATGCCTTTATAAAAATTCCTAGAAGCTTAAGAAAATAATAAAACCGCATATAAAAATTATCTAAAAATCTCCTAAAAATCCAAGAGATTCTAAAATAATAAAATGATACTCTAAAGGCTGTATGGGGACTCTGGAGACCATATATGTCCTACTTTTACTATACTTAAGTTATAGGCTTAGGTACGCACCCTTGTGATCCCAATTCAAATTCCTAATTATCCAAAAATTAAATTCTTAGGAAGCAAATGCTACAGATAGATAGCACGGAAAGGAAATATGATAGATAAAAATTGAAAATAAGTTCAAGATCCAACACAAGCCTAGAGATATACACAACATCACAGAGTCACAAAATATAATATAGAATACTACAGTCTGATAGTACTAGCTAGATCGCAGTCCAGGCAAACCTAACTAAGCTATACTACTCTGGGTGTGCAAAGTCTAGTGGCTCAATTATCAGGCCACGGTCCTGGACTAGTCCATCTATCTCGACCCCATAATAGGTCGAGCAGTCTGCCTCAGAATCATCTGTATATATCAACGGTATCCTGTCAGAAAAATGAGCAAGTACAAACACTAACAGCAGTTCCATTTGAATTGACAAATTCTATAAGAGACAGTATAATAAAATACAAGACAAAGATATAGGATGACTTGGGAACCATTCGAAAATCGAGTTACAACCCTTAAACCAAATAAGGACCGGGGTTGTAACCCTTCTTCCGAACAGAACTTAGCCTCGAATCAAGGTATAGCATAAAGGTATGTAGAATATATGAGTAAATGAATATCATAGCATGGTGAGAAAAGTACTAAATGTACAACTGAGCTGGATATAAGATATGATAAAATAAATATAAAATGTGCCTTGAATTATTAGAGCATTATGTGATCGACTTGGGAATGTTACAGGACAGGCTATCCACTTGGCTCGATAATCACAAGAAAATCTCTGGGAAGGGTCATGCCGACCAACCTGGATAACGAGCACATGAATAAGATCTCGCTACACCCTATGTGAGGTGATGGTGACGCAAGCACAAGAATATAGTGACAGGAAGGCTTTGATCACATAGCCCCTAATAATTTCCCATCCCCGAATAGTATAATAGATCTGGACATGATATGTCATGACACATAATTTCATAAGAGGGTAGCAAGTCCCCTTAGAAATCGGTGTCTATACAAGTACAGGGAACAAGACAGGAAATGTACCAATATACCAAGAAAATTTAGGAACAACATCTCATGTCATGATCCAACATATACTAGTCCGTGAACTATCGTGACTGAAAATCAAGTAAGACACTACAACTGAATCGGATATAGCAGATATCAAGACAATGAAAACTATCAGTAAATGTACTCGCCTATGGTTCTGATCTGATAAGGTGAACAAACGCTCAAAGTAATCACATACCTAAAGATGAGATACTATAAGTCAAACAGGGTTTTATAATGAAAGAAAAACTAATTTAAGTCATGATATGCAAGTCTAAGTCAAACTAGGTCAAACTAGGTCAAACTGGGTCATACTAGGTCATACTAGGTCATACTAGATCACACTAGGTCATAATAGGTCATTGGAAGTCAATCCAAGTTAAATTAGGTCAATCTGGGTCAAAGGTTGACTTACAATTGACTTTTGGTCAACTGGTCAACCCTGGTCAACTCTGGTCAACTCTAGGTCAACCCTCGGTCAAACTAGGCTAATGTTGACCAAATATTGACTTTCAGTCAACTGGTCAACTCTGGTTTTGTTTCGGTCAATTCTAGTCACTTTTAGGCTAAGTTTGACTTTCTGTTGACTTTTGTTGACTTTTGGTTAAAATTGTCAACCGAGCTCAAAACTAGTCTAAGAGTATTATTTTTGACCATTACCAACCAATGAAACCAAATTTCACTTGTATCTTAAACCATAAATCACATACCTTAGCTATAGGCAATTACCTTATCTTAGAAATAGGGTAAATCCTATTTACCCCTAGATACCATATTGGTATCACGAGATACCTCAACTCCAACTCTAGACTAATATCTAATACTAATTCTACCTAGCCTATAACACCATACCAACATTTACCCTTCTAACATATCACTAACATATACCATATCTTACCTTAACTCACTCTCTAACCCAACAGTAATTTACCTTACCTTGCTAACATCCAAATTTCTTATTAACCCTCATAGACTCTCTCACATACACACACACATAAGGGTTTTCTAAGGGGCTGATTTTTAGTATAGGAACTTGTGGGATGGATGAATGATGTGTGGGGTGAATGAGTGTAGTTGAATGCATGAGGGAATGGATGGATGATAGGATATTGGATGAATGAGTGGTGAATTTGTAGAGTGAATGATGGATGCATTAATAAATGATTGAATGAATGAATGAAAGGGTTAATAAATTTGAGTGGATGAAATAAGGATGAATGAATGTATGTATGAATGCATTGAATGATCTAATGAGTGGAGGAATGGATTGAGTGACTGAATGAGTGAATTAAAGAATGAATGCATTAGTGAATGGATTATTGAATGGATGCACACATGAATGAAGGAAAACTGAATTGGTGTATGGATGTATAGATAGATGAATGAATAGAAGAATGAATAGATGAATTAATGGCTGCAATGGGGCTGATCCTATGATGCTACTGCTGCTGTTCCTACTGCTAATGCTGCTGCTGCTAGGGGCTGATTCCCCCCTCTCACTGCTACAAAGTAGCAGTTCCTACTGCTACTGCTGCTGCTCGAAATACAGTCCCCTGTAGGGACTGCTGCCACTCACTGCTGCTGCCAAGGGGGTAGCAGCTCCCTCTCAACCTGCTGCTATTGCTGTCCTAAATTCCCCCCACCATTCCTTCACTTCCTTACTCTCTAACTCTCTACTCTAACACCCTCTCTATATTACTCCAACTCATAATCCCTCTCTCACTCTCCATATCTCCACACACACTAATAAACATATATACACTCAAATATATATATATATATATATATATATATATATATATATATATATATATATATATATATATATATATATATATATGGACACTAGTTATATATAGATATAAAGAGACATACCCAAACCAATAGAAATTGAATATGATACATTAAGATACCAACATTGATACATCAAGAACAACATGATAACATATAAAAATCTGAGAATAAATAGGAGAATAATCAGTCAATCAAAACCACAAACACATGATATGTCAAACATTGGGATTTTCCTACTTGGACACAAAAACTCCACAAAGGACACTCCTATGACCTCCAAATGGACACAAAATGGACACAAATGGAGATACAACCATGGAGGTCATTCCTATGGGTTCAAATTAATCCTAAATGCATGTAGGAATGAAATAGAGAAGAGATTATGCCTTCCGGTTGATCAAAACCAAGGAAACTTCTCCCGATACGATACCGACACGAAGAGACCTCCAAATGGACATGAACAAGTTCCAAAACTCCCCAAATCTAGCTAGCTCCCCCTCTTGGTGAAATAGAGAAGAAAAGAAAGGGATTGATGAAGGAATGGATTGATTTGATGTGGAAAAAGAATGAAGACTTCTCTCTAATTTTTGGAGAAGAACAAGAGAGAGAAAATGGGTGTGGATAATAACAAAGGATGACTCAACCCTATCCCTCTAGTGGCCGGCCATGTGTGGTTAGGTGTCCCCCTATTAGCTAATGAACTAAACACCCCCATCTCTTATTGATTAATATTAGGAATAGGTTTTAGGTTGAGGCTAAATTAGTCATGTTTTAAGTCTCTAATCAACTAAACCTATTCATAAAAAATTAGTCTAACATACTAACTAAAATATTGTCATGTGGGCCATGCCTAACTAATGATTGGGTCCCACTAGAGTCAAAGCTACCCCGGGTCCCCGATACAAGTCGGATTGAGTTAAAATTCGAACCCGACTCAAATAACCCCAAAATAATATCATAAATAAATAAATAATTCCAAAATTATTCTAAAGTGGAAAATGACCAAAATATCCCTGTTCATGAAAATTGGGGGTGACAAATACAAACAGAAGATAAATAAGTCTAAGTGTCTATATGACACAACAACAACATGTCAAAACATAATACATCTCAGAATGTCAAAATGAGACAAGACAACAAGAAATAAGATAACTGTCTAGCTAACTAGCTTAGACTAAAGGGATGGTGTCGTCAACTGTTGCAGGGTCCTCCTGTGGAATCAGCTCACAGGTATCATCCATGTGGGCTCCATAGTATATGGTACAGAAGTCCTCATCATCCTCTGTAATATTTTCAACAAGTCCAGTCAGGATAGAAACGAGCACAATACATCTCACGCAGTTCATAACATGGCAGGAATGTAAAGCATGCAAAAGAGTAGGATACATGAACTGTAAGAAGATGTACTTGAAAACAAGAGAGATATTTGTAAACTAGAAATATATACATGATAAATAAGAACTGTAAGTGACTAGTGATTCAGAGCACAAGATGGTTATATAAACGGCATGATATTATACACGAGTAATCTACAGAGGTTATGTGAGACTCTTCTCACAGTATCGGTATTTATATACGGATACGTAATTTGTAGTATATTTTATATTTTCTTAGTTTTCGTAATGCTTTAAATTTTTTTCTAACTTATAGGTTTTCTTCTTGGCCGACATACCGCCAGTATACCGGTGTATACCGACGGCATACCGTCCAGACATATTTTTTATATTTTAGATATTTTCGATTTTAGATATTTTTATGAATATTGTTTTCGATATTTTTGTGAATAGCGTTTTGGATATTTTGATAAATATTGTTTAGATATTTTCGTGAATAGTATAGATGCACCCTATTACCCAATGGATAATTGGTTTTGTTTGAATGGCCGTGATTGACTTATGTTTTGACATGGATTACGATACAACGGCTAAGATTAATTCCCCCTTCTATATATACCATTTCACTTTCTTTCTTCTCTCTTTTTTCATTCTCTTCACTCTCTCTTCATTTCTTCTTCCCTTTTCTCCCCCTTGGATCTTGCCAAGTGCTTGGCCTTGAGGCCTTGGGTGGTGTTTAACCCCCCAGGAGGAGGCATAGAAGATTAGGCTTGAAGCTTAACCATTGCAAGTACATCTTGCCAAATTCTTGAACCATATTGTTTTGTTGTCTTTTTTATTTTTCTTGGTATTAAATGCTTAGAATTTTCCTAAACTCATTTTGTTAAATATGTTTTTCTTATGATTCTCGTATATATGCATATTTCCAAAATTTATTTAAGCAAGGTTTTGATTTTCTATTAAAACCCAATATTGACTTAGTAGAAAACTTGGTATCAAGAGTGATCCTAGTGTTACCATCATGGATCTTGGTCATATATACATATATGAGGTACTTACCTAGCTTATATACATGGATTTTGAGTTTGGTGGCAATCAGAACCCGTTTCGGTATCCCGACAACCTAATTTTGGGACTATTTTGAGATATTAATCTATCAAATCTTTGAATTTGTGAAATCTAATAGTCCCATGTTGTAGGGAATTCAATTCTATGTAATTTTGGCTTTTGAAAATCTGAATTTTGATTTAAAATGAAGTTTTTATGGCCGAAACAAGTTTTGGCAAAAATCTGGATTTTGTTGCTGTTTGGAACATCGGTATACTGTAGTATACCGACGGTATGCCAATTTTTGCACCAGAAACTTTCTATCATTAGGCCGGAATACCGCCGGTATGCCGTTTTAGGCTATTTTTGTCTGTTTTTGTCCGTTTCTGCCAGTTTTTGTCCGTTTTTAATATGTTCTTTGACTAAAATGATATCTTAACATGATAAGATGATCTTGCATAGTTAGAGAATGATTGTACACCCTATATACACTTGACACTAGCACATATTCAATCATTTTTCTATGAAATGTACTTAGCTTTAATTATTCTTTCCACATGCCATGATATGTCTTTTGATAGATTCTTTCTTTAAAGCTATGATAATTGTTGCCATGCCTTCTTAGCTTACTAGATAGTGGCCCATCGTGGCGCACTCATGATACATGTCCTTCTTTGCTTACATGATAGAAGCCTGTCATGGCGCACTCTTGATTCTAGTACATGTCTAGCTCCTTGATAGTGGCTCGTCGTAGCGCACTATTGTCTTGATATTGTCATGTCTTGTTGTGGCTTGTTGTAGTGCACAATCTTGTTTGTCTTGTCCAGTCTTGCATGTTGTCACGATCCGCAACCACTGTGAGGGTACGAGTACGTAACAACGCCCAGCCTACGCCGTAGTGTCGGCGGTAGAACGCTGTTCTAGGTCACTATCTAATCAACAACTCACGCAATTATATAATGTACTTGTCAAAATCTCAACTCCGAGCGGAGGACAAGTACAGATATAATGAATCTCAATCACAGTCTAAGAACGATATGATAATACAGAAGATTATAACTAAGACTAAATACAACAATAAAAACCAACTACTAAAAATAATATAAACTCCAACAATCTCAAGATAACATATCTCAACTTATTTACAATTCAAGTTCTAAAACATGAAAACTAAACCAAGTCAACTAGCTAGTCTCCCGATCACTCCTGAGCGTCGGGGCCAAAGGAAGCTAAGCCATCTCCTGGTCCATAGTAAGTAGGGCAAGTGTCCTCAGGGCATGCATCTGTAATATTTTCAACAGGTCCAGTCAGGACAGAAACGAGTACAACTCATCAAGAAAACCTAAGTAAATGACAGAGAACTATAAAGCAGTTATAGACAGTTTTATTGATGAACATGGTAGTTTATATTCAGGTGATGGTATAGAGAAACAGATAAGATACAAGGAAAGTAAAGTAACTAAAACAAGAGTAGAATCATGGCAATGAAGACTGTAAATAGAAACTAGCTAAACTAGAGTAACATAATATAAGTCCAGACAGTAATGTAAACAAGTTTAAATCCTATGTAATTCCAGTACGGGACGAATCTAATAAAAGATGAATCCAGTACAAGACCATTCTAGTCAGTGATCAAGAATCCAGGTGAGACAAGCTATATTCTAATAGTGTGTTTTAAAATACTAAGATCGACATGTAAATGACTGTAGATATCAGGCACATCTCTCACTAATCAGGCGAGAGATGGCTATGCTTCCAGTCGATTCTAATAGGGAGATTCCAGATTTGGGGTATGTCTACATGTCTTACTCAATATTTTCCCGCCCCGTAATACAAGTGAATCCAGTACAAGATACGAGAATCGATAAGAGTCTAACCAAATACGATGATACTAGCAATGATTCCAGAATGCTTCCAGTAATAGAGGCCAGATAATATGGTAAGTGTGTCGCATACATGAATCCAAAAATATCCATACGTATGGTAACAGAGAATCACATAAAATTAACTAGAACTGAAGTACGGTAACTGACAAATAATGAGAGAACTATCAGAGAATATACTTGCCTGAAACTCTGAAAAGAGTAGTGTAATATCAGATGTCTGCACCGGAGTCATAATGTCCTAAATAGAGCAGTACAGGTTATAATATATTTAAAATAAGACAAATGAAGTTTATGATGCAATCTACATGATTTCTAGGCCAATCTAGGTCAAAGTCAACTCTAAGTAAAACCTGGTCAACTGTCTAGGTCAAACTAGGTCCAAGTTAAACTTGGTCAACCCAAGTCAACACCTAGTCCACTAGGTCAACAACAAGGGTATCTTGGTCAACCTCTAGTCAACCAAGTCACTTAGGCCTACAGAGTCAATATCTAGGTCATTCTATAGGCTATCTGCTAACATAGACTAGGATACCAATCTATCACAAGAGACTAGAGTAGACTATCAATCAATATCACTATTTAAGTCATATGTATATACTAGTAATATACCTTCTAGGCTAATTCTAAGCTAAGGTCAACTAATGGTCAACCTATATCCTAACCACTTGATACAAGCCTAATGAAAGTCACACTATGCTAATGCTATCAAAACCAAACTATAACACTATAGGCTAAACTACTAACTCAAACTATCACAACCTATAACATAAAGCCTATAGCCAAAACATAACTCAAGGCCTACCAAGTCATACTATCTCAACCCTATTCTATCAATATCAATCAAATGTAAAGGAAATAAAAGTAAATTGAAAAAAAAGAAAAGAAAATCTGGAAACCCAACTAAATCTCATTCTCAGTCTCTCATTTCAGATTTACACACATATACATAGATATATACATTTATGCATTCATATATATATATATATATATATATATATATATATATATATATATATATATATATATATATATATATATATATATATATATATATAGGTACATAAATATACACATAGACACATACCCACATAGGTATATATATAGATGCATATCATATACATATATATAACTCAATTGTGAAATGTGTGTGACATATGTAGATATAGGATGTGTGTGTGTGTGTGTGTGTGTGGATGTATAACTAACATGACAGTAGGTAGGGTGTGTTGTGTGTACAGTTAACAATATCCAGATTTTGTGTCTCAGGTTTAAGTTCTCAGATTTTCTAGTGTGCGTGTGATTGAATGTGTACATAGCTAGCTAATATGTGTCAAGGTGTGTAGTGTCAATAGGAAATAGTGTGGGATACGCTAACAGGAAATGACAGTTCATAAACCAGCCTACACATTACTCAGTTGTGTTGACAGTTAATATGGTCATGTGTGTACATAGATATACACATAGGCACATACCCACATAGGTATATATATAGATGCATATCATATACATATATATAAATCAATTATGAAATGTGTGTGACATATGTAGATATAGGATGTGTGTGTGTGTGTGTGGATGTATAACTAACATGACAGTAGGTAGGGTGTGTTGTGTGTACAGTTAACAATATCCAGATTTTGTGTCTCAGGTTTAAGTTCTCAGATTTTCCAGTGTGCGTGTGATTGAATGTGTACATAGCTAGCTAATATGTGTCAAGGTGTGTAGTGTCAATAGGAAATAGTGTGGGATACGCTAACAGGAAATGACAGTTCATAAACCAGCCTACACATTACTCAGTTGTGTTGACAGTTAATATGGTCATGTGTGTGTAATCAGTGAGGGTTTATAGTGTCAAGGACAGTAGAAAATTAGTGAATAGTAATTCTATCTCAGGAAAAAAACAAGGTTCAATGGCAGATCATAATAGTGAACAAAAGATGCATTGACAGTTTACATAGATGCCCAAAACCAAATCGAAAACCTAAATTCTCAAACACAAACTTAAACCATCATTAACGGTAAACTATACATGTGTAATGAATTTAACATGGCAATTTACACATCAAAAATTTAGTTTTAAAAAGGAATCAAATATCAGGAATTACAAAACAGGGCACTGTATCAGCAATTGGGGAAAAACTCAAATCGAATTCAAATTTCCAAAAAAACAATTCGAAATGGTTGTAACCCATGGGCTACATGGGCACATGCCACACAGTGTGTGTCGTGTACCAAAAGTAGGATACGACGTGTCCAAAACTGTAAAATACTACATATCCGAGGGCATCAGTCAGCCTCGAGCAGCAAGGACACGGCCTCGTGCATGCGACACAGGACACGACACGACTCGTGCTCGTTCCCACGTATTTGCCCCATATAGGGCTACAATCATGTCACCCTGCACTGTGTCCCCGTGTCCACGTGTCGGGTCAAAACGTGCGTATCAGTGTGCATTTTCACGCGCGTGCATCACAGGCAAGGATTGGTGCGAGTCAATTTTCTTCGTGCACACTAAACGAGAACCCATGAAATTTTGTGGGGGTGATGTCAGTGGATGCCCGCACGTCTCCATAAAATTTTATGGTGTCTCATGTTGTGTCGTGTCCGCTAGGACACTCGAACAGCAGGGGACTGCACGAGGCCTGTGTGGGTGTCGTGCGTGCGATGCGTGTCCGATTTATACACAAAAATCCACCCAAATCGTGCTCAGTCTTCAACATTTTAATCTACACATTAAGAGCTTTGAAAATATGTAATTAGTTTTAGAAAATACAAAAATCTATTTCTATGTGGCATTTCAACAAACACTTGTACATACACATAGACAGGTGCCCGATACGGACACCAAACTGAGACGGTTTTCTACCAAACTTGAGGGACAACTAGGGGACACCTAGTTCTAGCCTAATATGCAAAGAAATCAGAATAAAAATGTAATTTGAAGGGTTTTACCTATAGGTGCAAAGATCAAGGAAAAGCTCCAAATCGGTTGATTCCCGATGCTAGCCAAATCCTCCAAATTGTACTCAAACTGAAATTACTCTCTATAAATATGAAATAGAGGGTGATTAGACTCTATTGCAAAAGATTTGGATAAAAAAGGAATTAAAATGAAATTAATAGAAATTAGAGAAGATGGGAATTTACCTTTCCTTTATATAAGTGTTGGAATGCCACAAAGGAGGCAAGAACTAAATGAGAAGAGTATATATAGGGAGGGGAGCCCTAGTGGCTGGTCACTTATGGCTAAAATTAGGGTTAGGGCTTCTAGTTATGGGCCATGGGCTTAAGTCATAAGTCATGAAACCAAATCACAAGTCATTTCACTTATTCATAATTCTTCCTATTGAAACTAGATTCCAGTGACTAAAAATAGGTTTGACTTAAGCTAGACTAGGGTCACACTATTGCCTACTAAGTCACCATATCTAGGGTTAACTTCTAGGTTAGCCTCTTAAGTCACAGTTAGCAAAAAGTCAAAATTAACAATCACCAACGCAATAAATCGTAAAATAATTCAAAAGGCCAAATGACCAAAATGCCCTCATGCTCAAAAGTAAAAATAACCATCCTAATGATATGGTTAGGTTCTAGGTCAGACAGTCTCTCGAGTTTCACTAGCAGCACATCTAAATCACAAGTCATGACTTAAAACAAACTTAAATTGATTAAAAATATTGAAAAATAATAATGTGATATAAATATTAATAAATAATATTATAATTTCAAAAGTTCAAAATTACCCTCATTTAGAAAACTGAGTGTTACAATCCTACCCCCTTAGAAAAATTATCCTCGAAATTAAGATGATCGTACCCCTACTAGGTCAAACCCTCAATCAATCAAAGTCGATAGATAACATGCAGCACAGTCCTACTGGTCATGATTCTACAGTCTCGAACAGGGAAACTACACTATCAAGCAATCATAAGCAATATCCTGGCAGGAACTAATGGAATCACACAGGAAAGTGGGGAGGAAGAATGAGAAGGACAAACCTGTTAACCCATCACCTGCAGCGTCGGTCTCCTCGACCGCCATCGCAAAAGCTCCACCCCTCTGGTGTTGAGCTACAGGTGGCCTAACTTCCTCAAAAGAAGGTGCAAAGGGACAATCTATCTTCTGGTGGGCTTCAGACCCACAGAAATAGCAAACCTTCAACCTCTTCCTATACTGCTCCCTGGTGTCCCAACTTCCTGCAGTAGGAACAACTGATCGTCTTTGGATCCTGACCCCGATACTGATGCTGCATCTGCTGAACCATCACTAGTGCCCGTGTCTGCTGAATCTGTACGTGAGGCCTCTTGGCCTGGCCTCCGCTGCTACTGACACCCTGAAAGTCCCGACCCCTCTTTAGCTTCAACCCTAGGTCGTCCTTCGCTGCCATCGCTCCAGAAAAGATCTTCACAAAGATAGCATTCTGCTCACTCTTAGTCAGTGACCGAACCTCCCTTATCAAACCTCGATGGAACTTCCTCACCTTCGTCTTCTCAGTCAGATCATCACTAAACCGGGCCAACCGACAAAACTCTCCGACGTACTCAGCAACTGTCTGGTTCCCCTGAACCAGACTCTCAAATTGTACCTCAATGCCTCCTAGTGCCACATCTGGGAAGAACTGTTCCTTGAACAGCTCCTTGAACTGCTCCCAAGTCTGACCATCTACTCCCACTCTGGGATCTGTCTGGTACCAGGTATGAGCTATGTCCTGCATCTGACTGCCCGTCGCCTCGATATGAAGTCTGGCTGGTATCTCCGCTAGCCGAAAAATCTCCTCGATATGCTCAATCCAATTATCCGTATAGTGAATGCCCTCGGTGCCCAGGAAATCTCTAGGATGCATCTTCTGGAAGTCCTGGATATCCTTCTCCTTCCGATGAGGCTGCTGCTGCTCCCCCTGACCAGTCACCATCTCTACAATAGTACGGACTAGTGATGTGCCTCATCGATCCCCTGACGGAAGTCGACAGTCTAGTGCTACTGCTGCTGCTGGTGAGACTCCAGAATCCTCTCCACGAAGGAGAAAAGGTGGACAGCATCAACCAATCCTGCAGGTGGCTGCGGGTGCTGCTGCTGAAATACCTCAAGAATGACTGGGGTCGTCCTCTGAACAGGTGGAGGCACACCCCCAAAGGCTACAGTCGTTCTTGCCTGATCAGGAACAGAAGGTGCTACATGTTAGGGTTATATACTAAAAGCATCACTTTTGTAGTAACCATATTTCCTTAAATTTTGAATGAGAATCATATGGGCAAATATTTGCATATTGTATTTGTTGCAAGTGTTAATGCAAATGTCTGATATTCTATATTGTAGATAATATGGTGTGTGGTGTCACACAGAAGATCATATTATCAGTTTCCTATGGAGTATATAAATAGTTCACAACCTAGATAGACTTGGACAATCTATTGGAAAGGTTGTAGTATAATCTGGAATTAGTCTATCTTGACTATAGGTTTACACTAGTACACTTTGTGTGTATTGAATATGACCACTTGAGGTTGTTCTCTTTATACTGACTACATAAGAGAATAAACACCTCTGTTATTATGGATGCTTGTGCTCTTAATCAGGATATAATAACGGACATGTATATGCAGTGTGCATTACTTTGACTCATAAAAGAGTGAGATTTATTATAGATCAACAACCTCAATGAATTGGGTAATAACATTGTATGTATGATGGGCTGTTGATTATAAATGGAATCCATGTCCCGATACATCGGGTTGATGATGTCCTCTTAAGGAGCTCATAAGGATTGTCATGTAAACCCTGCAGGTAGATTATATCCGACATGACAAATAAAGTTGAGCGGTACTACTTAAGGATAAAAGATGTCGAATCAATATAGTTGTTAGTAACTTAATTTGATCGACGGACATACGATATCTTAACATGGGGAGCCAAACGAGCATATAATAAAAGGAGCCCACAAACATAATTTGGGATTAGGGAGGTAGTACAACAATAGCTCATTAGTGGACCGAGCTATTGTTAATGGGCCTGGATTATGTGTTCGGGCTGAACACGGGATATCCAGATCTGTTAGGAGGCCTAACCTTAATTTCTCCTCATGGTCCCTGCCGTAGCCTATATATATCCTCTATTCTTTGGCCGCCAGATTACTGATCAAAAATCTAAAATTTTCTCTAAATTCGTGATTCACGTAAGAAGAGAAAGAGAGGGTTGCCAAGGAGAAGAAAAGGTTGGAAGATCGTCGCCCACACGACGTCCAACTCGAGGAACGTGCAGAAGATCTTGGGTTCATCCGCTCAAGATTGCCAGGAATTACTTGTCTCCTTTCTGTCGTAGGTATAATTCGTGAACCCTAGTTTCCACCTAAGAAGGGTTAGAACACGTATTAGATCTGTTTAACTTTCTATCGATCAATACGCACACCAAAGGAATGGTCCTGGGAATCCCCAGTTCCTTTAATTGGTATCAGAGCCACTTTGGATCTACGTATTGATTGATACGTCCATGTTCTCCAATAAAACCTGCACTGTGCAATAGTCGATAGATGTAGATATGTTCTAACTCGGTTTTGCAAGCATCTTAGATCCAACTATTATGGTCCAATGCATGTTTTTTGATTGTGTTATTTAAACCACGGACATGTCATGGATGTTGTTGTTGCTGTAGATGTAATTAAAATCACGAGGGTTGATCGTGCTTATTATTTTAATTTTTTAATCTAGATTATGTGCGAACTCCTTTGGGAGGCATATGATTGATTTAATTTTAATTATTTTTGATCAATCATGATGGCGGTGGTAGCTGTTTCTGACGTCGGACGAGATGCTAGTTTTTAGCAGACCAGAGGCAGACATATGATTTTCGATGAAGGAATCGACAGCCAAAACCTGTTAAAATAAATTGGGACGTTGCTCTGAACCCCGCGACCTGATCGGGCAGGTCGAACCCCGAATAGATCTGCGCAGCGCCAGATTTTGGATTCGGATAGTTGAGGACGGAGCAGCAAAGATGACCATAATAGTTGGATATTTTCTCTTATTTTTGTCATTTTGCTTTTTCTGATTATGCATGTTTATTATTGTGTGGTTGTTTTTTTGAAAAACCAAGCCTACATTAATAATAGACAACATGGATATAATATCAACTAGTAGAAAAACCCTCATTGTTAAATAACTAAGTGGAAGAGAATTTTTATTTAGTATAAATCCTATGGTCTCCATTACTGGTTTGTAGGTGATGTAATTATACTTGCGTGTTGGCTTTAGTGCTTTCCTCCATATCGGATGAGTATAATTATGGATCACCAGTACAAACTTCCTTAGGGATAATTGTAGAAAGTTACCTAGTATGTGTTCACTTCTCCATCTGAAGGAACTCATTACAAGGTAATGGACTTAGTATTAAGTAATGGTATACACTTAGATACAAATAATGGTATCCTCCCCATCGGAGTCACTGCTATTATTTGTATGACCAGAGTAAGACCAGCATATTAATTTTATTTGTCATAAAGTTATATTGACATGATAGTAAAATTAATAAGAAAAATCTACTTGAACAAAGTTGAATTTGTATACGTCCACACTATCGTGGCATGCTAAATTTATGGTGTTTAAGGTGTTGGTGAATTTCTTATTATTATTTTGAGGGAATCAATATTTAGTTAATTCAAAAAGTTTTTTTGCTCTACATAATTTTATTTATGTGATTCTCAGGATTTCAAAAATGGGTTCTTTCAGTCCACTTATGGTGATTCTTAAAGAAAACAAACTTACTGGACCTAATTATATTGACTGAAAATGTAATTTGGACATTGTTCTGACTGCTGAGGAGTACAAATATGTACTTGTTGAGGAATGCCCACCTAAGCCTGATGCTAACTCTGATGAAGAGGTCAAAGAGGCTTATAAGAAGTAGAAAAAGGCAGATGAGATGACACGGTGTTACATTCTGGCATCTATGTCAAATGTACTGCAACATCAGCATCAGGCCATGGCCACAGCTTATGACAAGATGTATAACCTTAAGGAACTCTTTGGACATCAGAGTAGAGCAGCTAGGCAGTTTACTATGAAATGTTTGATAAATACAAAAATGGCTGAGGGTACACCAGCAAGGGATCATGTTCTCAAGATGATGGGTCATCTGAATGAGATGGAGATCCTTGGAGCTAAAATCGATGGGGAATCCTATGTTGATATCATTCTCGGGACTCTGTCTAAAAGTTTTGATAATTTCTGCCTTAATTACAACATGAACAAAAGGTTGTATAGTTTGGCAGAACTTGCAAAAGAGCTACATGATGCTGAATCTCTCTTTAGGCAGAGTGGTCATGTTTTTGTTTCTGAAAAGGCTTCTACTTCTAAGCCAAAAGGCGGTAAGAAGAAGAATAACATTCAGAAATAGGCAAACTCAGCAAAGAAGGGCATAGGACCTTAAGGCACGGTGAAAAAGTCGAAAGACAAATATTTCAAGTGCAAAGGGTCAGGACATTGGAAGACTGATTGTCCACTTCTCAAATAAGGGAACAAAGAAGGTATATCTCATTTACTAGTAGTTGAAACATATTTAGCGGTATTATCTACCGGCACCTGGTGTGTAGATACAGGAGCCACTAATCATGTCTGTAATACATTGCAGGGGTTCCAGGAAACCAGACAGCTCAGTGATGGAGAGATATGCTTATTCATGGGTGATGCTACAAAAGTATCGGTCGTTGCATTAGGAGATGTTACTTTATCTTTTGGTAGAAATAAGTCTTTGACATTAAGAGATTGTCTTTATGCACCTTCACTTAGAAGGAATTTAGTTTCTGTTTCTATGTTAGTTAAGGATGGATATTTAGTTTATTTTAATGACAATATTGTTATTGGAAAGAATAAACATTTTATCTGTTCTGGTGCATTGGTTGATAATTTATATGTCATCAATCCTATTTCGCCCACAATACAACTTATGGAAATAAATAATATATCATCTAACTTAAATAAGAGAAAAGAACCTTCTTGTATGAACCAAACATATCTTTGGCACTTGCGATTGGGGCATATTAACCTAAGAAGAATTCAAAGACTGGTTAAAGATGGACCTTTGAGTTTATTGGAAGTGGATGCACTACCAGTCTGTGAATCCTGCTTGGAAGGTAAAATGACCAAAATGCCTTTTACGACAAAGGGGTATAGGGCCAAAGATGTGTTAGAATTGGTTCATTCTGATTTGTGTGGACCCATGACTATCCAAGCTAGAGGTGGCTTTGAATATTTTGTCATATTTATTGATGATTATTCAAGGTATGGATACATTTATTTGATGTGCCGTAAGTCTGAGTGCTTTGATAAATTCAAAGAGTACAAGGCTAAAACGGAAAAACGTCATGGAAAATGTATCAAGTCATTACGATCAGATCATGGAGGCGAGTGCCTCTTTGGAGAGTTTAGGGATTATTTATCAGAGGCTGGGATTGCATCCCAATTGACTGCACCTGGAACGCCCCAATAGAATGGTGTAGCCGAAAGAAGGAATAAAACTCTTATGGAGATGGTTAGATCAATGATGAGTTATTCGGATTTGCCAGATTCGTTTTGGGGATATGCCTTAGAGACTGCAGCTTATATTTTGAACTTGGTTCCTTCTAAGTCAGTACCTCTTACTCCCACAGAGCTGTGGATTAGGCGTAAGCCTAGTCTGAAACATGTTCGCATTTGGGGTAGTCCAACACATGTGCTGAATGGGAAAGCAGATAAGTTGGAATCTCGTACAGAAGTACGCTTATTTGTAGGCTATCCAAGAGGAACGAAAGGAGGTTTATTTTATAGTCCTAAGGATCAGAAGGTCATTGTTAGCACCAATGCACGATTCTTAGAGGAAGACTATGTGATGAACCATAAACCCACAAGTAGAGTTGTTCTAGAAGAACTGAGACGTGAGACACCAAGTACTTTAGTACCAACAGTACAAGAGGATGAACCACAAATAACCGTACAACGTGTCACAAATGTTACACCACAACCGTTAGTGCCTCGTCGTAGTGGGAGGGTTGTGATACAACCTGATAGATATATGTTCTTGGGAGAGTCGTCAGACTTCGTCCCTAAGGAACAAGATTATGATCCCTGTACCTACAATGAAGCACTCTAAGATAAAGATGCAGAGTCTTGGCAAAAAGAAATGATATCTGAAATATAATCTATGGATTCTAATCAGGTCTGGGAGCTTGTAGAACCACTCATTGGTGTAAAAGCCATTGGATGCAAGTGGGTCTATAAGAGAAAAAAAAAGGATCAGACGGTAAGGTTGAAACCTTTAAAGCTCGGCTTGTAGCAAAAGGTTTTACTCAAAGAGAGGATATCGATTATGAGGAAACCTTTTCTCCTGTAGCCATGCTTAAGTCTATTCAGATTCTTTTATCTATTGCAGCTGTAACGACCCAGTCCCAAAATACGTAGGACTAGAAACGTAGATATGCCAGCTGTATACATACGAAGTACATAGGCCTCATATGGATACATAAGCTGTAAAATGCAGTAAACCACAACTAACTAATCTCATCCATAAAATAAAAGAATAAAAGATATCATATAATCAACTATGAAATTGTCTTGATACAATATGTTGGGCGGAGACAAATCCACTACCAACAAGTAAGGAAAGAAATACATGATATACAAAAGAATGATTTTGGCGAGCGAGGCGAAGACGATCCAAGTGCAATCATCCTTGAAGGAATAGCGATGATCACGACTAGAGCTAGAACACCTGCGAAAGACAAGAGCACATACCTGGAGAGATAACCAGGTCCTCAGAGGGATGTAAAAAGATACAAGAAAACACCATGCCATAATAACTGTGATATATAATATAAAGAAAGAAATATATATGCAATCAGGTGCCTAACCAGTCTGCAGTGATAATGCAATAAGAACAAACCTTTGACGTATGGACATGATCAGGAATATCAGGAATCAGGACCGTATCTCCCACTGGAGATAACCGGCTATCAGGACCGTACCTCCCACTGGAGATAACCGGCTATCAGGACCGTACCTCCCATTGGAGATAACCGGTAATCAGGATAATGCATATATAACCCATACGTTAAGGAACTGTTCTTCCCACCCAATGCCTATTAGAGTCACATCCATGACTCATATATACCTCTAGTAACTGCCAAGTCTAATAGCATGCAATCTATTGGCAGTTACTCCTATCCGTCGTACGCCTCATACGTATCGGTGGTCGGCCTTCTACGCGAGTACGTATCCTATATGAGACTCACAATATATGGTAAAGTACGTGTCTAGGCCGTATGAGATATACCAATACCTCGCCATCAATGGGTAGTCACAAAGCTAAGTCAATGCAAAAATAATGTAAAAACAAATAAAACGACCGATATGGTCGCTTGCACCCAAGTGTGACTTGGACGCACAGTTTAAATATCAAGAAATAAGAAATGCTGAAAATAACAACTAAAAATAAGAATATAATAATAACAGAGTAAAGTGGCAAGGTATCTTGTCTGATGGTGAAAAATGACAAGTCCAAGAAATCACAATGTCAGCCAAGAAATGTCACAATCTCCAAACAACTCCGGACGCTGAAAAAAAATCAAAAATGCACTCGGTGTAAAAGATATACATAGAAAACGCCTGTCCAAAAGTCTAATTCTGGAACAGGGGCAAAATCATAATTTCGGGTCAAAATGATGTCCGCCGTTGGACATGCTTTGCACCGAAATATGTGCCAAAGTCTGTGGTCTCTAAAGTCGTCAAACTATATGTCTACGGATTCAGTTTGAGGAGAGGAACTCATTGGTATGTCCAGTTTGGATTCCAATGAGCCGTGTACAAAATCGCCCGTTTGAGTGGGTCACGGGCCCGCCAAAAATGGGTTCCGATTCGACCTTCTCAGAATTGAATCAAACTTGGCACACAGGACCAGAATTTTGATCGGGACCTGTTGGCGCAAGTTTTGTCTCGATTCGACGACTGTACACGAAGTTATGGGCAAGTTTGCAAAACGTCGATACGGGGGTATCTCGACGGATACGTGTTGATTTCGTCGCGCATACGCAACAAAACTGAGTTCCGTCAGTTCCCACACGTCCGCAACATCCATACGCGCCTTTCAATGCATATAGCGCGCGACCACGTCTCCTAGTTTGTCGGGACGCACGTCGTATCGGAGAAAATTCTAAATTTCTAGTTTTGAAAATACAGTTTTTCGCCAAAGTTTGAAAGGGAATTACTAACAGATTAATCAAGTAAAAATAAAAATACAAGTTGGGTTTCCTTATGGTATATGTTGTTATCAAACCTGGCCAAACAAATTTTCAATACAGTCGAGGAGTCGGCGAAATTTTGCCTTCCAAAGGAGGGTATTGCACTGGTTTTTAGGAGTCGTTTCAGACTGTTTTTCTTCGACTTTATGCCGATTTCTCGGACTGGTCGCGCAATAATATCTGAATCCACATGATGGGAATTCGAGATAGTTATATAGGGTTTCTAGAGGATCGAACGGAATCGAAAACAATTTAGTATGCGAGAAGAAAAGGATTCGAAAAGGTGGGTACCTCGCAGTTGGGTCCGCTGTGCTCTGTCCGGCGTGTCCCAGGTGGCCGCGGTGTAACTCCACTTTCCGGTTTTTAAATAAATAATTAAAATTCCTAAAATTTTATACTTGTTATTAATTAGCTTTAAATAATAAATGGTTTTAAATAATAAATTTTGGATGATAATATTTTGGAGGGAATTAATTTGGGACCACTTTTCAAATTTGAAAAGTTGTTGTAACAACTTTGGGTCCACCATGATTATTCTTAACTGATTTTTTTTTCAATTCTTGAATTACTGAAAAGGGGGAGGGTTTTTCTGCAAAATTAATTGAGTGGGAGGACCTATATAAAAATTAGTTATAGCGGGAGGTTTTTTTGAAAGATTACCAATTCCTCCATTTAATAACCGGTTGGTTCAGGAGGGAGAGTGGCTGAGACATTAATTTCTTCTCTCTGTCTCTCGAATTCTCCACCCCATTTCTCGAGCGTTCCACCATTTCTCGAGTTTCCCAGCCTGAACCGACGGCTTGACGATGGCGTTCGAGGAGGAGACGGCGACGATGGCGAAGATGATGTTCTTTTCCGACGCCTAAGCTGCAGCAGCACCACTTACGAGCGGTGGGTTTCTCGACAACGCGCGACCCTGGTGGCGGATCATCGGTAGAGCTCAGATCGAGGGAGCCAGGACGTCGACCGGCTTCCCTGACAGCAGCGTGCGTCTCTTTTCGGCGACGAGTTCTGTCAGCTCGACATCAGGACCTTTCCTCTGTGAGTTCCTTCTCCGACAACCTCAAATCGTCGCATGTCCATGTCCTCCCTGACTCAGGAACCAAGCTTCGGTGAGTTCTTCAAATCTTCCTTGATTCTTCCATTTTCTGGATTTCGATGCTCACTTCCGATCTAACATTCCAGATCGAACGAGATCGACTCTGTTTCTTCTTGAGTAGCTGACGATTAGTTTGATTACCGATTCCTAGTAGTAAGTGTTGATCTCAACCTATCCGATCCGAAATTAGATTATATACTCTGTAATTCAAATGGTGAAATTCTTAGTATTACCTGTTTTTGAAGGATCGAATAGATCGGAAGGAATTGATCGAGTGGATGAGTCACGAGATCGATCCGACAATTAGACGAGCGTGGGATCTACTTCTTTTGGGCACGAAGGACTGTTGGGTTGTCTTTGCTTTCGATTGAATTCCTTCAGGTAATTTCTTTCCTTCACGTACTGTTACTTAATTACGTGGATGCTTGGGTTAATTCCAGTGGTGTTCTTGCATATTTTATTTCATTCTGGATGCGTGTTCGATTTTACTTCGGAATGATGTTCGGATCGTGACCAAGACTTTGTTCGTGTTGTTCGTGTCCTGTTCGATGTTGTTCGTGTCCTGCTCGGTGTTGATTCGTGTCCTGCTCGATGTTGTTCGTGTCCTGCTCGATGTTGTTCGTGTCCTGCTCGGTGTTGATTCGTGTCCTGCTCGATGTTGTTCGTGTCCTGCTTGATGTTGTTCGTGTCCTGCTCGGTGTTGATTCGTGTCCTGCTCGATGTTGTTCATGTCCTGCTCGATGTTGTTCGTGTCCTGTTCGGTGTTGTTCATATCCTCTGTGAGTTCCTTCTCCGACAACCTCAAATCGTCGCATGTCCATGTCCTCCCCGACTCAGGAACCAAGCTTCGGTGAGTTCTTCAAATCTTCCTTGATTCTTCCATTTTCTGGATTTCGATGCTCACTTCCGATCTAACATTCCAGATCGAACGAGATCGACTCTGTTTCTTCTTGAGTAGCTGACGATTAGTTTGATTACCGATTCCTAGTAGTAAGTGTTGATCTCAACCTATCCGATCCGAAATTAGATTATATACTCTGTAATTCAAATGGTGAAATTCTTAGTATTACCTGTTTTTGAAGGATCGAATAGATCGGAAGGAATTGATCGAGTGGATGAGTCACGAGATCGATCCGACAATTAGACGAACGTGGGATCTACTTCTTTTGGGCACGAAGGACTGTTGGGTTGTCTTTGCTTTCGATTGAATTCCTTCAGGTAATTTCTTTCCTTTAAGTACTGTTACTTAATTACGTGGATGCTTGGGTTAATTCCAGTGGTGTTCTTGCATGTTTTATTTCATTCTGGATGCGTGTTCGATTTTACTTCGGAATGATGTTCGGATCGTGACCAAGACTTTGTTCGTGTTGTTCGTGTCCTGCTCGATGTTGTTCGTGTCCTGCTCGGTGTTGATTCGTGTCCTGCTCGATGTTGTTCGTGTCCTGCTCGATGTTGTTCGTGTCCTGCTTGATGTTGTTCGTGTCCTGCTCGGTGTTGATTCGTGTCCTGCTCGATGTTGTTCGTGTCCTGCTCGATGTTGTTCGTGTCCTGTTCGGTGTTGTTCATATCCTTTGGCAGCATATGTCCGAGTGGCAGTTTTCATGTGACAATTGCTTGGTTTGGCATAGTCTTTCGACTCCATGGCTGATGTTAGAACTGTAGTAGAGTTGTATATTTTGGAATTTATTTGTGTAATATAGTTGTATAATTATTTTGGTGTGGATTTTTCGTTTTACAACCAGATAAGGTTGATTTGAGTTTTGCATATTATTTTAGTTATAACTATTTTGATGTGGAGATTGAACCTTGGTTTCTGGCTTATTGCTTAGCAGTCAAGTTTATAAGATTTGCTGTGAAAGAATAGGTTGTGTGCAGAATGCGGGTTGGCATGGATTTACAAGTAGGTTATATGGAGTAGCCCTGTTGAGAAATTACTGATTCTACTTGGTTGGGTCTGACAATAAGGTGTGGTTGGTTATTAGTAGTATGAGTCGGAGTGATCTTTTAATCTCCAAAATTTTATTATCAGTAGCTTTATTCCATCATTTCAAACAAATTACTTGCTAGTAACAGGGTGAATAGCAATACCCTTATAATTAGCATGGTCCAGGCTAAAAAGGGCTTCCTAAACTTTAAACAGTAATGATTTTGAGTTAGTAGAGTTCTAAATAGTTTCACCTATATCTTCCTTACTTTAAAAAAATGATAACTAGTCATTGATATACAATTAGAACAATGTCAGACTTAGATAATTAGTTGGCAATATCTAAAGAACTTGTAGATTGATATTAATCAACTTGTACAAATTATAAATACAGGAAGACATCCAGTTCCTGATTACCAGTACTTTCCAGAGCCAGGCAAGTACTCTTCTATGGTCTTGTACATTTACATTCGTGTACCCTTTCTTGTGACACTGTTATAGCACAACATCATGTACTCTTGTATTTTGGTACTCTTGCTCTTGTACTTGTTAGTGTCGGGTGGGAAAATACACTAGCCATGTGACCAACCCCGGTTACTATATTCCTGTACCTAGCTTAGGCCTTGTAAACCCCCATATTTTTAATTATTTTTTTATATAATTAATTAACGTGGTTATGCATTTTATAAATTATGGAATCATTGATAATAGCTTATTAGTAGATGAATGCATGTGTGTATATATTATATGTGTACTTGTTAATAATTCTATTAAATATAGTATATAGTAAATTCTAGGATTTTAGAAATTTATTGGTAAATTTTTGGAGATTTACTGCATGCTTAAAAGATATATATATTTATAGTTGATATATATATAAGTTATTATGTTAAAAAAAAAAAAAAAAAAGGAGAGCAACGCTGATGGTGGCCGTGACCCCCACCATCAGCAGTGGGCCCGACCCCCTAAAACCGATCCACAAATTCTTAGCAACTCCACAGTTGCTACTTTTGGCAAAAACCAAAACAACATTGGAGGTGGGCCCGACCTCACACCCCCATATGGGAACATAGCAGCAACCGCTGCTATGGACTTATCAACACCCCGAGTCCACTCCTATTACTAATACGAACGGGAAAAGCAAAGTAGCGGCAGTATATATATACTGCTCTGCCAATAAACCGAAACCCTAACCCTCTTCAAATTCTTATCTACCCATCTCCTCTCCACCCTCAACCCCAGGCCGACATCTGCACACGCACGCCCCCGACTACTCGCCGTCGACGACGTCGGAACCGCTCGGAGTTGACAGTTAACAGAGGATACTCTGTTTTCGAAAAACAGCGAGGTACCCATCTTTCGATTCAAATTTATTTGTATCCGTTCAACGAAAATTCGATCTATCGAATGCTGTGCGTAGTAGACATGACCCTCTTCAAACCCCTTCTGATAGAATCCTGGGAAACCCCAAAGGATTGCTCGAAAAATCGAGACGAAGTTGAGGAAAAATTCACTTTTCTGATTTCTAAAAACTGTTTTGAAACGCCAACTTGTCGGCCGCTTTTCTCGCTGTTCATTAAGCTTTCATAAAAACTAATTGAACACGTTTGAAGACAACCTAACCACGATGGAAACGTAACTGGTAGATTAGTATTTCGATTTCTGTGTGTACATTAATCCCATGTTGAACTTGTGAGAAAAACTGTTTTCGAAATAATAAAATTCTGAAATTTTTGTCCGATACGACGTCGCCCCGACAAACCGGGTGACGTGGTCGCGCGTTATACACATCGAAAGACGCGTATGGACGTTGCGGAAGTGTGGGAACTGACGGAACTCAGTTTCGTCGCGTGTGTGCGACGAAATCAACGTGTATCCGTCGAGATACCCCCGTATCGGCGTTTTGCAAACTTGTCCATAACTTTGTGTACAGTCGTCGAATCGAGACAAAACTTGCGCCAACAGGTCCGGATCGAAATTCTGGTCCTGCATGCCAAGTTTGGTTCGATTCTGAGAAGGTCGAATCGGAACCCAATTTTGGCGGGCCTGCGATCCACTCAAACGGGCGATTTTGTACACGGCTCCTCAGAATCCAAAACTGGACATACCGATGAGTTCCTCTCCTCAAACTGAAACCGTAGACATGTAGTTTGACGACTTTAGAGACCGTAGACTTTGGCACGCGTTTCGGTGCTCACCCCTAGGTCCAACGGCGGACATCGTTTTGACCCGAAATTACGATTTTGCCCCTGTTCCAGAATTTGACTTTTGGACAGGCATTTCCTAGGTATATCTTCTTCAACGAGACCATTTTTGATGTTTGTTTCAGAGTTTGGAGTCATCTGTGATTTGTGAGTTTTGGTGCGATCACTTGATACTCTTGGGCTTGCCACCTTGTACCACCAGGCAAGATACCTTGCCACCCTACTCTGTGATTATTATATTCTTATTTTCAGTTGTTCTTTTCAGCATTGTTTCGTGATATTTAAACTGTGCGTCCAAGTCACACTTGGGTGCAAGCGACTCTATCGGTCGTCTTCCTTGCTTTATTTATTCTCTTGCATTGACCTAGTTTATTGACCACCCACTGATGTTGAGGTATTGGTATATCTCATATGGCCTTGACACTTGTTGTATCACGTGATATGAGTCACATGTAGGACACGTTTCTGCGTAGTCGGCTGGCCACCGATACGTATGGAGCGTGCGACGGATAGGAGTAACTGCCAATAGTATTGCATGTTAGAAGACTTGGCGGTTACTAGAGGTTCATATCAGTCATGGAGATGATGATACTAGGCATTGGGTGGGGAGAACAATACCTGACGTATGGGCTTCTTTACACTTCCATGATTACCTGTGCGCTCCGCCGGAGACGCAGGCTCCAGGTGCCCTCTGACGTTATCCAAAGCGTTATGGTCGTAGCCCCTTGCACATGGTGCCCTCTGACGCTTCCCGAGCGTTATGGACGTAGGCCCCTGGTGCCCTATATGGGAACTATGCCCATCCTATTTTCAGCCAGGGCTCATGCGTCGATGGATTGTATCTCAACTGCATGTTCACAGTAGAATGGTCAGGAACCCGATTGCATGCATACCTTTTTCTCTTATTATATTATCACAGTTTATTATGGCATGGTGTTTTCTTGTATCTTGCTATGTCCCCTGAGGACCTGGTTATCTCTCCAGGTTTAGAGGATTTTTCACAGGAGTACGGAGCGGCATTGGAGCTATCTTATATTGATGACGAGGCAGTGCCTTATGATTCCTAGTCTATTTCTTATCTGAGACATTGTAGACATTATTTTACACCTCTTTTTCTTTCTATTTTGCGGAGGTCGGACTCCGATCTTGTGAGACCATTTTTCATAGCTGTTTGGAGTGAGTTTGTTCACCCGGCTATCTTTTGATACTCTTATTTATTTATTTTGGACTTCATTATCCTCTGTGTTGAGCTGTGATGAGATTATATATGTTATTCTGGCCTGTGATTATTTATTTACAGCTTATGTGCATATGCGAGGATTCTATATATCAGAGTATTCTTCGTATATGTGCAGCTGGCATGTTCACGTACTTGGTCCTATGTATTTTGGGACTGGGGCGTTACATATTTTTGTGGTGGCCCATGTAGGTCAGATTAATATTGTTGGGTTACATGACTGTGCCCAACAAGCCTGCATATAGGAATAGAAATATCTCATCCAGAACTACTACTATCCCTTGACTTCCAATCTTTTTGAAACTTCCTTGATTATTCGATTTATTTCATATCTAATCTTTCCTAATATCAACTTATCTTCCTCGTGCCTACAGTATGAATCTACGAAGTGGACGCACTTCTGCCTTGGCCCTCACATCTGGTGAGGAGATTACTCCGGAGGGACAGAATCCTCCCATGACTCCAGCAACACCTTACCAGCCAGGACTGTCACAGCCTACTACGACACCGACGACGGAGTACCCAGAGGTCGCAGCACCCCCAGGCAGCCAGGCTGGACAGACTACTACCATGCCACCGGGAGGGAATATACCACTGCCTCCACCACCACCATTCCCTCAGCAGTTTTCTCCACAGTCGGGACCTCAGATGCCTCCACCACCGACTGATGGGAGCCCTACTACTCAGTTTATGTATGCCATGATGCAGGCTCAGTGGCAGCAGACTGAGCTGATGAGACAGACGATGATGGCAGCTATGGCTAGACCCCCACCACCACCTCCAGTACCAGCACCAGCACCGGCTCTGCATCCCTATGAAGGCTCTATCAAAGATTTCACAGATATGAACCCCAAGGCCTTTAGAGGGACGGAGAAGCCATTAGAGGTGTCACAGTGGCTTATTAGTACCGAGAAGCTACTGAAGGTATCCCAGTTGCCAGCTCGAAATTGGATGACAGCAGTGGACCTACTATTAGAAGACAATGCTCACTACTGGTGGAAGGCGGAAGAGAGACGATTAGGCACTGGGATCACTTGGAAGCAGTTCTATGATATATTTTATGAGAGATTCTTCCCTATTCATATTCGAGATGGTCTCTATGACCAGTTCCTCCATCTGAAGCAAGAAAACATGACAGTTGATGAGTATGACTCGGAGTTCAATCGCCTGAGTCGATTTGGTGCGGGATTGATTCCGACGGAGTTAGAGAAGGCGAGGAGATTTCACCAGGGGCTTGCACCAGAGCTCAAGTCTTATACGACTACTCAGTCTCGAGTCTCCCATTCAGCTGTCTTGGAAGAAGCTCGTGCTCAGGAGATTCTTCGCAAGGAACAGCAGCAGACATCGAGGCGTCATACCCCAGCAGCTACACCAGCCCGAGCCACTCAGAGTGGACATATCAGGAGGACTACAGGACAGTTCCAGCAGAGGCCATCACCTTATCAGAAGCCTGTTTGCCATTACTGTGGTAAACAAGGACATATCCAGAACGACTGCAGGACTCGCCTTGGATTATGCTTGAGATGTGGATCTAATCAGCACATGCTCAAAGATTGTCCGGAGCAACATGCAATAGTACAAGCTCAGCAAAATCTGAGGCCCACAGCTCCTGCACTCCCAGCACCACGGCCTATTGCAGGAGCACCTCATCCACCATTGCCTCCCCAAGGCACACAGTACAACAAGGCCAGAGCTCAGGGCCCGGGACAGAACTATGGGCAGGCATTCTCACTTGCTGTTGAGGATATAGAGACAAAGGCGGAAGTTATAGCAGGTATGGTTCTAGTTGTATCTTTTCCTGCTATTACATTATTTGATACTGGAGCCACTCATTCATTCATAGCCACTAGTTTTGCCACTAGACACAGCATTCCCATCACACCCTTAGCTAAAAATGTTAAAATTCTCACTGGAGGAGGAGTTGTACCTGTTAGTGGTGTTTGTAGACTTTGTCCTGTAGTGATAAATGGCAGAGAGATGATGACACGACTTCTTGTATTCCCTATACCGACATTTGATGTGGTTCTTGGAATGGACTGGTTGAGCCAGCATTTCGCTCTCATAGACTGCCATAGGAGCAGTATTATCTTTAGACCACCGAATGCAGCAGAGTTTGAATTCACCAAAGAAGACGGAGATAGTTGTGATGCACCCACAGCGGGGACTCATATGATGATGCATGACACCCCTCAGCACCCTATTATCACCGAGTTCGAGGATGTATTTCTCGAGGAGTTGCCAGGACTACCACCTGACCGAGATATTGAGTTTTCTTTTGAGCTTATTCCCGGAGCCGAGCCTATTTCATCTCGAGTATATCGTCTGGCACCCAAGGAGTTGGCAGAGATGAAGACGCAGATTGATGACTTATTAGAGAAGGGATTTATTCGTGCTAGTACGTCACCATGGGGAGCACCCGTTCTTTTTGTGCCTAAGAAAGACGGGACAGTGCGCATGTACATTGACTACAGAGCGTTGAATGTAGTGACGGTGAAGAACAAGTATCCCTTGCCGCGTATAGACGATCTATTCGATCAACTGAGTGGAGCAAAAGTATTCTCCAAGATTGACTTACGATCGGGCTATCACCAATTGAAGGTTCGGAAGGAAGACATTGCCAAGACGGCCTTTTGTTCGAGGTATGGACACTACAAGTTCTTGGTCATGCCTTTCGGGTTGACCAATGCTCCCGCAGTTTTTATGAATTTAATGAACAAGATCTTTCACCAATACTTGGACAAATTTGTAGTAGTCTTTATAGACGATATCTTGATTTACTCCAAGAGTCAAGAGGAGCACGAGCAGCATCTACGAATAGTTTTGGGAACATTGAGGAACGAAAGACTTTTTGCGAAGCTTAGCAAGTGTGATTTCTTTCTCAAGGAGGCATCCTTCCTTGGTCATATTGTTACGGGCGATGGTATATCGGTAGACCCAGAGAAGATCGCAGCAGTCAATTCATGGCCCGCTCCCACAACAGCTTCTGAAGTGAGAAGTTTCCTCGGACTTGCGGGTTACTACCGACGGTTCGTAGAAGATTTCTCTCGAATAGCGGGGCCTATGACTCGATTGACTTGCAAGGATCAGGAGTTTGTATGGACAGACGAGTGTCAAGCCGCTTTTAACGAGTTGAAGAAGCGGTTGACCACAGCACCGATCTTGACACTACCATCGGGCCCAGGAGGATTTGTGATCTACAGCGACGCATCCGAAAAGGGATTAGGATGTGTACTGATGCATCATGGTCGTGTAGTAGCATATGCATCGCGATAGTTGAGAGTGCATGAGAAGAATTATCCAACACACGATCTAGAGCTCGCAGCGGTTATCTTTGCTTTGAAGCTTTGGAGACACTACTTGTATGGCGAGAAGGTTGATATCTACACTGATCATAAGAGCCTCAAGTACGTATTCACACAAAAGGAGTTGAATATGCGACAGCGACGTTGGTTGGAGTTGATAAAGGATTATGAGATTGAGCTACATTATCATCCGGGCAAGGCAAATGTCGTGGCAGACGCATTAAGCCACAAGCCCATGGCACACTTTTTGACTACACAGAAGGAATTGATTAGAGACTTGGAGCAGCTTGGTATTGAGGTAGTATTGCCGGAAGCAGATGGCGTATTAGCCAACCTCGAAGTACAATCATCATTAGTAGAGCGCATCAAGGCAGCATTGCCTAATGATGCTAGATTTCGACGGCTCAAGGAGAGGACTGAAGCAGGAGAGCAGACAGGATTGAGGATCCATCCCGATGGGACATTGCGATGTGGTGATCGCATTTATGTACCCAATGGAGATCTACGACAGGAGCTGATGGCAGAGGCTCACAGTTCGACTTACTCTATTCATCCCGGAGGGACCAAGATGTATCGTGATTTATGACAGTATTATTGGTGGCACGGAATGAAGCGGGAGATAGCTCGTTTTGTTGCCAAGTGCTTGGTATGTCAACAGGTGAAGGCGGAGCACCAGAGGACGGTCGGATTATTGCAGCCGCTATCCATTCTCGAGTGGAAGTGGGAGCACATTACTATGGATTTCGTCATGGGTTTTCCTCGAAGTCCTAGAGGACGTGACGCTGTGTGGGTGATTGTTGATAGACTTACGAAGTCAGCACATTTCTTGCCTTTTAGAGTGGGCCAGTCGACAGAGGTATTGGCGAAGATGTATATGGAGCAGATTGTGAGATTACACGGAGTGCCTGTTAGTATTGTGTCGAACCGTGACTCGAGATTCACCTCACACTTTTGGAGGAGCATGCAAGAGAGTTTGGGCACCCGATTGAAGTTTAGCACATCGTACCATCCACAGACAGACGGCCAGTCGGAGCGTACCATTCAGACGCTAGAGGATATGTTGAGAGCGTGTATGCTTGATTTTGGCGGTTCGTGGGAGGACCATCTTCATCTTGTAGAATTTTCCTACAACAATAGCTATCAAGCGAGCATTCAGATGGCTCCGTTTGAGGCATTGTATGGTAGGAAGTGCCGGTCTCCTGTTTGTTGGAGCGACATAGGAGAGCGACAGCTATTGGGTCCCGAGTTGGTCTTGAGCACAGTGGAGATAGTGAAGAAGATTCAGGACCACCTGCGAGCAGCGCAGGATCGCCAGAAGCAGTGGCAGATAATCGTCGTCGACCCTTAGAGTTCAAAGAGGGTGACCATGTGTTCTTGAAGATATCCCCCACTAGAGGCACGATTCGATTCGGAGGATGTGGCAAGTTGAGTCCAAGGTACATCGGCCCTTTCGATGTCTTGGAACGTGTTGGAGAGGTTGCCTACAGATTGGCATTGCCACCGTCACTAGAGGGAGTACATGACGTATTCCATGTATCTCAGTTGAGGAGGTACATGGCGGACAGCAATCATGTGCTTGATCACTCCGAGATCACAGTTGGACCGAGTTTGTCGTACGAAGAGCAACCAGTAGGTATTCTCGATCGCCGAGTGAAAGTGTTGCGGAACCAATCTATTCCATTGGTTCGCGTGGCATGGAAGCATCACTCGCCAGGGGAGTCTACTTGGGAGCGCGAGGACGACATCCGAAACCGCTACCCGTATTTGTTCGAAGGCGAAGGTATGTCTTGCATTTATATTCCTTGCATTGCATCGATCCCCCGACCTTAGTTTAATTTCGAGGATGAAATTTTCTTTAAGTTGGGTAGGATGTAAACCCCCATATTTTTAATTATTTTTTTATATAATTAATTAATGTGGTTATGCATTTTATAAATTATGGAATCATTGATAATAGCTTATTAGTAGATGAATGCATGTGTGTATATATTATATGTGTACTTGTTAATAATTCTATTTAATATAGTATATAGTAAATTCTAGGATTTTAGAAATTTATTGGTAAATTTTTGGAGATTTATTGCTTGTTTAAAAGATATATATATATATTTATAGTTGCTATATATATAAGTTATTGTATGTTTAAAAAAAAAAAAGGAGAGCAACGCTGATGGTGGCCGTGACCCCCACCATCAGCAGTGGGCCCGACCCCCTAAAACCGATCCACAAATTCTTAGCAACTCCACAGTTGCTACTTTTGGCAAAAACCAAAACAACATTGGAGGTGGGCCCGACCCCACACCCCCATATGGGAACATAGCAGCAACCGCTGCTATGGACTTATCAACACCCCGAGCCCACTCCTATTACTAATACGAACGGGAAAAGCAAAGTAGCGGCAGTATATATATACTGCTCTGCCAATAAACAGAAACCCTAACCCTCTTCAAATTCTCATCTACCCATCTCCTCTCCACCCTCAACCCCAGGCCGACATCTGCACGCGCACGCCCCCGACTACTCGCCGTCGACGAAGTCGGAACCGCTCGGAGTTGACAGTTAACAGAGGATACTCTGTTTTCGAAAAACAGCGAGGTACACATCTTTCGATTCAAATTTATTTGTATCCGTTCAACGAAAATTCGATCTATCGAATGCTGTGCGTAGTAGACATGACCCTCTTCAAACCCCTTCTGATAGAATCCTAGGAAACCCCAAAGGATTGCTCGAAAAATCGAGACGAAGTTGAGGAAAAATCCACTTTTCTGATTTCTAAAAACTGTTTTGAAATGCCAACTTGTCGGCCGCTTTTCTCGCTGTTCATTAAGCTTTCATAAAAACTAATTGAACACGTTTGAAGACAACCTAACCACAATGGAAACGTAACTGGTAGATTAGTATTTCGATTTCTGTGTGTATATTAATCCCATGTTGAACTTGTAAGAAAAACTGTTTTCGAAATAACAAAATTCTGAAATTTTTGTCCGATACGACGTCGCCCCGACAAACCGGGTGACGTGGTCGCGCGTTATACACATCGAAAGACGCGTATGGACGTTTCGGAAGTGTGGGAACTGACGGAACTCAGTTTCGTCGCGTGTGTGCGACGAAATCAACGTGTATCCGTCGAGATACCCCCGTATCGGTGTTTTGCAAACTTGTCCATAACTTTGTGTACAGTCGTCGAATCGAGACGAAACTTGCGCCAACAGGTCCGGATCGAAATTCTGGTCCTGCATGCCAAGTTTGGTTCGATTCTGAGAAGGTCGAATCGGAACCCAATTTTGGCGGGCCCGCGACCCACTCAAACGGGCAATTTTGTACACGGCTCCTCGGAATCCAAAACTGGACATACCGGTGAGTTCCTCTCCTGAAACTGAAACCGTAGACATGTAGTTTGACGACTTTAGAGACCATAGACTTTGGCACGCGTTTCGGTGTAAAGCGGGTCCAACTAGGGGTGAGCAACGGTTCGGTTTGGTTCAAACCGAACCGTATATATGAAAACCGAAATAACCGTAAACCATATTTTTCAAAACCGAAAACCGAACCATTTTTATGAAAACCGAACAAAACCGAACCGAATTAATTCGGTTCGGTTTTCGGTCGGTTCGATTTTATGGGCCAATGTGTCGGATCTTCAAAATTTTTAACAAAATGAGCATATTTAAATAATAATTTATTTTAAAAATATGATTTTATTGTATTAATGAATTATTATATTATATAGTGTGAAAAATATTAGTATATAGATTGAGGGCAGAGAGAGAGAGAGTGCTCAAAGAAATACCGATAGAGAATAGGAGAGGAGAGTGCGCTTAGTCAAAGGTTACGAAACATTAGTATATGTAGATTGAGTATAGTTTGATAAATTATTATATCTAAATCGTTTTTCGGTTCGGTTCGGTTATCCGAACCAAGAACCGAAAACCGAACCGTTATTTTAAATTTTTAAATTTTCAAACCGAAAACCGAACCAAAAACCGAAAAACCGAACCGTTTGTGATATTTCGGTTCGATTTGGTTCGGTTTTCGATTTTCAACCATTATATGCTCGCCCCTAGGTCCAACGGCGGACATCGTTTTGATCCAAAATTACGATTTTGCCCCTGTTCTAGAATTTGACTTTTGGACATGCATTTTCTAGGTATATCTTCTTCACCGAGACCATTTTTGATGTTTGTTTCAGAGTTTGGAGTCATCTGTGATTTGTGAGTTTTGGTGCGGTCACTTGCTACTCTTGGGCTTGCCACCTTGTACCACCAGGCAAGATACCTTGCCATCCTACTCTGTGATTATTATATTCTTATTTTTAGTTGTTATTTTCAGCATTGTTTCGTGATATTTAAACTGTGCGTCCAAGTCACACTTGGGTGCAAGCGACTCTATCGGTTGTCTTCCTTGCTTTATTTATTCTCTTGCATTGACCTAGTTTATTGACCACCCACTGATGTTGAGGTATTGGTATATCTCATATGGCCTTGACACTTGTTGTATCACGTGATATGAGTCACATGTAGGACAAGTTTCCGCGTAGTCGGCTGGCCACCGATACGTATGGAACGTGCGACGGATAGGAGTAACTGCCAATAGTATTGCATGTTAGAAGACTTGGCGGTTACTAGAAGTTCATATCAGTCATGGAGATGATGATACTAGGCATGTTCACGTACTTGGTCCTATGTATTTTGGGACTGGGGCGTTACAGGCCTCGTACTGTGCACGCGGGTCCTAAGTCGTACCTTATTCATGTACTGTAACGCCCCAGTCCCAAAATATGTAGGACTAGGAACGTAGACATGCCAGCTGTATTCATACGAAGTATACTCCAATATATGGAAGCCTCGTATAAATATATAAGCTGTAAAATGCAGTAGAACCATAACTAATCTCATCCACACAGAATAAATGAATAAAAGATATCATATAATGAAAATGAATTTGTCTTGATACAATATGTTGGGCGGAGACAAATCCACTACCAACAAGTAAAGAAAAAGTACATGAGTAAAGATATGAATTTGGCGCGCGAAGCGAAGACGATCCAAGTGCAATCATCCTCGAGAAATAGCAACGAACACGGCTAGAGCTAAAGCACCTGCGAAAGACAATAGCACACACCTGGCAAGACAACCAGGTCCTCAGAGGGACGTAACAAGACACATAATAGCATGCCATATAAACTGAATAAATATTGCTCAAATAAATAAGTCAATCGAATTTATAACATAGTCCAATACGCACCTACTGAACGAGCGTACCATCCCCCCAACCAAACAAGGACAGGAGACGGTAAACTAATTCACGGTAATGTATCTTCCCATGCTATGAATCCAATATGGTATCCGGACCCCAACAAGGTTCAATACCTTCTCATTGAAGTAGTAAGTCACACCTACAACCAAACAAGGACAAGATGTGACGAACTAATCCGCGACAAGTTATTGTTCCAAGCCACGGTCAGATACAAGTACCCAAACCAAAAGTACTCGTACCTAACGGATAAAGGTAGCCTACCGTTCTAAGTGAAATATAGTTAAGAACAATCCTTCCTACGCATGGGCCCTGGCTGAATAGGATCGGCGTAGTCCCCCTTGGGCACCAGAGGCCCCATCAGTAAGAGCATGACGTTCCGCAGAATCGTCAATGGCCGTCAGTAATCTTGGGTCATCAACCCCGTATCTCTAGCGGAGAATCCGGGTCACAAGGAAAGTGCATCGAAGCCCATACGCTAAGGAATTGTCCTCCCCGCCCAATGCCTACTGTGTTGTATCCACAACACAAACCTCTATAACCGCTAAGTCAAACTAGCATGCAACCTCTATTAGCGGTTATTCCTATCGCATGGCTTGTACGTACTGGTGGCCAGCCAATCACGTACTTTCGTGTCCTGCATGCGACACACAACTTCGTGTTACAACGTGTCAAGGCCAATGAATGCAACACACAAGGTGGTCCCTTAAATCTAGGTTTAATTTGTAAGAAAAATAATACACAGCAGAAAATATAGATGAACAGTAAGTTCTAACAGTTATGCCATGTATCACAGTTTATTTTGCATAAAGAAAATAAATAATGCATGAAATATGAGCTAAAATAAATAAACAGCAAATGGCAAGGTGTCTTGCCTGGTAGAGCGCCTGGTGTGCTGCGATAATCATTGTGGCACGGTCTGCAACTTCGGTGTTACAACGACTCAAAGGTCCTCTGACGAGGGCATGGGCTATTCCATCGTGTCCAGGACGATCAGATTGGTTAGGGTGGTCAAAAGGTAGTATAGAATTGGAAGGGAATAGGAGAAAATGGGCTTGGTCATGGGCAAGAGAATAATCGAAAAAAATATGGATAAATAATATATATATATACTAAAAATATTTGAAATAAATAATTCTACTGGTAAAATAGTTTTTTAGGCCAAAAATTTGAAATATATAAAACTTGCTTTCAGGCAAAACTCTATTTTTGTTAAAGATAGGTTTTCTAGGCAAACTATATTTTTAGTAGAAGTATTACCATTATAATTAATAATAATGACAGCAAATAAATTATAATAATAAAATACCAATAGTAATAACATAATATTAATCTATTTTGCAAATACTTATATATATCCTATAAATATTATTGATAATGATCTTAGCAAACTTATACAGGCATTAAAACATACTAATTTAATAATAGTAAGTGACAGTAAACAGAAATATAATAAGTAAATTATAATAATAATAATAATATTAATAATAATAATAATAATAATAATGATGATAATAATAATGAAATTAATTAACAAATAATAATAACAAAAAGAAAGAAGAAAAAAACATATAAGTAAATAAAAAATATAATAATAATAAAAATAAAAATGAAAACGAAGTTTATTCTCCTTTTTCGAGGAGAACAATTCTCAGTAGTTAGTGAGAGAGAGAAAGAAAAAAATGAAAAAAAACAAAAAGGGAACTCATTGAGTCATTTCCCATTCCTGAACCAGAGAGAGAGAGGAAAAGAGAGAGAGAGGGCGGAGGGTTAGAGAGAGGGGTGGCGATCCGACGCTCAGGTGGAGGGCAGTGGAGAAGGAGGCGAGCGCGGGGGAGGAAAAAGTCGGAGGAGGCGGCACGTGGGTGAGGCGGTCGAGAGGGAGGAGAGGGTTCCGGCGGTCGGGCCTTCGCGCGGTCGGAAGGAGGAAGAGGCGGAGGCGAGCTCGGCGGACAGGGGCGGATTGGGTGGCCCGCTCGTGCAGGAGCGGCGGAGGATTTGGGGGAAAGGCCGGCGGGCGGCGATGGCTCGATCGTCGTGGGACGGCGACTACGGCGGCTACGGGTGTTCAGGTGTGGCGGAGGTGGAGGCGCTCCGGCGCGGTTGGCCGGGCGGAAGAGGGGAAGATGGAGGGTTTCGGTCAGACGGAGGGACTCAGGGTTTGGCGGGCGGTGCGGCGAAAGGCACTGGGCGTCGCCGGTGACGGCGCGGAGGACGCTCGCAGATCTGGCTCGTCGACGATGGTCGACGGGAGCGACGGGTGATGGCGGACGGGAAGTTCGCGGCCAGGCGACTCAGGTGAGGATTTTTCTACCCTATTCTGTTGTTCTTGGAGTTTTTTCGACCGGTGGCCGTGGTAGCGCTGTGGTTGGGATAGAGGACGGCCAGTCGGGTGACGGGGACTGTGGTTTTGATGGTTCTTACTGTGGCATGGTGGTGGTGGTGGCCGGTTTGGCGTGGTGGTTTGGTTGATGGCAGTGGTCGCAGGGGACGGAGCGTCGAGGGAGGTCGTGGAGGAGACGGGCTGGGTGTTGGTCGAAGATGGGGGAATTGGTGGAGACGGCCAAGGCCAGGCAGCTTGGCTACGGCTAGGGTTAGGGTTAGGATTGCTAGAGTAGGAATTTGGTTTTGGATGAATCGTGTCGGAGTTGTCGACACGGAAAATAATATATTTGTAATGGATGGAATAAGAATTTGGGACGTGGAACATGGACACGGACACGAGGCACTGCACTTGTGGTGGAAAAATATTTGTGTGGATGAATAATGAATTGGAGGAGTACCTGCCTATTTATAGGATGTGGGAATTCCCAATAAGATAGAGATTAGGATTGATTCAAACCCAATTTAGATAATTCAATTACTAAATTTAAATTAATGAATCAAATCTAAATTTAAACCAAATCCAATTCAAATCAAATTTAAATACTTTTAGTTTAAAATCAAATTAATTTAAAATATAGATAGTTTACTATTTAAATGTATCCATGGAATCAAATCAAATTTAAATTGTCACAAATATTTCAAAAATATGTTTTCCAAAAATACTATAATAATTAATTTCGAAAATTACATTATTTAAAATAAACAAATAAATAATTACAAAAATATATGTTTGTACAATTAATATTTATATAGATATACTTTTCCAATTTACCATTTTATAGAAAAAATTTATTTATTAAATAAATGAAAGGCTTTTCATAAAGTCATAAACTTGAAAATAATAGCTAGAAATAATTTTGTCTACATTAAAAATAATAAAAATAATATTTTTCAAAAATATGTACGCTCGCACATATTCGTACTCGACGAGCAAGAAAATAATTTTGTGCACGACGTACAATACGACTACGCGACGTACAATACAAAATTTTAAATCCGTACCATATTTTTAATAATTAAAAATAGTAGAAATTTAGGGGTTTTACATGTACTCCTGTACATGTACTTACCCCAGCCGGTCACATGGACTAGATGTATTTCGATATTGTGCACATCAAGTCTGGTACTGTAGGATTATAGTTTCATTCCTGTACTTTATATTCCTGTACGTTACATCTTCTGTACTTTACATTTCATGTACTATATCTCATGTACACATTTTCTGTACTAGTTTTCTGTATTTACCTGTTCATTCTTGTATATCTTTTACCTGTACCCTTGTACCTATTTCATGTTCATGTTCATTACCTAGAATTGTGCTTAGCTCCGCTCCTGACTGGATAAGTTGCAGGTGAGTTGGAGGCCATTTGCGACACCTTCTATGGACGGGATGTTGCTATTATTGCTGAGCCAGCTGGAGCTGTGTTGGACTTAGAGGCCGCAGAGGCCTAGCACCTTTCCTTTATGTCATTTTACTATTTTTGAGACTTAGTCAGACATTGACATTTCTGGATGAATGTAATAAAACACATAGACTTGTACTATTTCTGGGATTTCGTTTATAGATGCTGTGATGTTATCTTACTTTCATGATTACTTGTTAGTTTTCCCTAGTTTTGGTACAGCTTACTTCGTCGTGACCAACGACGAAGGCTGGACGTGTCCGACTCGTGTTCGATTATTTGGGAGCGGATCGTGACATGTTTTTAGTGGTGGCCCATGCAGGGCTATCCTAATGGTACCTAGGACTTAGCGTACTATTGGGGGACTTGATTTATACTAGGGAAACTTGAATCACAGCATAGGAAAACGGGTATATCGGGTACATATGGTTATTATATAAACATTTACATTTTTTGGTAGGTTAGGTTTTTATCAATCACGAAGTTTTCTTTTTATGCAGGTGGTCGCCACAAGGAAGACCGCAGATCAGCCAGGAGTTACAGGCGGTTCTGGAGTTGCAGTCATTACTGGAGTTGTAGGCGGTTCCGAGCAGGCCGCACCGGATGTTCAGGCAGATCAGCTTCCGTCAGCGCCTCCTATCTTCCCATCGCTGCCTCCGACGATGATGTTCGATGGCACCCAGGTGATGGCGATGTTTCAGCACTTTCTGGAGGCCCAGAACCATCAGGCAGCGCAGTTCAGGGCGACTGTCGTCGACGCACTTAGGACCAGAGAGCCGGCAGCACCAGCTCCAGCACCAGCTCCAGCAGCAGTTCCAGCACCACGAGGACGGAGACCAGGGACAGCCAAGGAGTACCAGAACCTTTGCCCGATGGACTTCTGGGGCGACGAGGGGATCATCTATGCAGATGAGTGGCTCGAGAATGCAGAGAGGACCTTGAGCATGGCACATATTCCAGAGGACCAGAAAGTGGCGGTGGCTAGCATGCGACTCTTCGACTTGGCCAGAGCTTGGTACCTGGAGGACCCCCAGTTGGCAGAGCCCCAGGTATCTTGGACAGATTTTAAAACTCTGTTCAAGGAGAAATTCTTTCCAGAGGTAGAGAGGGATGAGCTGAGGATGCAGTTCGAGGTGCTGCAGCAGGGGATGATGACGGTGGCGCAGTACACTGCAGAGTTTTCTAGGCTCAGCAGGTTCGCTGAGAGCCTAGTTAGAGAGCCAGAGGACATGGCCTGGAGATTCAAGAAGGGTCTCACCAGGGAGCTGCGACATGCGGTGGCGATTAGCCAGGCGACTATCTACTCTAGTATCCTTAAGATCGCCCAGGCAGTTGAGAAGGAGGCAGACCCAAAGCCGAAGAGGGACCGAGACATGGGCAACAGCAGTTTCCAGACACCAACGAAGAGGGTCCAGAATCAGACTCAGGCGAGACCTCAGCAGCCGGCACAGCAGCATCACCGTCCAGCCAGAGCTTCTGCACATCAGCATCAGAGACAGCAGCAGGGGATTACTTGCACATTCTGTTATCGGCCAGGATATCGCTTCGATGAGTGCCGCAAGAGGCTCGGACTCTGCTTATTCTGCGGATCAGACGCACACCAGATGAGGGATTGCCCACAGGCTGCGGCTAGATTGACTGGAGGACCTCGAGGAGCTGGAGGACCACCACCACTACCACATGCACCACCCAGAGCTTTACCAGCTGTACCACAGAGGGGACCAGCTTTACCCACTCAGCAGCAGCAGCTTGTACAGCGTCAGCAGGGGGAGGACCACATCAGGGATGTGCTTATGTCATGGCGGCAGTTGAGGAGGATGAGGCAGCTCCGGATGTGATCACAGGTTCTATATTTTTACATTCTTTTCCTGCCATTATATTGTTTGATTCTGGAGCCACACATAGCTTTGTATTATATGAGTTTCTGCATAGACACGGCTTCACACCCAAGCCCACTAGGAGGAACTGTCGGATTATGATAGGAGGAGGGTTGGTGCCAGTGAGTGAGATAGTGGAATGCCCTATCACTATTGCTGGAAGAGAGATCAGAGCTCGACTTCTAGTGATGCCACTGCCCGGATTTGATATAGTCCTCGGCATCGATTGGATGAGCGAGCAGTTTGCCGTAATAGACTGCCATGAAGGGAAGGTGATCTTCATCCCGCCAGGAGTTCCATCGTTCGAGATCAGCCGACGAGTTGCAGAGAGACCAGAGGGAGTCTACTTCAGAGCTATTGTAGAAGACCAGGAGTTGCCGCATCCACTTATCGTAGAGTTCCTCAACGTCTTCCCCGAGGAGCTGCCAGGATTGCCGCCAGATCGAGATGTGGAGTTCAGCATCGACCTATTGCCCGGATCAGCGCCGAAGTCACAGCATTGTTACAAGATCAACCCGAAGGAAGCGACAGAATTGGAGGCACAGATTGATGAGCTAGAGGGCAAGGGATTTATTCGGTCCAGTACTTCACCCTGGGGAGCACCGGTACTTTTCGTGCCCAAGAAGGATGGGACGGTGAGGATGTGCATTGACTACCGTGCACTCAACAATATCACCATCAAGAATAGATACCCTTTGCCACGGATTGATGAGCTGTTTGACCAGCTTAGTGGAGCGAAGGTCTTTTCTAAGATTGATCTTCGGTCGGGGTATCACCAGATGAAGGTTCGGGAGCAGGATATTCCGAAGACAGCCTTCAACACCCGATACGGCCAGTATGAGTTCCTGGTGATGCCGTTCGGACTCACTAATGCCCCAGCTGTGTTTATGAACCTGATGAATAAGGTCTTCCACAAATATTTGGATAAGTTTGTCGTAGTCTTCATTGACGACATTCTGATCTATTCGAAGACAGAGGGGGAGCATGTAGAGCACCTGCGAATTGTTTTGGAGATTCTGTGAAAGGAGAAGCTGTACGAGAAACTCTTGAAATGTGAGTTTCTCTTGGACCGAGTGGAGTTTTTGGGGCACATAGTGACTGGAGAGGGGATTTCTGTGGATCCCAAGAAGATTGAAGCAGTAGAAGCATGGGCACCTCCCAAGTCAGTAGCAGAGATTCGTAGTTTCCTGGGTCTAGCAGGATACTACAGAAAGTTCGTGAAGGACTTCGCCATGATAGCAGAACCTATGACAAAGCTTACGCGGAAGGACAAAAGTTCATCTGGAGCAACGCCTGCCAGTCAGCATTTGAAGAATTGAAGAGAAGACTCACGACAGTACCAGTTCTAGCTTTGCCATCAGGATCGGGAGGATTTGTCATTTACAGCGATGCTTCAGGGAAAGGCTTGGGATGTGTGCTGGAGCAGAACAAGAAGGTTATAGCGTATGCTTCTAGACAGTTGAGGCCCTATAAGAAAAACTATCCCACACATGACTTAGAGCTTGCAGCAGTTATATTTGCCTTGAAACTGTGGAAGCATTACCTATATGGAGAGAGAGTGGACATCTTCACGGACCACAAAAGCCTGAAGTATGTCTTTACTCAGAAAGAGCTGAATATGAGGCAGCGCAGATGGCTGGAACTCATGAAGGATTTTGACATCAGTTTGCAGTACCATCCTGGGAAGGCGAATGTGGTTGCAGATGCTTTCAGTTGATATCCTATTGCTATGTATCTCACCATGGACCGGCATCTCTTGGAGGATCTTGAGAGCCTTGGGATTGAGGTTGTTCTGCCAGTATTTGGGGGAAAGATGATGCACATGCAGATACAGTCGAGACTGCTAGAGAAGATTAAGGAGGCCCAGATCTTGACGTAGGACTCCGATGTCTTAGAGCTCAGACGGAGGCAGGACTGCTCGACGACATTCACCATTACGGAGGACGGATCCTTGAGGCACGTGAGTCAGCTGTGTGTGCCCAAGGACTTGCGGGAGGAGGTGATGCAGGAGGCCCACCAGTCACAGTATTCTATACATCCTGGGTCTACCAAGATGTATAAGAATTTGCGTGAGTATGTTTGGTGGTATGAGATGAAGAGAGAGGTCGCCAGATTTGTTTCCAGATGCCTTGTGTGCCAGCAAGTCAAGGCGGAGCGCCAGAGACCAGCAAGACTACTCCAGCCCTTACCTATCCCAGAATGGAAGTGGGAGCATATTACCATGGACTTCGTCTCTGGATTGCCGCGTACTCCCAGTGGCAAGGACGCTATTTGGGTGATCGTGGACAGATTGACAAAGTCTGCTCATTTCATTCCGTTCAAGGTTGGGCTGTCGACCGAGAAGTTTGTAGACCTCTACATGCGTCAGATCATGAGGATTCACGGGGTGCTAGTTAGCATCGTTTCAGATCGAGACAGTCGCTTCACATCGCACTTTTGGAGGAGTCTACAGCAGAGCTTGGGATCACAGTTGAAGTTCAGTACCGCCTATCATCCACAGACGGACGGGCAGTCCGAGAGGACCATTCAGACCTTGGAGGACATGCTGCGGGTTTGCGCACTCGACTTCGACGGTTCGTGGGAGGACCATTTGCATCTAGTGGAGTTTGCCTATAACAACAGTTATCAGGCCAGCATCAAGATGACCCCGTTCGAGGCATTGTATGGGCGGAGATGTCGCACGCCGTTATCTTGGGACGACATTGGCGAGAGAGCTTTACTTGGGCCAGAGATGGTGGTGGATTCAGCTGAGAAAGTCAGATTGATCAGAGAGCGTCTCAGGGTTGCGCAGGATCGGCAAAAGCATTGGGCGGACAGCAGCAGACGGCCACTTGAGTTCGAGGTTGGAGACAGAGTATTCTTGAAGATCTCATCGACTAGGGGCGTTATCAGATTCGGCAGAGGCGGGAAGCTCAGTCCGAGATTCATCGGAACCTTCGACGTGACGGCGCGGATTGGCGAGGTGGCATATCGTTTAGCACTTCCATCTAGCTTGGAAGGAGTGCACGACGTTTTCCATGTATCCCAGCTTCGATGCTACATTCCAGACCCCAGCCATGTGGTCGACTATTCCGAGCTGGAGGTAGGCCCGAGATTGACCTACGAGGAGCAGCCAGTAGAGATCCTCGATCGGAGGGAGAAGCGCTTGCGGATCCAGACTATTCCTCTTGTCCGCGTCATGTGGAGACATTACTCTCTCGGAGAGTCCATATGGGAGCGCGAAGACGAGATGCGGGCGCATTATCCCACATTATTTGATTGATTTGATTGTACTCTGTTTTGAGGAATTCTATTTCAATAAATAACTGGTGTTTGGACCCTTGTGAATTACTGAGATTTTTTTTTTTGGTTCTTGAATTTCGAGGACGAAATTTTTTTAAGGGAGGAAGATTTGTAACTCCACTTCCCGATTTTTAAATAAATAATTAAAATTCCTAAAATTTTATACTTGTTATTAATTAGCTTTAAATAATAAATAGTTTTAAATAATAAATTTTGGATGATAATATTTTGGAGGGAATTAATTTGGGACCACTTTTCAAATTTGAAAAGTTGTTGTAACAACTTTGGGTCCACCATGATTAATTCTTAACTGATTTTTTTCAATTCTTGAATTACTAAAAAGCGGGAGGGTTTTTCTGCAAAATTAATTGAGTGGGAGGACCTATATAAAAATTAGTTATAGCGGAAGGGTTTTTTTGAAAGATTACCAATTCCTCCTTTTAATAACCGGTTGGTTCAGGAGAGAGATAGGTTGAGACATTAATTTCTTCTCTCTGTCTCTCGAATTCTCTACCCCATTTCTCGAGCGTTCTACCATTTCTCGAGTTTCCCAGCCTGAACCGACGGCTTGACGACGGCGTTCGAGGAGGAGACGGCGACGATGGCGAAGATGATGTTCTTTTTCCGACGCCTAAGCTACAGCAGCACCACTTACGAGCGGTAGGTTTCTCGACAACGCGCGACCCTGGTGGCGGATCATCGGTAGAGCTCAGATCGAGGGAGCCAGGACGTCGACCGGCTTCCCTGACAACAGCGTGCGTCTCTTCTTGGCGACAAGTTCTGTCAGCTCGACATCAGGACCTTTCCTCTGTGAGTTCCTTCTCCGACGACCTCAAATCGTCGCGTGTCCGTGTCCTCCCGACTCAGGAACCAAGCTTCGGTGAGTTCTTCAAATCTTCCTTGATTCTTCCATTTTCTGGATTTCGATGCTCACTTCCGATCTAACATTCCAGATCGAACGAGATCGACTCCGTTTCTTCTTGAATAGCTGACGATTAGTTTGATTACCGATTCCTAGTAGTAAGTGTTGATCTCAACCTATTCGATCCGAAATTAGATTATATACTCTGTAATTCAAATGGTAAAATTCTTAGTATTACCTGTTTTTGAAGGATCGAATAGATCGGAAGGAATTGATCGAGTGGATGAGTCACGAGATCGATCCGACAATTAGACGAGCGTAGGATCTACTTCTTTTGGACACGAAGGACTGTTGGGTTGTCTTTGCTTTCGATTGAATTCCTTCAGGGAATTTCTTTCCTTCGAGTACTGTTACTCAATTACGTGGATGCTTGGGTTAATTCCAGTGGTGTTCTTGCATGTTTTATTTCATTCTGGATGCGTGTTCGATTTTACTTCGGAATGATGTTCGGATCGTGACCAAGACTTTGTTCATGTTATTCGTGTCCTGCTCAATGTTGTTCGTGTCCTGCTCGGTGTTGATTCGTGTCCCGCTCGATGTTGTTCGTGTCCTGCTCGATGTTGTTCGTGTCCTGCTCGATGTTGTTCGTGTCCTGTTTGGTGTTGTTCATATCCTTTGGCAGCATATGTCCGAGTGGCAGTTTTCATGTGACAATTGCTCGGTTTGGCATAGTCTTTCGACTCCATGGCTGATGTTAGAACTGTAGTAGAGTTGTATATTTTGGAATTTATTTGTGCAATATAGTTGTATAACTATTTTGGTGTGGATTTTCCGTTTTACAACCAGATAAGGTTGATTTGAGTTTTGCATATTATTTTAGTTATAACTATTTTGATGTGGAGATTGAACCTTGGTTTCTGGCTTATTGCTTAGCAGTCAAGTTTATAAGATTTGCTGTGAAAGAATAGGTTGTGTGCAGAATGCGGGTTGGCATGGATTTACAAGTAGGTTATATGGAGTAGCCCTATTGAGAAATTACTGATTCTACTTGGTTGGGTCTGACAATAAGGTGTGGGTGGTTATTAGTAGTATGAGTCAGAGTAATCTTTTAATCTCCAAAATTTTATTACCAGTAGCTTTATTCTATCATTTCAAACAAATTACTTGCTAGTAACAGGATGAATAGCAATACCCTTATAATTAGCATGGTCCAGGCTAAAAAGGGCTTCCTAAACTTTAAACAGTAATGATTTAGAGTTAGTAGAGTTCTAAATAGTTTCACCTATATCTTCCTTACTTTAAAAAATGATAACTAGTCATTGATATACAATTAGAACAATGTCAGACTTAGATAATTAGTTGGCAATATCTAAAGAACTTGTAGATTGATATTAATCAACTTGTACAATTATAAATACAGGAAGACATCCAGTTCCTGATTACCAGTACTTTCCGGAGCCAGGCAAGTACTCTTCTATGGTCTTGTACATTTACATTCCTGTACCCTTTATTGTGACACTGTTATAGCACGACATCATGTACTCTTGTATTCTGGTACTCTTGCTCTTGTACTTGTTAGTGTCAGGTGGGAAAATACACTAGCCATGTGACCAACCCCGGTTACTATATTCCTGTACCTAGCTTAGGCCTCGCACTGTGCACGTGGGTCCTAAATCGTACCTTATTCATGTACTCATGTACATGTACTCACCCCAGCCGATCACATGGACTAGATGTATTTCGATATTGTGCACATCATGTCTGGTACTGCAGGATTATAGTTTCATTCCTGTACTTTGTATTCCTGCACGTTACATCTCTTGTACTTTACATTTCATGTACTATATCTCATGTACTAGTTTCCTGTACTAGTTTCCTGTATTTACCTGTTCATTCTTGTATATCTTTTACCTGTACCCTTGTACCTATTTTATGTTCATGTTCATTACCTAGAATTGTGCTTAGCTCCGCTCCTGACTGGATAAGTTGCAGGTGAGTTGGAGGCCATTTGCGACACCTTCTATGGACGGGATGTTGCTATTATTGCTGAGCCAGCTGGAGCTGTGTTGGACTTAGAGGCCGCAGAGGCCTAGCACCTTTCCTTTATGTCCTTTTACTATTTTTGAGACTTAGTCAGACATTGACATTTCTGGATGAATGTAATAAAACACATAGACTTGTACTATTTCTGGGATTTCGTTTATAGATGCTGTGATGTTATCTTACTTTCATGATTATTTGTTAGTTTTCCCTAGTTTTGGTACAGCTTACTTCGTCGTGACCAACGACGAAGGCTGGACGTGTCCGACTCGTGTCCGATTATTCGGGAGCGGGTCGTGACATGTTTTTAGTGGTGGCCCATGCAGGTCTATCCTAATGGTACCTTGGACTTAGCGTACTATTGGGGGACTTGATTTACACTAGGGAAACTTGAATCACAGCATAGGAAAACGGGTATATCGGGTACATATGGTTATTATATAAACATTTATATTTTCTGGTAGGTTAGGTTTTTATCAATCACGAAGTTTTCTTTTTATGCAGGATGGTCGCCACAAGGAAGACCGCAGATCAGCCAGGAGTTGCAGGCGGTTCTGGAGTTGCAATCAGTACTGGAGTTGCAGGCGGTTCCAAGCAGGCCGCACCGGATGTTCAGGCAGATTAGCTTCCGCCAGCGCCTCCTATCTTCCCATCGCTGCCTCCGACGATGATGTTCGATGGCACCCAGGTGATGGCGATGTTTCAGCACTTTCTGGAGGCCCAGAACCATCAAGCAGCGCAGTTCAGGGCGACTATCGTCGACGCACTTAGGACCAGAGAGCCGGCAGCACCAGCTCCAGCACCAGCTCCAGCAGCAGTTCCAGCACCACGAGGACCGAGACCAGGGACATCCAAGGAGTACCAGAACCTTTGCCCGATGGACTTCTGGGGCGACGAGGGGATCATCTATGCAGATGAGTGGCTGGAGAATGCAGAGAGGACCTTGAGCATGGCGCATATTCCAGAGGACCAGAAAGTGGCGGTGGCTAGCATGCGACTCTTCGACTTGGCCAGAGCTTGGTACCGGGAGGACCCCCAGTTGGCAGAGCCCCAGGTGTCTTGGACAGATTTCAAAACTCTGTTCAAGGAGAAATTCTTTCCAGAGGTAGAGAGGGATGCGCTGAGGATGCAGTTCGAGGCGCTGCAGCAGGGGACGATGACGGTGGCGCAGTACACTACGGAGTTTTCTAGGCTCAGCAGGTTCGCTGAGAGCCTAGTTAGAGAGCCAGAGGACAGGGCCTGGAGATTCAAGAAGGGTCTCACCAGGGAGCTGCGACATGCAGTGGCGATTAGCCAGGCGACTACCTACTCTAGTATCCTTAAGATCGCCCAGGCAGTTGAGAAGGAGGCAGACCCAAAGCCGAAGAGGGACCGAGACGTGGGCAGCAGCAGTTTCCATACACCAGCGAAGAGGGTCCAGACTCAGACTCAGGCGAGACCTCAGCAGCCGGCACAGCAGCATCACCGTCCAGCCAGAGCTCCTGCACATCAGCATCAGAGACAGCAGCAGGGGATTACTTGCACATTCTGTTATCGGCCAGGACATCGCTTCGACGAGTGCCGCAAGCGGCTCGGACTCTGCTTATTGCTGGGTGTGGTCGGGCCCCATTTTTTTTTCTTTTTTTATCTTCTTTTTTTTATAAAAAAATCTAAAAAAATCATAAATCTACAATTATATATATATAAAAATACAGGAAAATAATTTAAATAAATGTCATAAATTCCAAAAAAATTGTCTAAAACTTTTTAATAATAATATATCTTCTAGCTAATTAGTTTGTAGCATTTACCTGCTTCTACTATTATAAAAATAACCATTTATTAAATATACACTATTTTGGTAATCAATAAATCTTGTAAAAATAAAAATAAAATATAGTAAATTTTTTTTTCCTAATAAAATTTCAAAATAGCAGAAGTATTTTTCTGAACTATAGAGCACAGCACCTTGTAAAAATTTATCCATGTAGATATGGAGTGTAGCACTAAATCTTGCTACCAGAAAAAAAAATTCTAAATTTTTTTTAAAATCAAATAAATACTATAAAATATGTACATAAAATCTCAAAATATTTAGGGGTTTACTGTAGCTCATCTCGATTATGAGATTTGGCAAATGGATGTCAAGACAGCTTTCCTTAATGGAAGTCTTGAGGAAGACATCTATATGAAGCAACCAGACGGGTTCATTGAAAAGGGACAGGAGCATCTTGTTTGTAAGCTCAAGAAGTCCATTTATGGACTTAAGCAAGCTTCCAGATCTTGGAACATATGTTTTGATCAGGTGATAAAATCCTATAGATTTGATCAATGTCAGGATGAATCTTGTGTATACAGAAAGTGTGACGGAAATGTGGTGGTGTTCCTAGTACTTTATGTGGATGACATCTTGCTCATTGGAAACAATGTGAAGGTATTATCTGATGTAAGGGTATGGTTATCCAAACAGTTTGATATAAAGGACTTGGGAGAAGTAGGTCACATCCTTGGGATCAAAGTTCTACGAGATCGCAAGAAAAGAATGTTGGGCTTATCCCAAGCTTCCTATATCGATACTGTACTAACTCATTTTAGTATGCAAAAATTCTAAGAAAGGTTTCTTACCTTTTAGACATAGAATTGCTCTATCAAAGGAGCAGTGTCCGAGGACACCTAAAGAGATAGAGAACATGAAGGCAGTTCCTTATGCTTCAGCAGTAGGAAGCTTAATATATGCAATGCTATGTACGAGACCAGACATCTGCTTTGTCGTAGGCATGGTCAGCAGATATCAGTCTAACCCAGGACAAGAGCACTGGACTGCCGTAAAACATATTTTGAAGTACCTGAAAAGGACTAAAGAGTATATACTAGTTTACCAGGCAGATAGTTTAGTTCCCTTGGGGTATACAGACTCAGATTTTTAGTCAAATAGGGATTCCAGGAAATCTACCTCAGGTTATGTGTTTACTTTGGAAGGTGGAGCCATTGTGTGGAGGAGTATCAAGCAAAAATGTATTGCTGATTCCACCATGGAAGCCGAGTATGTGGCAGCCTCTGAGGCAGCCAAAGAAGCGGTTTGGCTCAAAAACTTTCTGTTGGACTTGGATGTGGTACCTAGTTTGCCTAAGTCTATTACACTTTATTGTGATAATAGTAGTGCAGTTTTAAACTCGAAGGAACCACGAGCCCATAAGACAGGCAAACACATTGAGCGTAAGTACCACCTGATATGAGATTTCGTAAAGAAAGGAAAAGTTGCTGTGATCAAGATAGCATCAGCCGACAACCTAGCTGATCCCTTTACAAAGAGCTTACCAGCTAAGGCTTTTGATAGTCATATTGAGGGAATGGGAGTCAGATGTATAGCATCATGGTTTTTATAAGTGGGAGATTTGTAACAGTATATTGAAAATCAATGCTTTGAGTATAAGTGGGAGATTGTTAGGGTTATATACTAAAAGCATCACTTTTGTAGTAACCATATTTCCTTAAATTTTGAATGAGAATCATATGGGCAAATGTTTGCATATTGTATTTATTGCAAGTGTTAATGCAAATGTCTGATATTCTATATTGTAGATAATATGGTGTGTGGTGTCACACAGAAGATCATATTATCAGTTTTCTATGGAGTATATAAATAGTTCACACCCTAGATGGACTTGGACAATCTATTGGAAAGGTTGTAGTGTAATCTAGTATTAGTCTATCTTGACTATAGGTTTACACTAGTACACTTTATGTGTTTTGAACATGACCACTTGAGGTTGTTCTCTTTGTACTTACATAAGAGAACAAACACCTCTGTTATTATGGATGCTTGTGCTCTTAATCCGGATATAATAACAGACATGTATATGCAGTGTGCATTACTTTGACTCATAAAAGAGTAAGATTCATTATGGATCAACAACCTCTATGAATTGGGTAATAACATTGTATGTATGATGGGCTGTTGATTATAAATGGAATCCATGTCCCGATATATCGGGTTGATGATGTCCTCTTAAGGTGCTCATAAGGATTGTCATGTAAACCCTGCAGGTGGATTATATCCGACATGACAAATAAAGTTGAGCGGTACTACTTAAGGATAAAAGATGTTGAATCAATATAGTTGTCAGTAACATAATTTGATCGACGGACATACGATATCTTAACATGGGGAGCCAAACGAGCATATAATAAAAGGAGCCCATAAACATAATTTGGGATTAGGGAGGTAGTGCAACAATAGCTCATTAGTGGACCGAGCTATTGTTAATGGGCCTGGATTGTGTGTTCGGGCTGAACACGGGATATCCAGATCCCTTAGGAGGCCTAACCCTAATTTCTCCTCATGGTCCATGTCGTAGCCTATATATATCCTCTATTCTCTGGCCGCCAGATTACTTATCAAAAATCTAAAATTTTCTCTAAATTCGTGATTCACGTAAGGAGAGAAAGAGAGGGCTGCCAAGGAGAAGAAAAGGTTGGAACATCGTCGCCTACACGACGTCCAACTCGAGGAAGGAATACGTGTAGAAGATCTTGGGGTCATCCGCTCGAGATTGCCAGGAATTACTTGTCTCATTTCTGCCGTAGGTATAATTCGTGAACCCTAGTTTCCGCCTATGAAGTGTTAGAACACGTATTAGATCTGTTTAACTTTCTATCGATCAATACGCACACCAAAGGAAGGGTCCTGGGAATCCCCAGTTCCATCACTACTGTCCCAGCAGGCTGCTGTACTAGCCGAGAGGTGGCAGACCCCTCTCCAGCGGCTGCTGTACCAGAGTGATGTGATCGTGTCTCCACCATCCTGAAGACAGATTGAAAAAGGAAGTCAATACTGAGCAGGAATCGATAAAATCAAAGGAGGATAATTTATTTCAAGAAGAAAAATTCGTAAGATGTGTAGATGGCATGAATTGAAGCAAAATTTTCCTAACTGTTATTGAGTACCTCTCCATTAAAGCCTATCTCTTAATCCTATCACAGACTGTAGTGATACTCTAGTTCGAATACCACTACATAAACTCGACCTGCATGGGCCACCACTAAAAATGTGTCACGACCCGCAACCACTGTGAGGGTACGAGTACGTAACAACGCCCAGCCTACGCCGCAGTGTCGGCGGTAGAATGCTGTTTTAGGTCACTATCTAATCAACAACTCACGCAATTATATAATGTACTTGTCAAAATCTCAACTCCGAACGGAGGACAAGTACATATATAATGAATCTCAATCACAGTCTAAGCACGATATGATAACACAGAAGATTATAACTAAGACTAAATACAACAATAAAAACCAACTACTAAAAATAATATAAACTCCAACAATCTCAAGATAACATATCTCAACTTATTTACAATTCAAGTTCTAAAACATGAAAACTAGACCAAGTCAACTAGCTAGTCTCCCGATCACTCCTGAGCGTCGGGGCCAAAGGAAGCTAAGCCGTCTCCTGGTCCATAGTAAGTAGGGCAAGTGTCCTCAGGGCATGCATCTGTAATATTTTCAACAGGTCCAGTCAGGTCAGGAACGAGTACAACTCATCAAAAAAACCTAAGTAAATGACAGAGAACTATAAAGCAGTTATAGACAGTTTTATTGATGAACATGGTAGTTTATATTCAGGTGATGGTATAGAGAAACAGATAAGATACAAGAAAAGTAAAGTAACTAAAACAAGAGTAGAATCATGGCAATAAAGACTGTAAATAGAAACTAGCTGAACTAGAGTAACATAATATAAGTCCAGACAGTAAATATAAACAAGTGTAAATCCTATGTAAATCCAGAACGAGACGAATCTAATACAAGATGAATCCAGTATAAGATGATTCTAGTCAGTGATCAAGAATCCAGGTGAGACAAGCTATATTCTAATAGTGTGTTTTAAAAAACTGAGATTGACATGTAAACGGCTGTAGGTATCAGGCACATCTCTCACTGATCAGGCGAGTGATGGCTATGCTTCCAGTAGATTCTAGTAGGAAGATTCCAGATTTAGGATATGTCTACATGTCTTACTCAATATTTTCCCGCCCCACAATACAAGTGAATCCAGTACAAGACATGATAATCGATAAGAGTCCAGCTAAACACGATGATACTAGCAATGATTCCAGAATGATTCCAGTAATAGAGGCCAGACAATATGGTAAGTGTGTCGCATACATGAATCAAGAAATATCCATACGTGTGGTAACAGAGAATCACATAAAACTAACTAGAACTGAAGTACAGTAACTGACAAATAATGAGAGAACTATCAGAGAATGTACTCGCCTGATACTCTGAAAGACTAGTATAATATCATATGTTTGCACCGGAGTCACAATGTCCTAAATAGAGCAGTACATGTTATAATATGTTTAAAATAAGACAAATAAAGTTTATGATGCAATCTACATGATTTCTAGGTCAATCTTGGTCAAAGTCAACTCTAAGTAAAACCTGGTCAACTGTCTAGGTCAAACTAGGTCCAAGTTAAACTTGGTCAACCATGGTCAACCCAAGTCAACATCTAGTATATTAGGTCAACAACAAGGCTATCTTGGTCAACCTCTAGTCAACCAAGTCACTTAGGCCTTCAGTGTCAATATCTAGGTCATTCTATAGGCTATCTACTAACTTAGACTAGGATACCAATCTATCACAAGATACTAGAGTAGACTATCTATCAATATCACTATCTAAGTCATATGTATATACTAGTAATATACCTTCTAGGCTAATTCTAAGATAAGGTCAACTAATGGTCAACCTATACCCTGACCACTTGATACAAGCCTAATAAAAGTCACACTAGGCTAATGCTATCAAAACCAAACTATAACACTATAGGCTAAACTACTAACTCAAACTGTCACAACCTATAACATAAAGCCTATAGCCAAAACATAACTCAAGGCCTACCAAGTCACACTATCTCAACCCTATCCTATCAATATCAATCAAATGTAAAGGAAATAAAAGTAGATTGAAAAAAAGAAAAGGAAATCTGGAAACCCAACTAAATCTCATTCTCTTATTTCAGATTTACACATATACAGAGATACATACATTTATGCATTCATACATATATATATTTTGATATACATATATATATAATATATATATATATATATATATATATATATATATATATATATATATATATATATATATATATATATAGGCACATACCCACATAGGTATATAGATAGGTATATACATAGATGCATGTCATATACATATATATAACTCGATTGTGAAATGTGTGTGACATATGTAGATATAGGATGTGTGTGTGTGGATGTATAACTAACATGACAGTAGGTAGGGTGTGTTGTGTGTACAGTTAACAGTATCCAGATTTTGTGTCTCAGGTTTAAGTTCTCAGATTTTCCAGTGTGCGTGTGATTGAATGTGTACATAGCTAGCTAATATGTGTCAAGGTGTGTAGTGTCAATAGGAAATAGTGTGGGATACGCTAACAGGAAATGACAGTTCATAAACCAGCCTACACATTACTCAGTTGTGTTGACAGTTAATAGGGTCATGTGTGTGTAATCAGTGAGGGTTTATAGTGTCAAGGACAGTAGGAAATCAGTGAATAGTAATTCTATCTCAGGAAAAAAAGGTTCAATGGCAGATCATAATAGTGAACAAAAGATGCATTGACAGTTTACATAGATGCCCAAAACCAAATCGAAAACCTAAATTCTCAAACACAAACTTAAACCATCATTAACAGTAAACTATACATGTGTAATGAATTTAAAATGGCAATCTACACATCAAAAATTCAGTTTTAAAAAAGAATCAAATTTTAGGAATTACAAAACAGGGCACTGTATCAGCAATTGGGGAAAAACCCAAATCGAATCCGAATATCCAACAATAATTCGAAACTAATGGTTGGTAACCCATGGGCTACATATGCACATGCCACACAGTGTGTGCGTGTCCCCAAAGTGGGACACGATGTATCCAAGACTGCAAAATACAACATATCCGATGAATGCATCAGTCAGCCTCGTGCAGCGAGGACACGGCCTCGTGCACGCGACACAGGGCACGACACGACTCGTGCTTGTGCCAACGTGTTCACCCCACATAGGGCTATAATCGTGTCACCCTGTACTGTGTCCCCGTGTCGTGTCAAAACGTGCGTATCAGTGTGCGTTTTCACGCGCGTACAGCACAGACAAGGATTGGTGCGAGTCGATTTTCTTTTTGCACACTAAACGAGAACCCGTAAAATTTTGTGGGGGTGATGTCAGTGGATGCCCGCACGTCTCCACAAAATTTTGTGGTGTCTCGTGCCGTGTCGTATCCGCTAGGACACTCGAACAATAGAGGACTGCACGAGGCCTGTGCGCGGTGTCGTACGTACGGTGCGTGTCCGATTTGGATACGAAAATCCATCCAAATCGTGCTTAGTCTTCAACATATTTAATCTACACATTAAGAGCTTCGAAAACATGTAATTAGTTTTGGAAAATACGAAAATCTATTTCTATGTGGCATTTCAACAAACACTTGTACATACACATAGATACGTGCCCGATACGGACACCAAACGGACACGATTTTCTACCAAACTTGAGGTACATCTAGAGGACACCTAGATCTAGTCTAATATGCAAAGAAATCAGAATAAAACTGCAATTTGAAGTGTTTTACCTATAGGTGCAAAGATCAAGAAGAAGTCCCAAATCGGTTGATTCCCGATGCTAGCCAAATCCTCCAAATTGTACTCAAACTGAAACTACTCTCCATGAATATCAAATAGAGGGTGATTAGAATCTATTACAAAAGATTTGGATGAAAAAGGAATTAAAATAAAATTAATAGGAAGTAGAGAAGATGGGGATTTACCTTTCCTTTCTCTAAGTGTTGGAATAACACAAAGGAGGCAAGAACTAAATAAGGAGAGTATTTATAGGGAGGGGAGCCCTAGTGGCTGGTCACTTATGGCTAAAATTAGGGTTAGGGCTTCTAGGTATGGGCTATGAGCTTAAGTCGTAAGTCATGAAACCAAATCACAAGTCATTTTACTTATTCATAATTCTTCCTATTGAAACTAGATTCTAGTGACTAGAAATAGGTTTAACTTATTAACTTAAGCTAGACTAGGGTCACACTATTGCCTACTAAGTCACCATAGCTAGGGTTAGCTTCTAGGTTAGCCTCTTAAGTCACAGTTAGCAAAAAGTCAAAATTAACAATCACCAACGCAATAAATCGTAAAATAATTCAAAGATGCCAAATGACCAAAATGCCCTCATGCTCAAAAGTAAAAATAACCATCCTAATGACATGGTTAGGCTCTAGGTCAGACAGTCTCTCGGGTTTCACTAACAGCACATCTAAGTCACAAGTCATGACTTAAAACAAATTTAAATTGATTAAAAATCACCAAAAATCATAATGTGATATAAATATAAATAAATAATATTATAATTTCAAAAGTTCAAAATTACCCTCATTTGGAAAATTGGGTGTTACATATGTCTCATGTCTAGGATGGATTATGCGGAATGCCACACTCAGAATCCAACAAGAAAATGTTAACGACTAAACAACTCGCTTGATTACCTAGATCATTGGAGACTTTTCCGTGTTGCCCCTTTGATCTTGGTCTTATATATATACATTGAATTTGGAGCTATCTGTTATGATGAGCAATCTTCCAGCACACCGTCGAGTGGGGCACCTCTTTAGGACACATGTATCTTACTACAGTGTGTCTACTATACTTATTTTCTTTTGGCTTGGATCATTCAGGTAGTAGCAGGCAGGTAACTGGACTTGGATTTCTCAAACTTGCATGTGTTAGTAATTAGGAAATGGAAATCCTAGTTAGCTAAAGTATCAAGCCGTACTCATTGCTTGGCCGTGATTGATGGATGGAGTCCATTCTTGTCTAGTCTAGTCTTGCTCCAGTTTATCTTATTGTAGTACTTAGCTTCCTGTCATTCCTTACGTGATATTCTTCCTAATACATGCTCAACTTCACCATATGCTCACATATCCAAGTTATCTAACATGCTCACATGTCCAAGTTACCTAATATGCTCACATGCTCCAGTTATCTAACATGCTCATATGTTCCAGTTATCTAACATGCTCACATGTCCCGACTACTTAACATGCTCACATGTCTAGTTTATCTTCCATATTCACATGCTTCGTTTTCCTTACATGTACACAGTTTACATTCTGTCATATGTCCTTTACTTTATGCTACATGTTGCTTTACTTATTGTCTTTTTTATTTTCAGGATAAGTGCATTCGTAGCGTACGAGTCTCGATTTGCTTTTACTTAATTCCGTCTCTCCGTTGCTATGATTTGCATGCTGGTTTTAGTTTATTGTTTGGCTTTCTTTGTGATACTTGCTATTGGGGGTCTGACTCCACTGGTTTTGTTTGGCCAGATCTGATAGAGGAGCCCGGAGGATCTTCCGTACCATCTACTCGACGGTGACTACCCGGAGCACCAGAGTACCTTAGTAGGTTTTCTATTACATTTTTCCACTAGTTATGTACATTATTCTTTTGTGGCGTTTAGCCTCCGATCACGTGTTTAGCTCGTATTTTGGACTTGACATTTAGCCTACGGGCCAGAACATGATTTGCATTTTTCTAGACTATAGCTAGAGCTTATCATGTATGACTATTACTCTTACTAGTCTTCACTCTGTATTACTAGCTTCATGATCATTAATATATGATAGTTTGGGATGCTTTACTATTTTATATTCCAGTTGATCTTACTTCTTGTACATTGTTTACTGCCTGTGATTGAGATACCTAGGATTGCTTGACCTAGGATCGACTGTTGGCTTGTAGTAGTAAACCCCATCTATACAGCTTATACGTTATTTCGTAGTACTGGAGTACTTTGGTATACGTATGTCACGCCCCAGAACCAGAATACTGGAGAGCGGGGGCAGACATAGCCAGCTACGTATATGAAATGGGATCCAACTCGCTATACGGTCACGGCTGTCTAGATACATGAGGGTTTATCTACAAGCCAGCAGTCTCTTAAGGTCATGAACAAGCCTATTGTCTCAATCACAAGCAAGTAAGTAAAAGTCACAAGATGTATGATCATTAAATATACAATAATAAGGCGTCCCAAATATTACATATTCAACTGATCATGAAGCTAGTTGTTACAAAATGTTCGGACTAGCAAGAGTTTAGTCATACATGATCAACCCTAGGATCTGTTAATCATGTTACAGCCCGTAGGCAGACAGTAAGTAAATTTCAATCGAGCTAAACAGGTGCTCGTCGGCTAAACGCCTTAAAAGAATATTTTACAATAGAGTGGGAGAGCCAAAAATAACCCACTCGTTGCCAGGGTTCCGTCTAGTAGCCACCATCTGGCTGGAAGGTCGGTAGATCCTCTGGAGTTGCTCCGAAATCTGGCCACACAAAACCAGCTGGGTCAGACCCCAGAAAGAGCAAGTGCCACAAGGAAGCTTCACTTAGGAACTAAAACCAACAATCAGCACAAGAGTATAAATAAAGTAAGAACTGAAAATAAAGAAAATACATCAGGATGATATACGACGAGATAACCATGGAACTATTCAGATAACCAGGTTACAACCCGTAAACCAAACAAGGACCGGGGTTGTAACCATTCGTCTGAACAGAACTTGGAATTCTCACCATTTATCGGTAAAATAAATACAATCATTCTGGTCATGCAGCAATCTGGAACATGACGGCAAGACTAGACTGGTTAGACTCCATCCAATCATTTCACGGCCAAGCAAGAATTACGGCTTGATACTTTAACTAACTAGGGGTGTCACAGGCCTAATTACTAACACGATGCAGTGAGATTATTCTACAGCCACAAGCCCTGCAGACCATCCAGGTTACCCGGGTTGAAAGATTAGGGTTGAATTCAGGTGGGTACATCGTCCAGAAAATGCATGTACCCTTAGGTATCTTGAAGGATGCAACACATGACAGTGTGCTGGAAATGTGCCCTACTCGATGACAGGCTACAGATCCTGAGGCGTGCCCAGGTAATGGGATTGCCTGTAGCTGGGAGATCTCTTTATGACTAATGTATTAATCTAGTTATTTAGCCTTAGTCCATTTCAGTAGGTACTCCTAACTGTGGTACTCAGGAGTCCCCTCTTAGACATGATGCGAGACAGGACTGGATTATTTGTACAAGCACAATCGCCCATGGTGTCCAGATTAATTTATACAGGTCATGTCATGTCAGGTAGCCGTCACAATAGATTATCAGATATATTATGTCAGGTTTATCATGTCAAGTATACTTGTCAGGAGTGCGCCACGACGGGCCACTATCAGGTCATGTCAGGTTACTTGTCAAGAGTGCACCACTACGGGTCACTATCGTGTCATGCTCAGGTATCATTTCCAAACGTATTAAGCAGATTCGTGATTATCAAGTTCATAAAAAAAGGCGTAAGGATATAAAATGGACGTAAAAATATACAATAAGGAGTTACAAAACATGGGTAAATAGTGATAAATATTAGTACACAAGGCTGTTGGAAGTCATGCGACTCAGGCATATGCGGCCAAGAAGTGATCACATACGGCTGGGAGGGATCAGCCCATGCGACTAATAGGGTCAGGCGCATGCGACTGATAAGGGAAAGACCATGCGACTAAGAAAGATTTCGGGTCCATGCGGCTGGGAAGTGTAGTATCATGCGGCTGGGTATAGAAGGAGGCGCATGCGGCTGATAATGGACTCAGCCATCATGCGGCCAAGGGTGCCGATACATATGCGGCTTGGAAGTAAGGCCTTATGCGGCCAGACAGATTATACGCCTATGCAGCCAGGATATGAAGGGGGTGCATACGGCTCGGTTGGGAGCTCATGCGGCCAGGTCAGTTCAAGAGCTCATGCGGCTAAGAAGGAGTACAAGTTCATGCGGCCAGGAGAGGCAAGGGTGCATATGCGGCTAAGTGGAGAAAAGCCCATGCGGCTGGGAAAACACTTGCCGCATGAAATGTTCATGCGGTCAAGTCAAATACTGTTCTTCTTCTCCAAATTTCCGAGAAGAAGAACACCAAGGAGCCATGGCCACCCAGCTGCATAGAACCTCCTTTCGGAGTCCAAATCCGAACTTCCATAGGTCAAAATAGGGTAGAACGAAATTCTCTACAACATGGAACCATCAAAACTCGAAAATAACAAGATTAAGTAGATCAAAACCCAAAAAATCCAAAAATAATGTAAACTTAGATCTACAAGAATCCGGCCATGGAAAGTGAAAATGCCAAGTACTAAAGTTAGTTAAAATGCTGTAAGGAAGAGAATGAAGCAATAAAATTAGAGTTTCTCCATGAAGCAAGTTGCACTTGCCTAGACCTTTCTCTCCTCTCTCTGGTAGGTGAAGGAGTTAATGGAAGAAGAAGAAGAGGTTAATGAAGAGAGAGAAAAAATAATGGTAATAAATACCAAAGGTGGTGGTAGGTAGGGGGTTCACCTTGGGTTCATCATGAACCAATAGCAATCCCAAACTGAACCAAGCCAACCCGAACCAAGAATAACCAAGCCAAACCAAACCAAGGAGATATGCAAATACAAGATAAAATATGTATACGTATTCTAAATACGTAATACGAACACAGGCATTACAACTCTACCCACCTTAAAAGAATTCCGTTCTCGAAATTTAATTAAGAGGCTAGAGAGACAAGAACAAGCTACACTAATCACAGACAAGCTATACTAGACAATCAATCAAGCAATCAATCATGCAAGCAAGGAATCGAAGGCATGAGGCATGAGAAGGACATTATACTTCACGAGTCAAACAAGTCGGGATATCGTGATCGGATGTCATTCTCACGCTCCCACGTTGACTCCCCCAAAGAGTGATGACCCCAAGCAACTCGGACTAACTTGACAGTCTTATTCTTGAGTGTCTTCTCTCTTCGGTCCAATATAGACACGGGCCTCTCCTCATACGAAAGGTTGGTACCAATAACCAATTTCGAATGATCCAGGATGTGGCTCGGGTCTGGGATATACTGTCGTAATTGGAATACATAAAATACGTCATGCACCTCGCTTAGCGACGACGGAAGAGCGAGACGATAGGATACATCTCCTACTCGCTCCAGAATGTCAAACGGTCCTATATACCTAGGACTAAGCTTTTCCCGTATGCCAAAATGCATGACACCATGGTTAGACGAAATCCTCAAGAATACATGATCGCCGACCGAAAACTCGAGAGGACGCCGATGAGAATCGGCCCAATGACGCTGGCGATCTTGGGCAACTCTAAGATGATCTCTGACTCTTCGGACCACTTCAACGGTCTGAGCAATCATTTTTGGACCGAGCATCTGCCTCTCTCCAATATCATCCCAGGCTAACGGGGATCTGCACTTCCTGCCATACAGTGCCTCGAACGGTGCCATCTGGATACTGGCCTGGAAACTGTTATTGTACGAAAATTCCACCAGGTGCAGGTGATCTTCCCATGAACCACCGAAGTCAAGCGTACAAGATCTTAACATATCTTCAAGAGTCTGGATAGTACGCTCTGATTGACCATCTGTCTGCGGATGATACGCTGAACTGAACTGGAGATGAGTCCCCAAACTCTCTTGCAAGCTACGCCAAAAGTGCAACGTAAATCTTGAATCTCGGTCCGAGGTGATACTGACTAGAACATCGTATAACCAGACAATCTGCCTGAGGTACTTCTCTGCTAACTGAGCCGTCGACTGGCCAACTCTGAATGGAAGAAAGTGAGCCACCTTCGTGAGCCGATCAACTATAACCCAAATAGCATCCCGACCAGCTGGGGATCTAGGTAATCCAGTCACAAAATCTATGGTCACATGCTCCCACTTCCATTCTGGAATCGGCAAGGGCTGAAGAAGTCCAGCCGGTCTCTAGTGTTCGGCCTTAACTTGTTGGTAAACCAAACATCGAGAGACAAACCGAGCTATCTTCCGCTTCATGCCATTCTACCAGAAGTGCTGACGGATATCGTGGTACATCTTCGTACTGCCAGGATGGATGGAATACTAAGAACTGTGCACTTCCAACATGATCTCCCGCCTGATATCTCCACTGGGTACACAAAGACGCTTACCATGTCGAAGTGCACCATCCTCATGAATGTATAACTCTGGTCTTCGTCCTGTCTCGCACTCAGCTCTGAGCCGCTGAAGCTTGGAATCTGTTGACTGCGCCATCCGGATCCTCTCGACTATGGTGGACTGGACTTGCATACTGGCCATTAATGCCACACTGGAAGGGAGAACAACTTCTATACCCATCTTCTGAAGATCTGCTAACAGCTCCGGTTACGCTGTGAGGAAATAAACTCCGGCTCTCCTGCTCAATGCATCTGCAACGACGTTGGCCTTCCCAGGATGATACTGCAGGTTGACATCATAATCCACAAGAAGCTCCAGCCACCTCCTCTAGCGCATGTTAAGATCCTTCTAGGTGAACACATACTTTAGGCTCTTATGGTCGGTAAAAATCTCTACCCTATCTCCATACAAATAGTGCCTCCACAACTTAAGTGCAAACACCACTGCTGCCAGCTCCAAGTCATGGGTTGGGTAATTCCTTTCATGATCACGAAGTTATCGAGACGCATAAGCTATTACCTTCCCATGCTGCATCAGAACACATCCTAAACCTCTGTCCGAAGCATCACAATACACTGAGAATCCTCCGGTTCTATCTGGAAGCGTGAGAATAGGAGCCGTTATCAGGCCTCGCTTCACCTTCTCAAGAGAATCCTGGCACTCTGCTGTCCAAGCAAACTGCACTTTTTTGCGGGTCAACTGGGTCAATGGCGCTGAAATTCGAGCAAAATCTGAAACAAACCGCCTGTAATAGCCGGCCAATCCAAAAAAATTACGAACTTCTGCAACGGTACTGGGTACTGGCCATGACTCAATAGCCATAATCTTCTGGGGATCCACTTCTACTCCTCCTTTGGTGATGATATGACCCAAGTACGAAATACGATCGAGCCAGAACTCGTATTTACGAAACTTGGCATATAACTGGTGCTCCCTGAGAGTCTGAAGAACCACTCGGAGATGCTGCTCATGCTCCGCCTCACTCTCACTGTAGACCAGGATGTCGTCCAAGAACACGACCACAAACTGATCCAAGTAGGGCATGAAGATGCGATTCATGAGGTCCATGAATATTGCCGGCGCATTGGTCGCTCCAAAAGACATAACAAGGAACTCCCAATGCCCATATCTCGATCTAAAAGCTGTCTTCGGGATGTCCTGCTCTCTGACTCTGATCTGATGATATCCTGATCGCAAATCAATCTTCGAGAAAACTGAAGCCCCCTTGAGTTGATCAAACAAGTCATCCATCCTTGGGAGAGGGTATCTGTTTTTGATTGTCACTGAGTTCAAGGTACGATAATCAACACATAACCTGGACGTACCATCCTTCTTTTTCACAAGAAGCATCGGGGGTCCCCAAGGCGATCCACTAGCACGAATGAATCCCTTGGTTCTAAGCTCTTCAATCATCTTGTACAAGATCTCCAATTCTGACGGCGCCATCCTGTAGACTCTCTCTGACACTGGGGCTATCCCGGGAATCAAGTCTATGGTGAACTCGATCTCCCGCTCCGGAGGCATACCTGGAAGCTCTTCTGGGAAAACATCTGGAAACTCATCCACTATTCTGGGTATCTGAACTGCCGCTACTGCCATCCGCAATATTGAGGAGAAGACTCAACTTCACCTCGGGAAAAGGAAAACTCAGGCTCGGCTGGAATGCTAAAAACAACCCTGCCAATATGGCAGTCTATCCTAGCATACTGGTTCCTCAACCAATCCATCCCTAAGACCACATCATAATCGGCCATCGGGAACTTTATCAATCTAGCGGGGAACTCTCTACCGCTAACTACGATCCGATACGTGGAAAACACTCTATCTACTCCCACAAGTCCGTTACCAGTAAGTATATTGAGCCTTACTGATAATGACTCGGGCTCCAATCCTATCCGTGTCACGAATCGTGCAGACATAAAAGAATACGATGCACCAGAATCAAATAAAGCTGAACATGGAAAGGAGTTGACGAGAATAGTACCTGCCACTACCGCTCCTGGTGCTAATCCTTCCTCTGCAGTCATCACCATAGCCTGACCGTGACCTCGGGTGTTGGTCCCCTCGGCTGAAATCCTCGCTGCCTGCTCTGGCTCTGGGCTTGGGCTTGTGTATACTGCTGGGGGTTCTGCTGCTGGAATACTTGGGTCTGAGGCAGCAAGGGCCTCGACAATTGTCATGACCCGCACCCTAGAGTTAGGGCACGAGAACGTAACAACGCTCAGCCTACGCCGCAGTGTCGGCGATAGAACGCTGTCCTAGGTCTCAATGCATCTAACAGTATAAGACTAAACAGTTTATACTCTCCGAATGGGGGTGACATAGCAGATACAGTCTCAATCACATCTAGGGTAGAGCATAAAGGAAGATAGATAAATATGAAATCCAAAATAAATACAGGAGATAGAAGTCTATGTGTCTAAGATACATAAACCCAGAAATACATCTCAAACTCAAATACAGTAATCCATAAAGTAAATACAGCTCCAGACAAAAGAAATAACTACCTAAACAACCTCTACTGTGTCTCCTCTAGGCTAGCTGGCAATCCCCAAGCTATCTGTAAAATTTATCAACAGGTTCAGTCAGGACAGGAACGAGTACAGTATATCTCAACAGATCATAGCAGGTTAGAAAATATAATCATGCAGTAGAGTAAAATACAGGATCTGAAGAAATACAGTATGTAAACAAGAGAGAGAACTGTAAGAGAAATATCTACTATAAATAGAGAACTAACAGTGGCTAGTGAGTCAGAGTACGAGATAGCACATGTGAACATGACCGATTTGCACAGGATATCGAGGTTGCACAGGAATCTACTCTACAATGGAATTGTTCACACAACTACTAGCACTCCCCCGTATCCCCAATCAATATACAAGGATCTAAACAGGTTATGTTATTGCACAGGATATCACATGGGGGCCCATATAGGGTGCACATGATAGTATACATGGGGCTTCGTGAATATGAGAGTACAAGATTCACGGGAGTGCACATGTAATGAAAGCACAGGAGTACACGATGAAAGTGAAACGCACATGACACAATATACCCGATGCTCCCGAGGGGGATAACATCGCATGAGAAGATCCATATAGTACTAATCCGTGATAATGTCGTGACAACATCAAGTATAGTAATCTAAAGCAGGAATATAATTCTAAGCGGGATATGAAATGATCAGAGAATGTACTCGCTTCGATAACCTGAACAGCTGATAAGTATAGGGGGGTCCCACTGAAGCCACAGAGTCCTATTTAAAGCAACACAGGTGACAAGGTGTTCAAGTTGTAATAAATGAATCTCTATAATCAATTTACATTATTCTAGGTTCTTCTAAGTCAAAACAACTCTAGGTCGACTCCGGTCAATAATCTAGTCAAACTAGGTCAAGTGTTGACTTATAGTTGACTTTGGGTCAACTGGTCAACTCTGGTCAAACAGGGTCAATTCTAGTCTAATATAAAGTGTACTTCGTTATTTGTACGTCGAAACTTACGACACGCAAATCGAGATAAGGAGATTATCGGTAAGGTTGATAATCTTATTATAGTGATCCACGTGTCCAACTTGTCAATTTCAGCGATGTGAGATCACTGGAATTGGCTGATCTCAGTTTCGTTGTACTAATCCCGAAACACGAACATTATATGAATTAATTATTAATTAATTATAAAAGGTTAAGCTCAGAGAAATTATCAACAAACATTACCGGACGATGAAATGAACATCGCCAACGTGTCCAAAATGGTCAAATTAGCTAGGATAGCCTACCCAACGGTCCAATTTGGACACAAGGGCAAAAAGGTAATTTTGGGTCAAAACGGTGTCCGTGTCGGAGCCGTTTTGCACCAAAAAACGTGCAAGAAAATAAGTCAATAAAATATAACAAATTATATGTCCACGAAACCAGAATGTCGATACGAACCCAACGGTATCTCCAGAATTGGATTCCGTTGACCCGATCTCATTTTGGCCCGTTGACCAGAACTTGGAATTCCGGTTTGCACGAAAATACGTGTCGGAGCCAAAGTTCTCAAAAATTAGCAAACTACCTGTCAACGAGTCCAGAATGATGATACGAACTCAATGGTATCTCCGAAATTGGATTCCGATGAGCCGATCTCAAAATGACCCGTTGATCCGGATATTGGTATCCGACTTGTACCGAAATGCGTGCCAGACCCAATGTCCACCAAAACCTAGCAAATTATATGTCAACGAGTCCAGAATGACGATACGAACTCAACGGTATATCCAGAATTGGATTCCGATGAGTCGGCGTCAAAAAGTCCCGTTGACCCAGAAAGTGGGACCCACTTTGCACCGAAATGCGTGCCCGGGCCCACGTTCTCCAAATCTAACAAATTTTATATGAAAACATGCCAGAACAACGCCACGAGTCTACTGGTGGTGTCAGAAATGAAATCCGGAGTCCCGTGTTCAAAAATGGAATTTTACAAGTTGAAAATTATGAATTCGGACGGCCAACTTTGGCGTCGAATTCAACCAATCAAACAAGCTCACAATAAAACAAAACTAGAGGGGTAGTAAGAGGGCTATACCAGCTTCGCACAGGAACTGGTAGCACGCCAAGAGGAGCTACGGTGGAGGAGATACAAGCTGACGAAGTTGGCCCCGCAAAACTGTCCAAATTTAATACAATTTAAACGGTCAACTTGGTGGCCGGTTTTCATGTATCAAACGATAAAATTAACGGACGAAAATTGACAGGAATGAAGGTGGATATACCAAGATTGTGATGGAGCAAAGAAATCGCCGATCCAACGGTCAGATTTCCGGAAAAACGTGCATGAAGTCACTGCGATGGGGCGCAATTTCAGCGTCGTTTCCGAGCTCGTCACGACGGGACGTCGTGCAAAACGCATGAATCGCCTCGACGGCGCATCCCGGAGGACGTTGGCCGCCAGGGGAAGGTAGCCTAGGGTGCGCCCGGAGGGGGGCCACCCATGGAGGGGGTCGGCCACGCCGGTGGGAGGCCGGCGGCGGCACGGCAGCGTCGTTCGTGCGTGCGTCCAAGCACTGTGCGCGTCGTTGTGCGCTGTGCGCACGGCGGCGCTGCTGCGCGCTGTGCGCACGGCGGCACTGCTGTGCGCTGCGGTGGCGGCACGGCGGGACCACGGCGAGGTGGGGGTGGCTTGGGAGAGAGGGTGTCGGGTTTGCCATAGAGTTGATGAGGGTGGTGGCGGATTAGATGATTGGTGATGGTGGTGGTTGTGATTTAGATTCAAGAAGAGGAGGAGGAGGAGGTCGGAAGGAGATGGAGTTGGAGATCCTTGGCCATGGCCGACCACGACGGAGGGGAGGTCGGCCTGGGTGAGCTGAGGGTGGTCGGGTTGAGCTGAGGGTGGTCTTGTTAGAGTAGATGCTGTGTAGTTTGCATGGTATAGGAATTATTTTGTGGGAATAATATAGAAATGAGAGAGAGAGAAAGAGGGATAACAATTAATGGAGGAGAGAGAGAATGAAAAAGTTTGTCCACCCTAGAAATTAGGGCCGGCATGTGGGAGTGAGCTGTGTGAATGTTGGAAAATGGATGGTGATGATTTTGTTTGGGAAAATCAATGGCTAGGAGTTTAAATGAAGAAATGGTTATTCCAAAGGGATAAAAAACAATGAAAATTTCTATTAAATATAGAAAAAATATGTAGAAGAGTACTAATATTTTTGGACAAGAAATATGAGGGTATCATGATGGAGGGTAACACAAAGCTGGACTGGACTCGGTGGAGCCGGATTGGGTCAAAACTGGACATCGTGCAAAAATTGAATTAAAATTAGGAATCGATGATCATGGGCAAATAAGTAGCACATGGGGATTCCAATAAATGGGACACAAGTGGCGGACGGATAGTAGGCTCAAAGTGGGCCATGTCCATAGTTGGGGCTGACAGGTTTCGGTCGACAGGGGACCCACAAATCAAGTTGGAAGATAAATGTGATGCCGTGGAGTGAAATAAAATCGGGTCACGTGTCGGAAAAGTTGTGCGAAGCAAATGGAGCACAAGAAGGCGTGTCTGAGTGGGACACGAAGGTCATGGGTGACGAGCGTCTCGAGTAGATCAAGCATGAGAAGTTGGTTTCAAGAAAATAACTGGTCTTGCGCTCCAAAATTAGAAGTCATGGCAACGTGCTAAAAATGATCAAGGAAAAGAGTGGGAAAAAAAATAATTAATAATCAAACGGTCTAATTCGACCCAAAGTTCAGCGAAACAAAAAGAGCACAAGGGAACAAGTTTTAGTGGGACACCATATACCGTCATGAAGGTAATCATGTCCACTCCAAAACTCATGAAGAAGATTTCTAGAGTTGAACATCCCTGATACTCCAAATATCAAAGGCACAAAAAAGTACACTTAGGAGAAATAACAGAATAAATTATTTATCAAAACCAATCAATCAGGAAATAAAATAAAATAAAAAAAATCAACCCGAAATTCAGGGTGCTAACAGCAATGGATACTGCTGCTGCTGCTGCTGGACCGGTGCTGGTCCTCTCACCGAAGAGCTAGAAAGGTTGGATGATAATGAACCGCCCCTATTTGGGCAGGATCCAACCCTATGGTCTGGTGCTCCACAAGCCAGGCACAATTTCTGCGTCCTGCGATACTGTGCTACCTCATGGCCTGGCTTTCCACAATGAGAACAACCCACTGCGGAAGACTGTTTCTGCTTCTGCTGCTGCTACTGAGGGTAAGTCGGGGTGGAATGCTGGACCGACGTTACTGAGGCCGCTCGCCTCGGAGCTCCAATAGTCAAGGCCCTGGCTGCCGGGGCTGGTGCTGAAGACTGGTTCATCTGACCGTGGGATCTCTTTCGACCTCCGACCCTATCCACAATCCTCTGGAAGGTATACTCATGCCTCCTAGCTGCTCTCAAGACTGCATCAAAAGTCTGATGCTCAAACTGCTCAACTGCTAATAGAATCTCCAGGTGAAGCCCCTGTTGGAATCGCTAGGCTCTATCATACTCGGTTGCCACCAAAGTGGGAGCAAACCGGCCGAGTCTCGAAAACTCGACCGCATATCCATCGACCGTCCTGCCCGTCTGCTTCAGATTGGTGAACCTCGTCTGTAGATCGTACCGAGCTACAGCATCGAAATACTTGGTCTGGAATCTCTCTCTAAATACTGCTCAGGTAATGGGTGCCACTAATCCAACGGCCTGCGCTGCCCACCAGCTGCGGGCAAGATCCAACAACTGCAGGCGCACCACGGCTACCTTCTCGTTCTCTGGAGTCCTGGCTGCTTCGAGAATCACCTCAGTATCCTGAAGCCAAGCATCTGCGGCGATAGCATCTTCACTACCGTCAAAGAATGGAGGGTTCAAGCGCTTGAAGCTGTTGGCCGTACTGTTCCCTCGATGACCGCCTCTTGTCAAAGCATCCGCCAGCAAGGCATCTCCACGACGATCTTGAGAAGCTATCAAGGTCCTGACGAGTCCTACAAATGTGCCATCATCAGGATCTACAGGTTGAACTGGCTGAACTGGTGGCCCTTCTCCAATAGGCTCGACTCTAGAGGCTACTTCGGAGTGCTGGACTTGATCTCTGGGTTGCTGCTGGTCCACGGGAGGTGCTCCGCCTTGCTGATCGGTAGGACCCGGAACAATGCCGCTGAAGAAGACGACATGGGGAACAATAAGGAAGGACCAAGACAGATCAACGATACAAGCATATGATCAGGACAAGAATCCAGGGATTCAGAAGATACGAGCAGAGATCAAGGTCGAATACTGATTGAGACATCTATTCGGTAAACCCTCATATATCTTGATTCATAAGACCTGTATGGGCCACCACTTAAACCATGTCACGTCCCAGAACCAGAATACTGGAGAGCGGGGGCAGACATAGCTAGCTACGTATATGAAATTGGATCCATCTCGCTATACGGTCACGGCTGTCTAGATACATGAGGGTTTATCTACATGCCAGCAGTCTCTTAAGGTCATAAACAAGCCTATTTTCTCAATCACAAGCAAGTAAGTAAAAGTCACAAGATGTATGATCATTAAATATACAATAATAAGGCGTCCCAAATATTACATATTCAGCTGATCATGAAGCTAGTCGTTATAAAATGTTCAGACTAGCAAGAGTTTAGTCATACATGATCAACCCTAGGATCTGTTAATCATGTTATAGCCCGTAGGCAGACAGTAAGTGAATTGCAATCGAGCTAAACAGGTGCTCGTCGGCTAAACTCCTCAAAAGAATATTTTACAATAGAGTGGGAGAGCCAAAAATAACCCACTCGTTGCCAGGGTTCCGTCTAGTGGCCACCATCTGGCTGGAAGGTCGGTAGATCCTCTGGAGCTGCTCCAAAATCTGGCCACACAAAACCAGCTGGGTCAGACCCCAGAAAGAGCAAGTGCCACAAGAAAGCTTCACTTAGGAACTAAAACCAGCAATCAGCACAAGAGTATAAATAAAGTCAGAACCAGAAATAAAGAAAATACATCAGGATGATATACGACGAGATAACCATGGAACAATTCAGATAACCAGGTTACAACCCGTAAGCCAAACAAGGATCGGGGTTGTAACCCTTCGTCTGAACAGAACTTGGAATTCTCACAATTTATCGGTAAAATAAATACAAGCATTCTGGTCATGCAGCAATCTGGAACATGATCAGGGCAAGACTAGACTGGTTAGACTCCATCCAATCATTTCACGGCCAAGCAAGAATTACGGCTTGATACTTTAACTAACTAGGGTTGTCACAGGCCTAATTACTAACAAGATGCAGTAAGATTATTCCACAGCCACAAGCCCTGCAGACCATCCAGGTTACCCGGGTTGAAAGATTAGGGTTGAATTCAGGTGGGTACATCGTCCAGGAAATGCATGTACCCTTAGGTAGCTTGAAGGGTGCAACACATGACAGTGTGCTGGAAATGTGCCCTACTCGACGACAGGCTATAGATCCCGAGGAGTGCCCAGGTAACGGGATTGCCTGTAGTTGGGAGATCTCTTTATGACTAATGTATTAATCTAGTTATTTAGCCTTAGTCCATTTCAGTAGGTACTCCTGACTGTGGTACTCAGGAGTCCCCTCCTAGACATGATGCGAGACAGGACTGGATTATTTGTACAAGCACAATCGCCCACGGTGTCCCGATTAATTTATACAGGTCATGTCATGTCAGGTAGCCGTCGTAACAATTATCAGATATATCATGTCAGGTTTATCATGTCAAGTATACTTGTCAGGAGTGCGCCACGACGGGCCACTATCAGGTCATGTCAGTTTACTAGTCAAGAGTGCACCACTACGGGTCACTATCGTGTCATGCTCAGGTATCATTTCCAAACGTATTAAGCAGATTCGTGATTATCAAGTTCATAAAAAAAGGCATAAGGATATAAAATGGACGTAAAAATATACAATAAGGAGTTACAAAACATGGGTAAATAGTGATAAATAATAGTACACAGGGCTATTGGAAGTCATACGACTCAGGCATATGCGACCAAGAAGTGATCACATGCGGCTGGGAGGGAGCAGCCCATGCGGCTAATAGGGTCAGGCGCATGCGGCTGATAAGGGAAAAGCCCATGCGGCTAAGAAGGATTTCAGGTCCATGCGGCTGGGAAGTGTAGTATCATGCGGCTGGGTATAGAAGGAGGTGCATGCGGCTGATAATGGACTCAGCCATCATGCGGCCAAGGGTGCTGATGCATATGCGGCTCGGAAGCAAGGCCTTATGCAGCCAGACAGATTATACACCTATGCGGCCATGATATGAAGGGGGTACATGCGGCTCGGTTGGGAGCTCATGCGGCCAGGTCAGTTCAAGAGCTCATGCGGCTAAGAAGGAGTACAAGTTCATGCGGCCAGGAGAGGCAAGGACGCATATGCGGCTAAGTGGAGAAAAGCCCATGCGGTTGGGAAAATACTTGCCGCATGAAATGTTCATGCGGTCAAGTCAAATACTGTTCTTCTTCTCCAAATTTCCGAGAAGAAGAACACCAAAGAGCCATGGCCACCAAGCTGCATAGAACCTCCTTTCGGAGTCCAAATTCGAACTTCCATAGGTCAAAATAGGGTAGAACGAAATTCTCTACAACATGGAACCATCAAAACTCGGAAATAACAAGGTTAAGTAGATCAAAACCCAAGAAATCCAAAATAATGTAAACTTAGATCTACAAGAATCTGACCATGGAAAGTAAAAATGTCAAGTACTAAAGTTAGTTAAAATGCTATAAGGAAGAGAATGAAGCAATAAAATTAGAGTTCCTCCATGAAGCAAGTTGTACTTGCCTAGACCTCTCTCTCCTCTCTCTGGTAGGTGAAGGAGTTAATGGAAGAAGAAGAGGTTAATAAAGAGAGAGAAAAAATATTGGTAATAAATACCAAAGGTGGTGGTAGGTAGGGGGTTCATCTTGGGTTCATCATGAACCAATAGCAATCCCAAACCGAACCAAGCCAACCCGAACCAAGAATAACCAAGCCAAACCAAACCAAGGAGATATGCAAATACGCGATAAAATATGTATACATATTCCAAATACGTAATAGGAACACAAGCATTACAACGTAGCTGGCCTGGTCCGTCCCTACTTGTCAGTATTCTGGTTCTGGGGCGTGACAGGTTATACACGAGTAAACTACTAGAATGATCACATAACCACTTCTACTCCCCCGTCCTCAATCAATACACAAGGATCCAGTCAAGTTATGTTATTGTACACGAAGTTTAGTTTGTACAAGAAGATCATGTGAGCATATGACAGTACACGATTTCACACGATTTGTACGTGAATAACACAAACACAAGGAGTACACGATGCCCATGATAAAGTACATGAACACGAAATATCTGATGTATCCTATGAGGGGATAACATTGCATGAAAGATCCATATAGTACTAATCCATGATAACAAGTGTCAGCATCAAGTAAAGTAATCTAGAACATGATTATAAGTCCTAGCAAGTATAAAATGATCAGAGAATGTACTCGCCTGAAATCCGAATGTCGGATGAGAATATACTGTCCGAAATGAGGTATCTGACTCCTATTTAGAGCAACACAAGTCATGATGTATACAAAGGGATTATAATTTGAAGTGTACAATGCATCTACATATTTCTAGGTCAATCTAGGCCAAAGTCAACTCTTGGTCAACTCTAAAAGTTAAACTAGGTCAAACCTATTCAAACTAGGTCAAACTAGTTAGGGTTTGGTCAACAAGGTCAAAGTAGTCTAGGCTAGTCTATTCTAGGTATAAACAACAAGTCTGAGTCACACTAGCTATATCAACACCAAGCTAAACCATAGGGCTAACACATAGCCTAACTCGGCACACACAAACATATCAAATTATATAGTATATATATACATATATATCAAGTCACATTCACATATATACAAGTATGTATATAGGTACTCATACATATATATATATATATATATATATATATATATATATATATATACACACACACACAACATACTTGCATATATAAAATGGGTTAACATAATGAAGTGTGTGTGTGTGTGGGGTGTACATGCAAGGCAGTAAGGGGTTTCAGTTTTAGTAAACAGTGAGTAAACTTAGGTTTATATATTCATCATTCAAACAGATAATACTAGTATCATTCAATCTCAGGTTTAGGCAATTGAGTTCAGGTTTATATGTATACATGCTCAGGTTGTATTACATCCTAATTAACATTCAAAAGTTTACATATATTAAGTTCAACTCATCATTCTCAGATATCATACATGCATTTAATCCTAGATTTCAAACTAAGTTCTCAGTTTTAGTTTTAGTTTGCATGGTATTAACATTTCATGTTTCACATATTGAACCTCAGGTTACATGCCTCATTCTCAGTTTTCACAACAGTTCAGTTTTGAACATCAAGGTGAAATGAACTCGATATTGAAAGAACATGTACAAACCCAATCCTACATACAATCCCAGTTTCATTCATGCCATTACAGTTTATATTCTATATTAACACTTTATTTAAATATTCAAAAACTCAAACACAGTGTAGCAGTAGTGTATCACAGTGTCAGAAAAATAGGGAATGTCGAAATACAAACCCAAATGAAATCGAACCAATCCAAATGAAATCCCAGATAACATATCATTTGTATTTCATAAATAACTTACAAATTTTATATTTAAACATCAGAAAAGTATTCGAAATACAATGAGCAAACTAGTATCAGAAAACTTGAATCTCGACAGTATCAACCCAAATCATTTTTGAAAACCCAAATTCATTAACAATTAAATATGTACAGACAATTAGGCATGTTATATATGTCATGGGGGTATGATTCTTGTCCAATTTACTGGACACGAAGTGTTTATTCGAAAAAGCAAACAGTATCAGTTAAAAATCGAACACAGTCTAGTGCGGCCTGTTCGTGTCTTTGTGGACATGCTTCAGGACATGTGACAACTTGTGCTCACAACTACATGTAGCCCACCAATAGGGCTACCAAATCGACATGACATGAGGTGTCCAAGTCGAGTCCTTTGCTGATATGAACCATGTATCAGATAGGGAAATTATACTGCACTGTAACAGTACAAAACTGATGCACGTTGGATCCTATATCCGACACGACACGAGGGGATCTGAGACTCGAGGGATGAACTGTCAGTCACTGCCCTATGGTGTCCACCAAGTGGCGCATGTCCACTTGGCCTGTGCAGCGCACACGAACAGCGTGGCAGTATGACACACATCGTGGCCTCGTGCAGTCGATTCGTGTCTATTTTGGACATGGATACGACAACGAATCCATCTCAGAGTTAAACTAATTTAATCTACAAATTAAGAGCTTCAAAAACACGTATTTAGTTTTGGAAATTATGAACTAACAGTTTACTTGGGCATTTCATCAAACACCTATTTAAAAACACCGATACGTATTCGATACTCATACCAAATGGACGCGAGATCCTACCAAACTTGGTCTACAGGGGTATGACACCTAGATCTATGCATCTATGAAGAGAAATCATAATTTTAGAGTGTTTAGGAAGGTTTAACTATTGAGAGTTCAATCTCAATGTAAAAACCCTTGGAATGAGCTCCTCTACCAATTTGCTATGATTCAATGGTCCTCAAACCTTGCTAGCAAGCCTCCACTAGCCTCCTCTACTGTTGGGTAGGTGATGAAATTGATTTGACTCAATTTGGTATTAATTTGGATTAAAAAGGAGAAATTGGGAACTAATTATGGTTACTTTGTAGGTATTAAAAGAGGCAAGAACTAACATATGATGATACTTATAGGTATGTAGTGGCCGGCCATGTAGAAGAAATTAGGGCTAGGCAATAGTTGTAGATGCGTGGCTAAGCTTCTCTTTAGGTAAATCAAGTCCAATCTAAGGCTTATATCTAAACTAGGTTTACCTTTAATAATATCTAACCAAAATATCCTACTAACATAATATCTAGATATTCCTAACCTTGGCACTTACTTAAAAGGTTCTTAAGTAATATCTTGTCTCATGGTCATATCTAGATTAGATTAAATTCAAGGTTAAGACTTAAATAAATAATTAGCACATATTTAATTAATAAAATTTCAAATTTACCAAAAAGTCAAAATGACCAAAATACCCTCAAGTCAAAAATGAGGTAGTGACAGCATCCCTCCCAGCTAGGGACTTAGGTAACCCAATTACAAAAACCATGGTAATATGCTCCAATTTCTATTATGGGATCGGTAAAGGTTGAAGAAGTCCAGATAGTCTATGATGTTCAGCTTTAACTTGTTGGCAAACTAAACAACAAGAGACAAACCGAGCTATATATCTCTTCATGCTATTCTACCAAAAATGCTGACAAATATCACGATACATTTTTGTGCTACCAGGATGAATTGAATACTGCGAACTGTGAGCCTCTGCCATAATCTCCTGCATGATGTCACCACTGGGTACACAAAGACGCCTTCCATACCAGAGTATACCGTCTTCGTGAATGCATAACTCTGCTCTTCTTCCCGCTTCACATTATGTCCTAAGCCGCTGAAGCTTAGAATTCGATGATTGAGCTATATTGATCCTCTCAACTATACTAGACTGAACTTGCATACTGGCCATCAATGCCACATTGGTAAGGAGAACTATTTCAATACCCATCTTCTGGAAATCTGCTACTAACTCTTGCTGTGATGTTAGAAAATAAGCTCTTGCACTTCTACTCAACGCATCTGCAACTACGTTGGCCTTTCCAGGATGATACTGCAGGTTGATGTCATAATCTATCAATAACTCCAGCCATCTTCTCTGACGCATATTAAAATTCTTTTGGGTAAACACATACTTAAGACTCTTATGATCGGAGAAGATCTCCACCCTATCTCCATATAAGTAATGCCTCTAAAGCTTAAGTGCAAAAACTACTGCTGCTAACTACAAGTCATGGGTTACATAATTTCTCTCATGATTATGAAGTTGATGTGATGCATAAGCTATACCCTTCCATGCTACATCAAGGTGCATCCTAATCCTCTGCCTGAAGCATCATAATAAACTGAAAATCCTCCAGTCCCATCTGAAAGCATAAGAATGGGTACCGTCATCAATCGCTGCTTCAACTTCTCAAATAAACTATGACACTCTGCTGTCCAAGCAAACTATACATCCTTATGGGTCAACTGTCACGCCCCGATCCCGGAGGATCGAAAACTAGCCACTGGGCGTGATGCCGTACAAGTCTAGATTGCACTTGTACAAGGTAAAACCATTACAGTTCCTGGTATTTCTCAGAAAACATCGATAACGCAGTAGGACCAGGCAGATAAATTGAAGTCACACAAGATATGAAGAAATGTATCTCTTTATTGATAATCATAATGGATTACAAGACTTGCAGCGGAATACAGAGTTTACAATTGATTACAAGACTCATGAATAGCCAACTGAATGTATATACTTGCCCTTTAGGCTACAAATGAATATACCGACTTCTTTATAATGAACTTGCCAATATGGCTACAATCTCACTGGTACGACTGAGTTTCCCTGTTCCATACATTATGTCCCATATAGCAGAAGACATCGTCTTGCAAGAAGAGCTTCTGTACACCCATCCGATTCATCGATGCCAAGCACTGATTCACAGGATTTCCCTAAGCAAACACCTGTAATATTGCCCACAACGTGGGTCAGTACATCATCAATGTACTGGCGAGCGGTGCTAGCCCAACTCACCTAAGAAGACAACACTAAGTAATCATGTTATAGCACATTATTAACAGTGGTCTTTCTCATTGCCTTAGGGTCAATTTCATGTTATAGCCGACAAGAAGTAAAGCATGCAAATCTCATAGCCAACATAATTTAAAGCATACTGTTATCACCCTTTGGTGATTCTTACCCACGGTCGTATAGCCATCCCTGTACATTTATAATACTTACTCTGCCTGCACAAGACATTGTTAGAAACAATATCATGATTTAATATGAATATCACCGTTCAGGTGATTCTTACAAACAACCGACATCCTTTCCTGTATTTGAGTAATAACTTACTCTGTCTGCATAAGACATCATTAGCACCTGACCTATCTATATGAAGGTCACTGGCGACACGCCATCCTGGACCGTCTTACAGGTATACAGCGCCCTTGCCAGTGCAGGTAGCTAGCCCCACTGCAAGTCCTGTATACCGTGCTACTACTTCAGCACTGCCACTACTTCGGCATTGGTTTCACCTAGGACGAACCAGGTTCCCTGGCCCAGGAATACCGTTCGAGAAACCACCTTGTCGACAAGTTGTCCATGACCATGCAACTATATGCAACTTATCTAAGAAGAAAACATATAATGCATGATAAGGAAAACTAAGTAATTCGGCCACCATTCTCATTCATATTACCATCTTACCATCTTGCCATCTTGCCTTGAGCCAATGCTCATATTATCATCTACCTAATCCAGGGTCTTGGCGTAATCAACATTCTACATCGGCGACAAGATAATAGAATGTTGTTACCCAATCCTTTTGCCACATCTTTGATACCATACATCTTTCCAACCAAACTCAGTGTACTCATCGCCCAATTCCTGGGACTTAGCATCTGTTTTAGCATTCATTCATTTGAATACAATTTCAAGCATACTCACTGCCCAGTTCTTTGGGTCTTAACATCTGTTTTGCCATCTATTCATTGAGCCAAAGCTCAATATACTCATCTGCCCAAGTATTTGGGACTTTGCCTTCACCTGTCATGTAATTCATCGCAACAGCGTACAAGCATACAATTCATCTAGCCACAACAGTTTACGTTCAGGTGATTATTATCTTTTATTATCTTTCCAAATTCTATGCAAGGTGTTATTGAACAACACAAAAAGAAACACAGCATACTCATCCTTATTTTAAGCGTGAAGCTAAAGGATCTTTGAAGGGTTCAACACTACTCATATTCATAGAACGATTCCCGCCACGATCGCATAGCCTTCCAAGCAATCCTTCGTATAATCCCAAGTCCAACAAGGCTTCATCGAACCAACCATCCATCATAAGGCATCTTGCGGGTCGGGGCACTACAATATATACCACCCAGAAAAAGTTTCGTCCTTGAAACGTAAAACAAAACTCATCCCCAAAACTTCAACCAACTTTTCATGAAACTTCTCAACGATCAACTTGTACCACTTAATATTTCTCCGCAATCTCTCGATTGATTTCAAGTAATGTACCGTCTCGTTACAGCATCCCAATTAATTCGACATAGTTTACCATCTTTGATCTTTCCTCCAACACTCGTGCAAATCCTTAGCACATAATAATCCTTCCCGTGGCTTCGTTTGAATTCAGCATACCACTTAGTTGGAATCATACACATATTTTAGGTGTCCCCGAAATACATGCACTTCAGCCAAGTTCAGTGATAGAGAAAACGAACGAGCTACGGTGTACCTTCCTTTCCCGAACATCAGTAATTCTTTTGAGCATCTCGTATAATCCCACTTGTTTATTCAATATTCCAACCAACTAATAAGACAACAGATGTTACCAATTCCAACACGAGCAATTTTCCTCAACCGATCCAAAATTTCCAAAATATTTTGACTTAGATGTATCAAGTATTCCTTTCAAGTTCATTGTCATCCATGCCACCAAAGTTGATAAATCCTATTGCCACATTTTATTTCGATACCCCGATTCTCGTCGGTCAAATCTTGTACTCATCATCGTTCGCATCCATATACTTTGTTTGCAACTTGTAAATTTACCCATCATGATCCATCTTCCAAATCGTACCATCCTTCAAATTGTACCATCGTTCCATTCTAGTAACATTTCTCGTTGTACTCCAACATTTTCTCGTATTGATCAAGCCAACATATTATCCTCTCGCATAAGCAACTTTTATATCCAACAACATTAATCCTGAGGGTCGTTCTTATTCACATTCGCATCTCGCCGATCTCGGCTACATGTACTATCCAATTCCGTCATTACACTTATATCCTCAATTTTGATTCGTTCAATAAAATTATCCCAACTTTCTCAAGGTACTACCATCAATTTTTGCAGCTCAATAATAAATCAACCAATCCAACCAGTCCCAACAATTTCCAGCAATCCAACAAAGGCAACCAAATTTTCGAAACCAATATGATCCGTCATCCCATCCAACATTATAACATCAAATTTCCCAAATATCCATTCCATTCCAAAGTCTACCTTTTGACACATCTTACTCATTCCGACTATACTCATGCAACATCAATAGGGACATCCTACGGTTTTCCAACAGTCAACTTAGCATACAGTCAAGTCTCTACGGTCAGCTAATCTAAGCTAAACCATACATTCAGCTAACTCATATGAGATGGATAGCTATCAGGGACATACTTATCTCTTATCTTAGAGGCAACCAATTCTCATCATAGGGCAACTCTATGGTCTGGCCAACTTAGGAACATGGAACACCACCTCAATCTTATGAACTTATTCCCAACACGGACAACTGAAGAACATAGCCAACCAAATCTGAAACTTAAACAACCAACAAATATTCTAGGCAACCAACCGACACTCTAGGCAACCATCCAACACTCTAGGCAACCAACCGACACTCTAGGAAACCAGCCAACACTCTAGGCAACCAACCGACAATCTAGGCAACTAGCCAACAATCTAGACAACCAATCGACAGTCTAGGCAACCAGCCAACATTCTAGGGTCAAGTCTTTCTACCCGTACTTATACTCGGGTCATACCCAACGAAGTCTCATTCTAGACTTACCCGCAACCGACCAAATCCATCCGATAATTCTATCCAACAATTCTATCCCACAACTCTATGGGTCAATCTCGAAGCTATCATATAAAACTTATCAATCGAATACCTAAACTTTTAATTTCCACTTGCATAGACATAACATCACTTGTTCAATCTGACTTGCATTCTCATATCGTACTCAAATTGTCTATTCAATCGGGTCAACTATTCCGAGTCATCATCCGACATGCTATCTCAATTAGTTTATCACTTATGATCTCTTTCCTACGGTCTCTTCGCGACATATTCGTTTTCCATATTCTTAGATCATCGATACGGTCCGTACACTTTTAACCAACAAAATAAGGCAACTACATAATCATATTTCTTCCGAGGCATCCTTTATAAATTTTCTAGCACCAACACGGTCATCTCTTAGTAATTCACGTTAACCATCAATATTCGTTTTGCATCATCTTCTTGTGATTCCATAAGAAGATTTACTATTCAAGCACCAATCCAATCTCTATAGCACCAATCATCTAGCATACACATATCGGTCATCTTAACGGATATAACATAACATCATTAGCTAAGTCATAATCCCACAATTCTATATTCCACCAATCTTGTTATTCATGCGACAACATCATCTACCGATATGGTGTATTGCATATCGCTGCACCTCAATACTTATTTGTATCCCAGCCATTCGACTCTCGTAAGAAACATCTACTCTTTCATGCATCAAGGGACAAGTACTCATTCTCTATGCCTCAAAACAGTAAAGGGACATAACTTGTTAATTCGGGACACATCAAATTCTTTCAAGCACACTGTACCACGTGCTAAGATCCTCTAATCCTCAAGCCCACTTTCAATCTTTTCGGTCGTTGATGCAACTCTCTCTGCATCGTCTAAATCATTCGCAACATCCCGATAAGCGTATAGCGTTACTAATAATTCTGTCAATATCCAGCATGAAATTTCTTTTACCCAATTCCAACATCGTTCAATATTCGGTCCATAGTTGTTCTCGTAAAAAATCTTTCGATAGCAACACTACACCATCATTACTAAGCCTACCATCCTTCTTACCCAACTGATTCAAGTCTTCACCTGAATCTGGAATTCATTTCTTCCCAACCAAGGTATTCATTTCATATTCTCAAATCTCTTATTACCCAACTTAATGCTAACCGACAAGGTCTAGCGATGGTTCATCCGAACACATCAAAATCTCACAACGGGTCATCCAACTTAACAATCAAGGAACACGCCTAGCCAACATGTATCAATCGTAAGTTCAGCTACGATTCGATACCACCCAATACCTTATAGGTAAAGCAATCACAAAATCATAAACACATCAAGGGTCAAGGGACATCTTATCACGACGAGGGTATATGTAATATACTACCCAGAGCTCAAGCCATTCCCAACACAATATTCCTTCGCATCAAACCAACGTCCAACAAGGCTTCATCCATCCCGCAGTGGTTATGCTGACCACAAATATCGACTCATGATTCTGTCGATTCCCATTCACTGAAATCCATGCACATTCTGTTCCAACATACCAAGCCATCACCCACGGTCGATTGCTGCATAACAATCGATTCAAAGAATCCCATACATAAGACATCCAGCATACATCACAAACTTACGCATCGTATCATTGTTATTCTTTTTGGTATCGTTTAGAAATTCAACAAAGCGCACATATCACAGCCCACATATTTAGACTTATTGTATGGAACACCCAGTGAGAGGTTAGAATGATCAACGAACTTTCAGTCAAGGGTACAACATAGAATAGTTTGGAAGCAACACAGAATAATCGCAGAAGCACTATGAGTCATCATAGAGGCAACTTTGATTTCATCGCGGAAGCAACTTTGAGTATTCGCGGAAGCAACTTTGATTCACCGCGGAAGCAACTTTGAATAATCGCGAAAGCAATCTTTGAATCATCGCGGAAGCAGCTTAGAATCATCTTAGTAGCAACATTGATTCGAAACAAATCGAATAGGAATCCAAGGACGTAAAGCTGTGCTTTGATACCATTATGTCACGCCCCGATCCCGGAGGATCGAAAACTAGCCACTGGGCGTGATGCCGTACAAGTCTAGATTGCACTTGTATAAGGCAAAACCATTACAGTTCCTGGTATTTCTTAGAAAATATCGATAACGCAGCAGGACCAGGCAGATAAATTGAAGTCACACAAGATATGAAGAAATGTATCTCTTTATTGATAATCATAATGGATTACAAGACTTGCAGCGGAATACAGAGTTTACAATTGATTACAAGACTCATGAATAGCCAACTGAATGTATACACTTGTCCTTTAGGCTATAAATGAATATACCGACTTCTTTACAATGAACTTGCCAATATGGCTACGATCTCACTGGTACGATTGAGTTTCCCTGTTCCATACATTATGTCCCGTATAGCAGAAGACATCATCTTGCAAGAAGAGCTTCTGTACACCCATCCGATTCATCGATGCCAAGCACTGATTCACAGGATTTCCCCAAGCAAATACCTGTAATATTGCCCACAATGTGGGTCAGTACATCATCAATGTACTGGCGAGCGGTGCTGGCCCAACTCACCTAAGAAGACAACACTAAGTAATCATGTTATAGCACATTATTAACAGTGGTCTTTCTCGTTGCCTTAGGGTCAATTTCATGTTATAGCCGACAAGAAGTAAAGCATGCAAATCTCATAGCCAACATAATTTAAAGCATACTGTTATCATCCTTTGGTGATTCTTACCCACGGTCGTATAGCCATCCCTGTACATTTATAATACTTACTCTGCCTGCACAAGACATTGTTAGAAACAATATCATAATTCAATATGAATATCACCGTTCAGGTGAATCTTACAAACAGCCGACATCCTTTCCTGTATTTGAGTAATAACTTACTCTGCCTGCATAAGACATCATTAGCACCTGACATATCTATATAAAGGTCACTGGCGACACGCCATCCTGGACCGTCTTACAGGTATACAGCGCCCTTGCCAGTGCAGGTAGCTAGCCCCACTGCAAGTCCTGTATACCGTGCTACTACTTCAGCACTGCCACTACTTCGGCATTGTTTCCCCTAGGACGAACCGGGTTCCATGGCCCAGGAATACCGTTCGAGAAACCACCTTGTCGACAAGTTGTCCATGACCATGCAACTATATGCAACTTATCTAAGAAGAAAACATATAATGCATGATAAGGAAAACTAAGTAATTCGGCCACCATTCTCATTCATATTACCATCTTGCCATCTTGCCATCTTGCCTTGAGCCAATGCTCATATTATCATCTACCCAATCCAGGGTCTTGGCGTAATCAACATTCTACATCGGCGACAGGATAATAGAATATTGTTACCCAATCCTTTTGCCACATCTTTGATACCATACATCTTTCCAACCAAACTTAGTGTACTCATCGCCCAATTCCTGGGACTTAGCATCTGTTTTAGCATTCATTCATTTGAATGCAATTTCAAGCATACTCACTGCCCAGTTCTTTGGGTCTTAACATCTGTTTTGCCATCTATTCATTGAGCCAAAGCTCAATATACTCATCTGCCCAAGTATTTGGGACTTTGCCTTCACTTGTCATGTAATTCATCGCAATAGCGTACAACAGTTTACGTTCAGGTGATTATTATCTTTTATTATCTTTCCAAATTCTATGCAAGGTGTTATTGAACAACATAAAAAGAAACACAGCATACTCATCCTTATTTTAAGCATGAAGCTAAAGGATCTTTGAAGGGTTCAATACTATTCACATTCATAGAACGATTTCCGCCACGATCGCATAGCCTTCCAAGCAATCCTTCGTATAATCCCAAATCCAACAAGGTTTCATCGAACCAACCATCCATCATAAGGCATCTTGCGGGTCGGGGCACTACATCAACTACATCATGGGCGCTGAAATTCGGGAAAATCTGATACAAATCGTCGGTAATAGACGACCAATCCTAGGAAACTATGAACTTCTGCGACAGTACTGGGCACTGACCATGTCTCTATAGCCACTATATTTTGGGGGTCAACTTCCACTCTACCTCTGGTGATGATATAACCAAAGTACGAAATACGATCAAGCCAAAACTCACACTTACTGAACTTCACATACAACGGTGCTCTCTGAGAATCTGAAGGACTACTCGGAGATGCTGCTCATGCTCTGCTTCACTTCTGCTATAGACTAAGAAGTCGTCTATGAACACTATCACAAACTGATCCAAATAGGGCATAAAGATACGATTCATGAGATCCATGAATACAGCTGGTGCATTGGTTGCTCCAAATGGCATAACGAGAAACTCCTAATGTCCATATCTAGATCTTAATGCTGTCTTCGGGATGTCTTGCTCTCTGACTCTGACATGATGGTACCCTGACCGTAAGTCAATCTTCGAGAATACTGCTGCTCTACTGAGTTGATCAAATAAATTGTCTATCCTTGCTAGGGGATATCTGTTCTTAATTGTTACATAATTCAAGGTACAATAATTAACTCATAATCTTGATGTACCATCCTTCTTCTTCACAAGAAGCATCAGGGCTCCCCAAGGTGATCCGCGAGCACGAATGGATCGCTTGCACTACACAAAATGGCTAAATAGAAATGCTTGTTTTTTTCAATTTGAAAAACTTATTTTTTGTTTCTAGGTTCTGGAACACATTAAATATGTTCCAGAGCAAATAAATATTCCTAATATGTTTTATTTTATTTTTTAGAAAAAATATTTATTCACATACACCTTTTTAGTGTTCCAAATATGTTCCAAATTAAGATTGCACCCATATTCATATAATGTAATTACCAAATAAAGCCTCCAAGCAAACAGAACATATATCTCTTCCATCGTGATCTCCAAACCCTAAGCGTTCCAAAACATACCAAAACCCCCCCTCTCGGTTTCTTCCTCCAGAAATAAACTTCCCCCCCAACCTCTCGGAAATTTTCCCTCGAAAAATTTCCCTTGGAAATTTTTTCCCCTTCCCCCCCCCGCCCTCTCAGAAAATTTCCCTCGAATTCCCCTTCCCCCCCCCGCCCTCTCGGAAAATTCCATCAAGAAACAAACCTCCCCCCCTCTCGGAAATTTGCACTCGAAAATTTTCTCCCTCCCTCCGAATTAAACCCACGTAGAATCGCTAAAGGAAGGGTTTGGAGATCTCACCGACCAGGAAGGAGACGAAGATCGACATCCGCATATATACAATCGCCATCCAGGATCTTCAAACCCACGTAACAGTTGAGGGCTTGCCATCATCCATCGAGAAAGGTTTTTCTTTCTATTTCCTTTTTTTGTTTAATTTTGTTTAGGAATTTGCTTATTTTCGTAGAAACAAAAAAAACAGCGAAAACAGAGAAGGAAAATAAAATCAAATTTGCCTCAGTAAATTAATAGTTTTTGTTACAATAATTTTTTTTAGATGCTAAAACTATATATTATTTTATGGTTGTTAGTCACACAACTTTGACACCGAAACAAAAATTACTTGTATATGAATATGTTTTTTTTGATCTTAGTGATATAGACCATAGTATTAAAATTCTAAAGTTTTTGAAGACTTTTTTAGTGTTGATCCTACTACTCGTACCACATGCGGCTTATCTACCTATGAAAATTAAGACATGAGTAATTATTTTATTGCAAAATAATATTTTCTCTTTTCGATTTGGAATTAAGGTTCATATGTATATTATTCTCAACACCAGAAATCTCGAATCATGTATTGGACTGGATTAGGATTATCTTTTACATGATTTTACCGTTTCGGTTTGGAATTAAGGTTCATATGTATATTATTCTCACCAACGGAAATCTAGAATCATGTATTGGACTGGTTCTCTAAGATATCTAATATTAGTTTGATACCACAATATTTTAGCTTGTTGCTCAAATTTGTTTGGCTTAAAGTCGATATGATACGCAACTTTCGAATTTTAGACTGATATTATGCAAAACAACTATGCATCCGAAACATGATATAAAAAGTCAGCCGGTACATATACGGATCTATTGGTATAGATACAAACATTATGTAGCACACATTTGATTTCCCTCAGAAAGACTAATAAGATGACATATAACTTCCATGAGCAAAGCATTGCTTTTATTTCATATATTTGGCAAAGAAAAACTGTTCCTACAGGAGTCTATTTTCAATTGGTGTCAGCAACATTAAACCACAAAGAATTCCAGCAATGTCCTCCAGAATTACACATGCATAGAAAACTTGTTTCTTATGAGTGGAACAATCATAGACCTGCAACCTTTACCACCAAAAATCTATGAATAACAAAACATGCTTCCAACTGAATTGATGCCCACAGAATTGTCGATACATTTATATTGAATGCAACAATCTCTATTGTATTCATTCATAGTTCGGTTTCTAATTTCCTATTTCAAATGAAAATATCAACATGTATCGGCCATATTATAACACAACTGAGCAGAACGAATCTGAAACTGCAAATTAAAATGGTATCAATCTATCTTGGAAAGTTTTGGCCACTTTTATGCTCAACTATGGCCAAAAACTGAACATAATTGTCTAGTTCTAATGTCTAGTTCTAACTGAAAATAGACAAATCTGATCTGAACTTCCCAAAAAAAGACTAAAATTAAGTAAAACTTAATATAGTTTCCAAAAACTTACCGAATTATGTACTTAGTTTGCTTTTGCTTACATTTTCATGTTTCCAAGAACTGTTCGAGCATATATTGTAAGGTTCCTATTAGAAAAGCTGTTACCAGTATGCCAAAAGGATGTTGTTAACATATGTTAAAGACCCTACTACTAGACCAACACTCTAGTGGTTAAAGGTTATATATTTTTATATTATTCTGAGACACTCCCATATAGGACAAAGGCCCATTTTTGGTAAAAGAGTTGAATTCATGCATCAGTATAAATTTATCTTCTAAAATCTGCTTAAAAGACATGCCCTGAGGTTGAACTTGTGCTGCTCTGATACCAAGTTACTACTACCCATAAACTCGGACACTTGTGTGAAGGTTGAGGGTTATGTACTTGTATTTTTCTAACAACATAAAATGCATAATAATTTATGGATATTTGTTTTTAAATTATAACATTTCCCTTCTTATATTTAATAACATCTATTGTTAAAAAAGACATGCTAAAATCTTACAACTCAATACTAAAAGTATCTGATCCAGAACCACTCAAAACCACCAAAAAAAAATTGATAATGATACTGATAGCAAGAATTTGACATCAATCCAAACAAGCATTCCAAGATAATCCCTGCAAACTTCTAGCTTGTACTTTTAATTTAAGATCACATGTAACAACCAATCTTTGGAAAGTTCTAGCTGATACCTTTTGTTTAAGCTCACATGCGTTAGCAACCACCAAAACCTTTTTTTACATTGCCCACCCTATATTATCACAGCATCACAGAATTGATTGCGTTCTTAGTATTTTGGAGTGTTTGTGCTACCTAGCTTTCCATTGATTCCATGAGAAAACAAATACAAAATATGTCAATACCTATATCCTTTCCAGTTGCAAGCCTATATATATCATTTAGATTTAAGACCAATTGATTCGGGACTGACTTACTAGTTAATGAATTCGATTGAATTAAGTTGGGCAGATAAATGATATCTAATTGTAAACAAAGTAAAATTTGGTCAGAGGTTTTCAGTAGTTGGAATGACATGCTTCTTCTCAATATGCATTTCCCATTTAATAATTTGTTTAAGCCAGTGTTAATTTATTCATTTTATATGATTTTGACGGATATAACACAAGTTCGTGTGATTTGCTCACCTCTTTCGCTATATGATTCAAGAGACTTCTTATTATTTATTTATGAAAGAACCCATTATTTATTTTTTTAATTGAGATTTGCTTGCATATAGTTAATTTCTATAAGTCTTCAGATAATTTAATTTATTTATCATGTCATACATCTTGGAAATCCTTAATTTAATTGAAATATATTTCTATGACTTTATTGAGTATTTACTTTATTATTTTTTATTTTATACAGATTTTTTTTATAAAAAGAAATTTTTTGGTATAGAAATGCCTTTGGACAAGTCATGGATGAGCAAACGGGGGGACTTAGAATATATTGAAGGTGTCAAACAATTTGTGAATTTTGTCAAGGAGAATGCTAACGGAGAAGATCGTTTTTTATGCCCATGTGTTCGATACAGAAACTCGAAGGGACACCTAGAGCTTGATTTAATCAGCTTTCATTTGTTGTCAAATGGTATTGATCAGAGCTATGTGCTATGGGATCAACATGGAGAAAAATCGATGGGCCAGAAGTCTACAACAATAAAATTCGACCCAATCAAAGAAGCTGACCAGCCTATGATGGAGGAACTTGTTGATGATGTTTTCAATGTGAATAATTGGGGGAATGAGCACGAATTAGAAGACATGAATATTACACTTGAAGGTGGAGTAGGAGGCGATCAAACTGTTGGTTTTGAGACCGAGATGAATGAGAGTAGAAAATACAAAAAATATAAGGAGATGGCAACACAACCTTTGTAAAATGGTTGTCCTAACGGTAAGACAATATTGTCTACCATTATCGAGTTACAGAATTTGAAAACACGATACAGTTTGACTGGAAATAGCGTGACTGCTATATTAGATTGGGTAAAGTCTTTATTTGTAGAAAATTGCAATCTTCCCAAAAATTATCCACAAATGAAGAACATGATCAAGGACTTGGGAATGGAATGTGAAACCATCCATGCATGCAGAAATGGTTGCATCCTATATTGGAAGCAATACAAGCAATATCATATGTGTCCCAAATGTGGAGTCAGTAGGTATAAGCTTGTCTTTGAAGACGAATCTGAGGTAAAAAAGGGGTAAAAAAAGAGGCAACAAAATTTGTGAAATATTTTCCATTGATCCCAAGGCTAAAGAGATTCTTTAGCATTCCTTGGATCGCAGATGCAATGACTTGGCACAAGAAGGCAAAAACCGATGGAAATCTAATGTGACATCCATGCGACTTAGGTCAATGGGATTCAGTCAATGTCAATTGGCCAGATTTTGCTGCTGAGGCTAGAAATTTACGGCTTGTAATATCAATTGATGGCTTTAACCCACATGGAACTCAAAGTAGCACTTATAGTTGTTGGCCGGTGATTGTAGCACCTTTAAATCTTCCACCATCTTTGTGCATGAAAAAGGAGTTTTTATTGTTGACTTTATTAATATCTGGGCCTAAATCACCAGGCAAACACATCGATGTCTTTCTAGAACCACTTATAGATGAGTTGAAAGAGCTATGGGTAAATGGTGTACCGACGTGGGGCGCATTTACTAAAACCTCTTTTACAATGAAAGCAATGTTGATATGGGGGGTCCACGATTTACCTGCATATGGAACACTATCTGGGTGCAATGTTCATGGCTATAAGGCTTGTCCAGTATGCGCCAATAATGTTGACTCTGAGCATCTTGAAGACTCAAATAAAATATGTTATCGAGGCTATCGTTGATTTTTAAGGTCTGACCACAAGTTTAGAAATGATAAAAGATTCAACAAGACCATAGATCATCGGCCACCTCCTCGACGATTATCTGGTAAAGAAGTTGAACAACGAATTTTTGAAATTCTTAAGAGTAATGATGTGCAAGGGCTTAGTAGAGTCACCGGCAAAAGAAAAAAGAGTAAGAACATTGGTAAAAAATGCAAGGGTAGGGTCAATGAAGATGCCAATATGGATGCTAATTCCACTATTGCACCTCCATGGTCGAGAAGGTCGATTTTGTTTGATTTGTCATACTGGAAGTTTCTTGAGGTTCGCCATAACATTGACGTTATGCATACTGAAAAGAATGTCACTGATCACTTATTAAGCATGTTGATGAATGTCACTAGAAAAATAAAAGATGGGTTGAAGGCACGAAAAGATTTGAAGAAATTGGGCATCAACAAGAAATTATGGTTAGTAGAAGAAAAAGTCACCGGAAAAACTTCAATGCCAAAGGCGTCATACGCCTTAACTAAAGAGGAAAAGGAAGAATTTTGTCGTTGCTTGAAAGATTTAAAATTGCCTATAGGGTTTTCCTCTAACTTGAGTAATTTGGTGACTATCCAACCTCCTGAGCTAAGGGGGCTCAAATCGCATGACTATCATATGACTATGCAATACTTGCTTCCAGTTTTACTTAAATATGCTTTTAAAAAGGAGAAGGACTTGAGAATTGCTATTCACAGAATTAGTTTATTCTTTAATATCCTATGTGCGAAAGTGATAAATAAGGAGGAACTCCGTAAAGCAAAGAGGGCATTGGTGGAAGCAATATGTATTCTTGAAAAGGAACTTCCTCCCTCCTTTTTTGTCATAAGTGTGCATTGTATGGTTCATTTGGCAGACGAGGCTTTGGCATATGGCCCAGACAGATTCCGATGGATGTACCCATTTGAAAGGTATGCAATATTTTTTTAAAAATACATTTTGCATTTAATACAATTTTACTTATTCTATTTAATAAAAAAATTTATTTATGTTATGGCAGATTAATGAAGCGGTATAAAGAGTATACCCTTAATAAAAGGTACATAGAAGGCTCTATAGTAGAGTCTTACCTTGCAGATGAATCTGTGATGTATTGCATGGAGTATATGCCAAACACAGGAATTGGTACTCATAAGTCAAGTCGAGAAGATTGGGTGGATGAGAATATTGACTTATCAGATGAGAAACCTTTAGATGTTGGAAAAGTCGTCGAGTTAAACAATGTGCAATTTGAACAAGTACGGAGATGGGTACTCAACCGACTTGAAGACTTGGATGACTGGGAAAAGTAGGTTTTATCCATATATTTTAGATAAATGACTATTACACTTGTTAAGAGTATGAGTTATTTTTATTGTTGTGAATTTATGTAGTAAGTATGCAGAATATTTCCAAAGGACGTCTGTCCAGATTCGAAAAGATAGGACAACTAAGACGAGCACAACAATCAAGGAATTCATTCCTTGGTTATGTGATGAGGTATTTTACATAAGCTAAGTCATATTTTCTTACTAGTTTGTGTGTCACTTTTTAAATTTAGTGACTAGTGAATTCTTTTGCAATACAGTTACAGAAGGCTGGGGAAACCAATACAACCTTATGGAGATTAGTCAATGGTCCAATGTATAAGGCAACAAGATACAATAAATATTGTGTCAATGGGTTTGTCTTTTCGTCAAGTTCCTCCGATATAAATTTGGTGACCCAGGACAGTGGCGTATCTATGAAGGCTTATACTACTTTTGTTACTGGTCGAAAAGACACAAATCCAAAGCAAGGAATGATGACTTACTATGGAATAATCAGAGATATATTAGAGTTGGACTATATAGATTTTAAGGAGACAGTATTTTATTGTGATTGGGTGAAAGTAGAGGATTCCAAAAATGGTTGTAAGGTTGATCCTATTTGGAATCATGTGATGGTAAATTTGAAGAAGCTCAAGAACAAAGAAAAAGTGGAGGAGGATCCATTCATTTTAGCTCGAGAAGCCAGCGGTGTATTCTATTCTAAAGATCAAAAGGAAGATGGATGGCATGTGGTTTTACATACACCCAAGAGGCTAACTAAGCAAGTTGACATGATAAGCATCCCCACCGACTATCAGTCCATTTTGAATGAAAATCCTAACCTACATAATTTATTCAATTTTGATGAATGAAGATATTATCCCTATGCCACCAAAGGAATCAAGATACTGGAACTTTTTATCCTTTTTTCTTAAATCTGTTATTTTTATCTTGATCTCTTGTATTTGGAAGTAACTTTTGAGTTTTGTGAACTTTTCTAGATATTTAACCATTAATCTTGATTTTTTTTTGTTTGATAACATTTTGATAGAAAATATTTTATGGAAGCTTGAAGCCATCTTAGATCCATTTATTCTAGAAAAGTTTTGATTTAGAAAAAAATAGTATTTTTGTAAAATTATTGTCTCTGTGTGTGTGTGTACATATATATATATATATATATATATATATATATATATATATATATATATATATATATATATATATATATATATACAAAGCTCTGAACAAGCTCTGAACAAGTATTTTTGTACAATTATGAAGAATTTTGTGAACTTTTCCAGATATTTAACCAAGTTCTAAACAAGTTCTTACATTTCTGAACTTTTCTAGATATTTAACCGAGTTGAAATTTTAAGAAAGTCAGCTACTCCTATCTACCAATATACTTGATATGATCTAGCAGTATGACTGCTAAGACTTACTAATACGGATCAACACAATTTGTTGTCATGCCATTGAAGAATTCCCTCGACTTATACTACTCATGCCTGATCAGAGTTCCTCTAGGATTTTTGTTATAGTATTGATACTCATAGTAAATCGATCCGTTGGTTGAAAGAGATCAATTGGTTGTTCCTAATGTCACATATTAGGACATGGTTCTTTTTTTCCTCTAGAAGCTATTAAATTTTGTTTGTCTTTTTGATGTTGATTACTTAGATCCGAATGCTTATGTGATTCTGATGTGTGCTCGGAAATGGCTGTATTTGTAACTTTGTACATACAATTTTTGGACTTCTATTAGCTATTCTCTGCAACATTTAATGAATTCTTACTAAATAAAAAAACTTGGAAAGCATCATATAGATGTTAGTTTTTCTTTCACATCCATCAATTTCTTTACACAAAGGAAAAACAATCATGTACTCTTCGGGAAAGATACTCATCTTTTCTTCAATACCTTTACCAATTTCTTATACATTACTGTTTCATTACATACTTGTACTTTAATTCGAGGGTTCATTTGTTTCTTGAACTGTTTACCTTGGTACTAATGGAAGTAGTTGCTGTTGGTGGTCCAACTAGGTGCCTTAAGTATAAACAAAAAACTCTTTGAACCTGTTCTGCTTTCTGAATCTTCTGAAATCTTCATACCAAGTAAAGTTTTGTTAAATCGGAAGGTTGTAACCTTGGTACTAATGTAAATTTTAGGACTTTTTCTTGGTTGATATTGAAGGTTTTATTGCTAAGCACAATGTCAGAATATATGGGCAGCAACTTCAATCAGGAAAAATGTAGAATCACAAGATAGCAACAAACCTCAAGAGAAAATTGACTTCAACATACATGGAAAAGCAATTGGTAAAAGAGGGCCTCACTTTATGCACCGTGTTGGCGAGATTGTGAAGTCACATGCATCTATCAAGTACACTGACTGGAGGTTGGTTCCTGACCATCAGAAGGATGAAATTTGGAATGCCATATTGGTGAGATGACATTTATACATTTCTGCATTAGTTTTTAAGGGGTTCTTAATTTAAAAAATAGTACATTAATATATGTTTTATTTGCTTAACATATGTTATTGCAGAAAGAATTTGAATTACCAACCTACATTAGAAGACATCTTCAAGGTTCAATGGCGAGTGTGTTTAGGAAGCATAAAAATACTTTGCGGAAGAATTTTTTGGACAAGTATCCAAATATAGAGGCATACAAATTGAATATTCCTCCTCGAACAAAAAAAGAGAATTGGGAGCAATTCCGTAAAAATGAGTGTGGAGAAAAATCCAAAGAACGTAGAGTAAAAAATGCTGAAAACAAGAAGCATAGTAGGTGTGGCCATACTAGAGGACGTAAGAGTGCTGCAATGGTCGAGGAGGATATGGTATGTATTCTGGTGCACCTTTAATAGTTCAACGGTTAAACTGATATAATAACAACCATTTATGGTACAGATTCAAAAACAAGCAGATCCTACTATTCCAATTTCATGAACTGCAGTGTGGATAGAAACTCATACTAGAAAGGATAGAAGCATATTGCCTAGCGCTGTGGAACTGATGGTGAGATAAATGACATTAGTAAAGTTTAATGCATATACATAAATATTTTTGTATTTATTTAGTTATGTTCAACATCACATTACAGGAGAAAATTAAGGAAAAGGTCGAAGAAGCTAAAAATAGTGAAAACAATAGCGACATTCACCCGTTATCAATTGATTCCGATCCTTTGACTCAAGTTCTAGGTAAGAACTCAAAAGGCAGTCTTCCGGGTGTTGGTAGCCATGTTTCTAGGAAACAGTATGAGGATTATCTTCCTTGCCATATAATGCTATTGAATGAACGAGCGGAAAGGAAGATTACAGAGAAGAATTTTGAACGGTTGGAGTCAAAAGTTGATTTATGTTTGAACATGTGTTCGGTGAGTACCCAACACTACTTTATGAAAGCCCTAAAACGTGTGTATATATATTACTTCATTGTTTACTTTGTGTATTTATAAATTGTTGTTATGTGCTCTAGAAAAACATCTCTCAAACAGAAGCAGAAGCAATAGTTGGGTCTTCGCCACCCCCAATGATGATGAACATGAATCTAACAAGGAAAAGACATTCCTTAGCTGAAGGAGACTCAATGACATCTGCACACAATGATACTGTTGAAGTGGCACGCAATGAACCTATTAAATTAGCACACGAAGAACCTACTAAAGTGGCAGGCTATAAACATACTAAAGTGGCACGCAAGACATCTGCACGCAATGAACCTGTTGAAGTGTGCAATGAACCTACAAAAGTGGCACGCAATGAACCTACTAAAGTGGCACACAATGAACCTACCGAAGTTGCAAGATTGTGTGAGCTGCTTGACTAGGATGGCAACTGTCTTGCAATTGCCAAGGAGGTAGTAGATCCAATCCATCGGAGTATATGTCATGGCTATGTCTTGGAACATGATGAATTGAAGGTGAGCATGGTTACACGAAAGGTATTCTCTGCAAAGATTTACAAGGCTGATAAAAATCCAGAATCTAAGAAAATTGGAGAAGTTAGCCTCGGCGATTTCTTGTTTGGAACAAGTCCTTCGTCAAATACATGGAGCCTTAGTAAGTGCTATTATCTCTTTATTATAATTCTGGTATTACAATATTTTTTCCAGATATTTCATTCTTCCAAAGTTGAATGTGAAGTTGATCCTGATTTTGAATATGAAGTCGGTTGCTCTGGCAGTAGATCTAAATTTCTTTGCCTTGTGGCTCTGGCACTAGATCGCAAATTCTACTTTCAGAAATATATCTTGATATATGAATTTGATAGTATATAAAGGTGCGGGTATAATTAGAGAGAGGCCTAAAATAACATACTAAAGAACCCAAATAAAGAACTCCTAAATGATTTCAGAAATATATCTTAATATCTGAGTGCTTTGTATGGCATTATTTTGTCATGTTTTATATGAGCCCAGAGCCCAAATAAAGAACTCCTAAATGATTTGTAATAAGTTCCAATTATCTAAAAGGAGCATGTCGTTCAGCAGAAATTAAGCTCCTTATCTCCAATAGGTGTTCATCATTTTATATGTTGATGTTTGTATTCTCAGTTTTTGCCTCATTTTGAGTACATTGGGGTTGGTATTAGTATGAATGGTTTGAGTATCAGTGTTTGGATTGGATACTTGGCTCAATTTCATTATGATGCCTTTGAGATCTGGGCTTCTCTATCTATGGGTTTGTTGGAAGCAGACTGATGATTTTGCTCCAATATTGAGTGGGTATTCCTTGGCTATGAGCTGCCTAGATTTTTTTCTCTCTCCAATATTTAGAGTATAGGTATGTTATCAGCTAATGCTGCTGCTACCTTTCCTAGTCAGTTTGAGATGGAATGATTTTTTATATGTTGATGTTTGTATTCTCAGTTTTTGCCTCATTTTGCGTACATTGGGGTTGGTTTTAGTATGAATGGTTTGAGTATCAGTGTTTGGATTAGATACTTGGCTCAATTTTATTATGATGCCTTTGAGACCTGGTTTTCTCTAGCTTTGGTTTTTGAGCACCATGTGTATATCCTCTTCTCTTCTTTTCAGCACTGTTGTGCTGGGCACTGATGGTTGTAATTGAATGGGCTATATATCGTGAGAAAACTTTACAATTGGGTGCCATAAAATTTAACATGGTGAGATTTTTTTGGATGGTTCAGATTCTATGATAATTTTTTTAGGAATTTTTCGTATGAAGAAATTTGGCTTGAAAATAGTTCTTGAAATAGAGTTATTATGTCACAACACTGATCTTGGAATGAGGATATAGTGCAATTCTCGGAGCCCTAATTTGTTAGCACTGCTGTGAATTTTTTTGAGGATTTTGTTGAGAGGTACATAGCGCACTAGTGTATATTCTGAGCCAATTCTGGAAACTTGTTTATTTAAATTTTGTTTCCTAGCATTATAGTTATTTTAAGATTCTACTACCATTTAAAATTGTGGTGAAAAATATCTTTATGTAACCAAGGCTATATGGTCGTTTGTGAACAAAGAAGGAATGTTGACAATTTATTGCCATCTTCTGTCTTACAAATGGTCCGAGTGTAACAAATTCCACCAAAATTGACTCTCACAAGGTGTGCAGTTTTCTATTGAACGCTGTCCATGTTGCTACCCCACAATGCTTTATGTAAGGTAACTTCAAAACTGGATGTCTCTTCTTCTTTTTTTCCTACGAACTGCTAATGACTAACAAGTGTCGATTTTGAACCTGGATATCACTGTAAAGTTTAGACTGGCAGAATATAGGTTCAAATACATGGAGCCTTAGTAAGTGCTATTATCTCTTTATTATAATTCTGGTATTATAATATTTTTTTCCAGATATTTCATTCTTCCAAAGTTGAATGTGAAGTTGATCCTGATTTCCAGATATCTCTTTATTATAATTCATTCTTCCAAAGTTGAATATGAAGTTGATCCTGGATATCACTGTCTATGAGACTATGTATAATGCATACCTTTTTCTTGTTTGGTAGATCTAGTGCCTGATTTACATATTTTTTTCCAGGTGAAGATGAAAAATCCACAAATCTAAAACAGTCAACTTGGGTATCATACTGTAAGTTTACCATCAAAATCACATTATTCTATTTGACATGACGTTCTTTTTGAGGCACAGTTGACATAGTGTTACATATTTTATCATATGTTTTATGTTTTCTTATGTGTTCTATCACATACTCAGGTTGCAGATTCCATGAGTGAATTGCAAGGATTTCATGAGTGACTTACGGGATGATGGGGGAATATGTCGACTTTGGAGCCTCATGTCAAGGTACTTTTTTTTGCATATTTCACAGAAATTTTGAACAATCTTAAGGCTTTGTCATTAAGCATATGAAATCTTGATTGTCTGCTTTTCATTTGTACTCTTATCCTTAACAATTTTAGATGTGTGGTTAAACATGATTAACTTGTAACCCAGCTTGTTATGTAAAACCGCCAAGACATGGAACCGCAATCGACTCATACCAGATACTATTGTTGTTAATCTATAACTGTAAATTCCCAGAGCCCCTTGATTTAAAATAACTTAAAAAATTTGTCTGTAAAATAAACATCTAAAATAAAATAAAATAAACTGATCAATCACAGACACACAAAAAAACGAATCCAGACTATCCACACTTATATGAATACACGAACATCCTTGTATATACCGCTTCAAACAACAAACTTGAAACTTTTTGACTAAGAAATATCATAGTAGAAAACCACAAACTTGTTGCTGAAGAAGAACATCAACAATAACTACTGCTTTTCCAGTTAAAAAGGTTCAACTAAAGAATAACTCAACAATAACATGTACATTGCATTGAATTCTCTATCATGGCCAGAAGGTTTTGTCTGCCAATATGATATCCCTAACATCCTTTCCTTTTGGCTTCTTAGAAGAATAAGGGCTCTTCTCATATTGCAAAGAAGTGAACATAGACCTCAAACCCAATATCTGCTCATGTATGCTAGTGTAAGAAAACATGTAGCAAAACATGCCACTGCAGGGCTTGTAAGTTCTCTTCGCTTGCTATGAATCTGCATACAGTTCACTACCCAAGTGTGCTTATAAATATAGACAATGATTTTTCTAGCTTTTGTGACTATCAAGGATTGTGAATGCAACCCCCCACCCCCCCCACACCAATATCAAGAAGCATGAGATCCACAAGATGGGCAGCACAAGGAGACCAAAACAAGTGTTTCTCTTATCTATTAATAATTCTCCTGCTTTGACATATGATGCAGAACTATCATATCAACTTGGATGACATTTTCTTCACATACGTTTTCAACTATTTCATCTAGCAATCAAAATAATTTTTTTGCACCTTTCAGTATGTTCTTATTTGTTTTTTGTTGTAACATACAGAACAAACACATTTCCAACTAGTTTGTCTATAATTTATCTTGAATAGTTTTTTTTATTCATGAATCATTTGTCTATAATTTATTTCGAATCATTTTTATGTTACCTAACTTAGTCTAGCTGTTGTTTAAAATTTAATAAGTTGTGAATATGTAAGGCATTTCTATGTTAGTCTACCTTTTGTTTCATGTAAAATCTCATACAGCTCAAGTATTATGCCCTTAAGAATAGGGAATCAGATATTAAAAAAGGCACTTATTGTTGGTACACTTGACATTGTGAAGTAGCCTTTAGCTCAGACACAGGCTCTAATACTCAATTTATATGAAGTATTATATGGAGCACAGATTCTGATAGTACATGTGTGTCAAGACACATTAGACACTGCAGGAATTTCAGTTTCAAGCTACAGATTTCATAGAAGCAGTTGTAAACTGCTTTTGTGAAAGTGTTCTTGCAGTAATAGCATTGCTATTAGGCTGAAACAGGGCAGCAACATCCACTGAGAGCAGTACAACTGCTAGAATATGCAAACATTGATTTTATTGATTGATTGTATATAGGTTCATTGGACTTGGACTCGTACAAAGATTTTGATTTTGACTTTAAACTAGAAGACTCAAGTTTAAAGGCAGTGTTAAAAAATTTATATACGGTACACTGTCAATATTGGTATGATTCTGTTTTAGAATTTTTTTTCCAATTGTCTACTTGTTTAGATCCGGATAAGGGTATCACTTTAACATACCATTTTTTTGGTTCATTGTTTTGAGTTGTTTGTTTGGTTCATTGTTTTGAGTTGCTTGTTGGCACCGAGACTGAATTATACAACCTCTTATTCTCCAATATCTTGAATATAGTATATTTTGGTTATCTTAGTCTCTTATTCTTCAATTTCTGGATTTTAACTTAAAACTTGTTTCATAATGTTTTATGCAGGTGCTGCTATTTGTCGTCGTTCAAATCTCCATCATTCGTTTGGAGAATAACTTTTGGGATCATATATTACAAAACTAAAATTTGTAAACATATTATCTTTTGCGATCGAGCTACATTTTTTTATTTGTAACTTTTGGGATCATCTTAGAGAACTAAAATTTGTAAACAAATTATCTTTTGTGATCGAGCTACATTTTATTATTTGTAACTTTTGGGATCATCTTTTAATGACATTTTATAACGACGAATATTTAAAATATGTTATTAGTTGTTCTGTATTAAGTTGACAGCTTTGGTTAATTTAGTGGACCTCTTGGATGTTGATTCAGGAAATGTGTAGAATGCACCATTTATTGTGTTTTAATGGTAATTTTATGAATCATCATATTTATGGTTCAAACTAAATTTTTTTGTGAAATTAAAATTAAAAAAAAGGCACATGAACGCTAGTAAAGCTTTTCAACCTAGCTACATGTATATTGCAAAAAGTGTTGAAAATTACATTTAGGGACGCACATAAAATGTTTCAACTGATAGTTAGAAACAATTCATAAGCGTTTCAAAAAATACTTTAGAAACACATTATATGTGTATCAAAATCTAATTTTAGGAACATTTCAAAGTCGTTCCAAAATTATTTTAGGAACACATTATATGTGTTTCAAAATCTAATTTAGGAACATTTGATAACCGTTCCAAACCAAATTTAGGAACGCTTTATAATCGTTCCAATAATTACAACGCCACTTTTAGGAACGGTTTTCAAATGTTCCTAAAAATATGAGGTACATATTAAAAGTGTTCCTAAGTCCCCATTTTGGTGTAGTGTTGGTTCTGAGTTCTTCAATCATCTTGTACAGGATCTCCAATTCTGATGGTACTATTCTGTACTCTTTTCGATACTGGTGCCATCCCTGGAATCAAATCAATGGTGAACTCAATCTCTCTCTCTGGGGGCATGCTTGGAAGCTCTTCGGGGAATACATCAAAAAATTCTTCTACTACACTGGAGAACTGAACTGCTGCTGTTATCGCCATCCTTAAGACTGGTGGAGAAGGTTCTACTTCACCTCTGGAAAATAAAAATTCTACTTCGCCGGGAATACCAAAAATAATCTTGCCAATCCATTCCTAGGACCACATCATAGTCGTCCATCAAAAATTCTATCAATCTAGCAGAAAACTTTCTACCGCTAACTACGATACGACACGAGAAAAAGACTCTATCTACTCCCACAAGATCGTTACCAATAAGTATATTGAGCCTTACTGATAATGACTCGGGCTCCAGTCGTATCCATATCATAAATCATGCAGACATAAATGAATGCGATGCACCCGAATCAAATAATACTGATGCTGGAAAAGAGTGGACGAGAATGGTACCTGTCACCACCTCACCTGATGCCAATTCTTTTGCTATCGTCAGAGCCATAGCCTGACCTTATCCTCTTGGTGCTGGTCCCCTCTGCTAGAAATCTCTCTACCTGTTCTGAATCTGAGCTTGGGCATACTGTTGAGCCTGAGGCGGTAATGGCCTAAGAGGCTGGTACTGCTGCTGTACTGGTGCTGGTTCCCTAACCGATGGACTGGTTAGGCTTGATGAAGATGAACTGGCTCTTCGCGGACAGGATTCTATCATGTGATCCGGTGCCCGTAAGCCAAGCACAACCCTTGTGCTCTACGATACTATGAAACTACGTGTCCTGGCTTCCCACAATGAGTGCAGCACATTGCAGAAGATTGCTTCTGCTTTTATTGATGAGGATACGTCGGCGTCGAGTGCTGAACCGACGAAACTGTAGTCACCCTCCTAGGAGCTCCAATAATCAAAGCCCTAGCTGTCGAGGCTGGTGCTGACGACTGAGATAACTGACAAGGAGACCTTTTCCGTCCTTCATTTCGATCTACAATCCATTGGAAAGTATATTCATTCCTCTTTGTTGCTCGTAAAATGACATCAAAGCTCTGGTGCTTAAACTGCTCCACAGCTAGAATAATCACTAAGTGGAGTCTTTGCTGGAATCGTTGTACTCGGTCCAATTTAATCGCCACTAAGGTAGGAGCTGTCACGACCCGCACCCGCTTTTCGGGATACGAGTGCGTGTCCAAGCCTAGCCTACGTCGCGGTATCGACGGTAGTATGCTGTCTAGCCCGTAATAAACAAAGTGCTCATAAATACTAACTGCTCATTCCCAACAACTAAATCAACTTTACAAAATATAGAAGTTTTACATTTGAAGAAGAATGTAAGCTTTTATATTTATAGAAAACTACCACATAACTAACTAGTCTTCTATGGTTTAGCCTTCGAGTCTCTATCTCCCCCTCGTATGGTCCATAGCGCAAGAGTAGGCACGTCAACCTCACCTATAACAACTATCCAGTCAGGAAAGGAGCATAGTACAACCATATTGCAATTAATGTTGTTAGTCCAAAATAAGTTAGAACAACGAGAAATAATGATGGCAAGGGTATATATAGAACTAGCAAGAGATGAACTAACAGGATATAAACTATCAAGATATGAACTAGCAAAGTATGTACTAACAAGATATGAACTAACAAATATGAACTAGAACTAGATAAAGGAAAAATAGGAACAATTATGTGTGTGTGAAATACCTTTTAATACATGAATGGATGGGCTAATACGGCATATCATACGATGGCTATCATTCAGTAATTGGTACGACTAACTCAAACACGGGTGTGTATGACTTAGCTATCATTCGGTAACGGTAATTGGGTTTGTTCACGTATTTACCGAGTATTTCCCTTTCGACTCTCTAACAATCAATAACGGTCAATGATACACTAAGAAGGATACAATAACTATGGTGTCATAGTTGTGTCTCAATGGAATATCAAGCAATGACTCAACGGGATATCAAACAAGAAAACTATAGAGTAAAACGTTATAATGAACTAAAACATAAATACAATACTGTACTTGCCTGAATCCATGCACAAACTGTAGTCACAAGTAGAATATGAGGGGAAATGCGAATCTAGAAGCTGTCAACCTATAACATACATCGTACCACGAACCATGCACGAAAACCATAAGTCAATTCTAATATTCTAGTTCTAAATTCATGGAATAGTGGCTAGTTGGGTTACTAATCTAATAATTATTAATTCTGGAATAAATTACTTTAAAATATCAATTAACCTAATAATAATCTAAATATAATCTATATATGCAAGTTTGGCCATCAAAAGTCATGTTTCCAATTTTGGAAACCCTGGGACGTAAATCAAGGCGTGTCATTGACTATCTAGTCAAACACTGTGACCACTAAATTTTGGAAGTACACCTTGGTAGATTTCAGTGCCACGAGTGCGCTGGAAACAGCCGTGCTGGAAAATCACGCTTTGGTCAAAAGATATCACCGTTATGGCTAATCGTGACCAAAACGGTGATCAACCGATCAATTCTGAGTTCAACAGAAAAACTAAAATACTAGATGAACGAAATAATTTCTGGAAAAAATATATGTCGTAGAGCTCTGTCTTGGCTTTCCGAAACTTCAAACGATTCATGATTTCGATTTATGGTTCTCCTGGAATCTCGAAAACACCAAAATGTGTCAAGTTTCGGACAACCGACACTCTACGAATTTTCAAGAAATTTAGGAAGAAAATATATGAAAATAAATTACTTATTCGGAAAGCTTACCTCGATACGAATCTAACAAAAAAAACGGCGCAAGAAAAGCACGTCGGGGTTGACGGGAGGCGCTTCGGGAAGTCGGAACTCTCAAGATCAAAAACTGCTCAAAGTCGGCCGAAGGAAAATAGGGTTTCCGGATTACTATAACATATATATATATATATATATATATATATATATATATATATATATATATATATATATATATATGAAGCTGAAGTCGGTGGCTTGAGCCGACGGCTTGGCTCGCCACGTGGCACCATCTGGTGCGTCCCGCTCAAAATGGACGGCCAGATGGCCGCCCGGTTTAAGCCAAGCCAAGCCAGCCTAAATATGATAACTACTGGCCCAGTCAGCACTGACTAGGCGCCAACAAGCCTCTCCACTGGCTGAGAGGTGGGCCAGGTGCGCTGACTGGATGCTGATTGGCCTGCTGACTGGGTAAATACTGATTTAAATTCAGAAAATAATTTAAAAATCATTTGAGAGCCAAATAAACTCAAATAAAATTCTAAAAATTCCAGAAAAATTCTAGAAAATTATAGGTAATATATCTAACCTTCTAGAATATAAATAAGAATGTTTTACCTCATATTAGTCCCAAACGGCCGCATAATAAATATTGGAAGCCTTTAAAAATATATAAACCTTTATAAATAAATACTTAAATATTGCCAAGAATTATGAAAAAAATTCTAGAAAATATAAAATAGCATAATGAACCCTAGAAAAATATTTGTGGTCAATATTTGCTCTTAGGCTAGTACAATAAATTCCAGAAGTCCTAAAAATAGGTTTTTTCATATATTTTATTATCAAAGTAATTCCAAAAAATTCAGAAAATTTAGAAAATAGGTTTTTGAGGTTCTAGGACCTAAATAAAATACTGGGTCCCAAAAATAACCCCGAATGGCAATATGGTAAATCATGAAATTCAACAAAATATATAAATCTTCACAAAATAGATATTTAAAAATTATCTAAAATATCTAAAAATTATGATAAACTATATAATAGCTAAATAATGCTTACTAAGGTCCAAATGACCGTAAAAGTAAATTATAATCAAATATAACAAAATCGGAAAGTGGGCTTACAAATATACCCATCTTAGAAAAATTTTGTCTTTAAAATTTCGGAGGATATTATTAAGAATCAACATCTTGATAAGATTAGGAATCTAGCAGAAGAAAATCAAATAGGTTTTAAAGATTGCTAGGAGCCAAATAACATTCCAAAATTAGAAGGATAAGATAAAAATGTTCAAGAAATAAAGGAAAAGAATTAGAAATAAATCAATAGTCATATGTCGGAAGGATGTAGTCTCTATAAAATTCAAAAACCATATGTATACATGAAGTCACTTTACCGAAAATTTATGCTCCGCCAGTGTACATCTGGCTGCAGTAAACCTTGGTATCATGACTCAAATATAATATGGTATCGAACACTCTATCAACTCTATCCAATGTTGACACAATAAATAAAAGGATCAAATAATGCAACTAGGATATAGTTTTAGTAATATTTGACAACCCACGCTTACTTGAAATTATTTCAACTTAGGGGTCATGCCACGCCAGTGCGCTGCTGACTGCAGTGCCCGTAGTATCAATAATTCAAATAAAAAGGGACAGTGCGCGTCTGCCTTACCCTTGTAAGTCATCAAAAAAATTTCAACTATATCCATAAGAATTTTAAAAAAACTTCTATAAATTCAAACAAGTCGATCATGATTAAAAATGTAAGTATCTGTCCTTGAATAAAGTATCAGTTTTGAAAAAAAACGATCGCAAAATAGTTTTGAAAATAAAACGAGGTTTAGAGAAGACATAAGATAAAATGGCACAAATGATCAAAATTAGGAATTGAATTCTATGACGGCCTAACTTACCAAGCGAATAGTCTACCCACCTTTGATCCTAACATCGTATCGAATATTTGATAGGGTTTAGAATTTAATAAATTATTGGCTAAATAACATGGCCTAATTAGCAACCTGAACTACCAAAGGGTAAAAATTGAATAAGGGACTCCTAGTCCTAGTCATTCTCTAAAATTAAATTAGTCCTAGTTGTGAATGAGCATTTTCCTATTTGCAGGCTTGCAGTAGTACGACTAATATTGGTACTACCACAAGTTCGCACAATTTGCGAAGACTGACTTGCATGGGCCACCACAAAAACTTGTCAGGACCCGCACCCACTTTTCGGGATACGAGTGCGTATCCAAGCCCAGCCTACGCCGCGGTATGGGCAGTAGAACGCTGTATAGCCCGCAATAAACAAGGTGCTCATAAATACTAACTGCTCATTCACAACAACTAAATCAACTTTACAAAATATAGAAGTTTTACATTTGAAGAAGAATGTAAGCTTTTACATTTATAGAAAACTACCACATAACTAACTAGTCTTCTATGGTTTGGCCTTCGAGTCTCTATCTCCCCCTCGTATGGTCCATAGCGCAAGAGTAGGCACGTCAACCTCACCTATAACAACTATCCAGTCAGGAAAGGAGCAGAGTACAACCATATTGCAATTAATATTGTTAGTCCAAAATAAGTTAGAACAACGAGAAACAATGATGGCAAGGGTATGTAAAGAACTAGCAAGAGATGAACTAACAGGATATAAACTATCAAGATATGAACTAGCAAAGTATGTACTAACAAGATATGAACTAACAATATATGAACTAGAACTAGATAAAGGAAAAATAGAAACAAGTATGTGTGTGTGAAATACCTTTTAATACGTGAATGGCTGGGCTAATACGGCACATCATACGATGGCTATCATTCAATAACTGGTACGGCTAACTCAAACACGGGTGTGTATGACTTAGCTATCATTCGATAACGGTAATTGGGTTTGTTCACGTATTTACCGAGTATTTCTCCTTCCGACTCTCTAACAATCAATAACGGTCAATGATACACTAAGAAGGATAGAATAACTATGGTGTCAGAGTCGTGTCTCAATGGAATATCAAGCAATGACTCAACGGGATATCAACCAAGAAAACTATAGAGTAAACGTTATAATAAACTAAAACATAAATACAATATTGTACTTGCCTGAATCCTTGCACAAACTGTAGTCACAAGTAGAGGATGAGGGGAAATGTGAATCTAGAAGCTGTCAACCTATAACATACATCGTACCACGAACCATGTACGAAAACCATAAGTCAATTCTAATATTCTAGTTCTAAATTCATGGAATAGTAGCTAGTTGGGTTACTAATCTAATAATAATTAATTCTGGAATAAATTAATTAAAAATATCAATTAACCTAATAATAATCTAAATATAATCTATACATGCACGTTTGGCCATCAAAAGTCATGTTTCTAATTTTGCAAACCACAGGACGTAAATCAAGGCGTGCCGTTGACTATCTAGTCAAACGCCGTGAACTCTATATTTTAAAAGTGCACCTTGGTAGATTTTAGTACCACGAGTGCGTTGGAATCAACAAAGCCGCAAAATCATGCTTTGGTCAAAAGATATCGCCGTTATGGCTAATCGTGACCAAAACGGTGATCAACCGATCAATTTTGAGTTCAACAGAAAAACTAAAATACTAGATGAACAAATTAATTTTTGGGAAAAATATGTGTCGTAGAGCTCTGTCTTGGCTTTCAGAAACTTCAAACGGTTCATGATTTTCATTTATAGTTCTCCCGGAATCTTGAAAACACCAAAACGTGTCAAGTTTCGGACAACCGACACTCTACGAATTTTCCAGAAATTTTGGAAGCAAATATATGAAAATAAATTACATATTCGGAAAGTTTACCTCGATACGAATCTAACAAAAAAAACAGCGCACGAAAAGCACGAAAAGCACGTCGGGGTTGACGGGAAGCGCTTCGGGAAGTCAAAACTCTCAAGATCAAAAACTGCTCAAAGTCGGCTGAAGGAAAATAGGGTTTTCGGATTACTATAACATATATATATATATATATATATATATATATATATATATATATATATATATATATATATATGAAGCTGAAGTCGGTGGCTTGAGCCGGCGGCTTGGCTCCCCACGTGGCACCATCTGGTGCGTCCCGCTCAAAATGGACAGCCAGATGGCCGCCCGGTTTAAGCCAAGCCAAGCCAACCTAAATGTGATAACTACGGACCAGTCAGTGCTGACTGGGCGCCAACAAGCCTCTCCACTGGCTGACAGGTGGGCCAGGGGCGCTGACTGGATGCTGATTGGCCTGCTGACTTGGTAAATGCTGATTTAAATTCAGAAAATAATTTAAAAATCATTTGAGAGCCAAATAAACTCAAATAAAATTCTAAAAATTCTAGAAAAATTCTAGAAAATTATAGGAAATATATCTAATCTTCTAGAATATAAATAAAAATGTTTTACCTCATATTAGTCCCAAATGGCCTCATAATAAATATTGGAAGCCTTTAAAAATATATAAACCTTTATAAATAAATACTTAAATATTGCCAAGAATTATGGAAAAATTCTAGAAAATATAAAATAGCATAATGAACCCTAGAAAAATATTTGGGGTCAATATTTGCTCTTAGGCTAGCACAATAAATTCCAGAAGTCCTAAAAAATAGGTTTTTTTCCTATATTTTATTATCAAAGTAATTCCAAAAAATTCAGAAAATTTAGAAAATAGTTTTTTGTGGTTCTAGGACCTAAATAAAATCCTGGGTCCCAAAAAAAACCCCGAATGGCAATATGGTAAATCATGAAATTCAATAAAATATATAAATATTCATAAAATAGATATTTAAAAATTATCTAAAATATCTAAAAATTATGATAAACTATATAATAGCTAAATAATGCTTACTAAGGTCCCAATGACCATAAAAGTAAATCATAATCAAATATAACAAAATCGGAAAGTGGTCTTACAGGAGCAAACCGACTAAGCCTTGAAAACTCGACCGCTAAGCCATCGACCGTCCTTCCCATCTGCTTGAGATTGTTGAATCTAGTCTGTATATCATACCGAGCTACTGTATCAAAGTACTTCGTCCAAAAATTGTCGCTGAATACCGTCCATAGGACAGACGTCACCAAACTAACTGCTAGCATCGCCCACCAGCTGTGGGCTAAGTCCAATAATTATAGGCGCACAAAAGCCCCCTTTTCTTCCTCAGAAATCCTAGCTGCCTCCAGGATAACTTCTATGTCTTGAAGCCATGCATCGACAGCAATAACATCTTCACTGTCGTCAAAGAAGGGAGGATTCAGGCGCTTGAAGCTGTTAGCTTCATTGTTCCCTTGGTAACTAACTCTGCCCATAGCATCTTGTACTGTCTGGTGCAGGGCATCGACCCGACGATCTTGTGATGCATGCAACTCCCGGATGAGTCCTACCAGGACTCCACTGTCAGGCTCTGTAGGCTGGACTAGATGAACTGGTGGTTCAAGATCCCTAGAATGCACGACTCACGATGCTGCTCCAAAGTACTAGGCTTGGTCCCCAGGTTGTTGCTGGTTCACTGGAGGTGCTCCACCTTACTGATTGGTAGGACCAGGAACAATGTCACTGAAGATAATGACATGAGGAACAATAAAGAAGGACCAAGATTGATCAAGGATAGAAGCACCTTATCAGGTCAAGATTAAGAAAGATTAGAAAGCACGAGTAGAGATCAAGGGCGAATGCTGATTGAGACATCTATTCAGTAAAACCCTCACATATCTTGATTTACAAGACCTGTATGGGCCACCACATAAACCGTATCATGCCCCAAAACCAGAATACTGGAGAGCGAAGGACAAACACAGCCAGCTACATACATTAAAGTATAACCCACCTCGCAATACGGTCACGGCTGTCTAGATGCATGAGGGTTTATCTACAAGCCAACAGTCTCTTATGGTCAAGAACAAGTTTAGTGTCTCAATCTCAAGCAAGAAAATAAATGTTTAAGATGTTAGATCATCAGACATACAAAGTAAGGCATCCCAAATATTACATATTCAGATGATCATGAAGCTAGTCATACAAAATGCAAAAACTAGCAAAAGTTTAAGTCATACATGATCAACCCTAGGATTTGCCAATTATGTTACAGCCCTTAGGCTAACAGAAATAAGTTTTAACACGAGCTAACACTTGTTCGACGATTAAACATCTCAAAGAATAATTTACAAGAGAGCGGGGGAGTAAAATAAAAAATCCACTCGTTGCCAGGGTTACGCCTGATGTTCACCATCTGGCTGGAAGACAGGTAGATCCTAGGGTGCTACTCTTCTGGCCATACAAAACCAGCTTGGTCAAAACCCAGAAGAGCAAGTACTACAAGGGAGGCTTCACTTAAGAACTAAAACTAGCATATTAGCACATAAAGACATAAATAATAAAAAGAAGAGCAAGAATTAGAAGTAGGGCAATAAATGACAAGATGACTAAGAAACTATTTCGGAAGCCAAGTTACAACCCATAAACCAAACAAGGATCGGGATTGTAATCCTTCACATGAACAGAACTTAGTCTCTAATCATTTATTGCTAAGAGTAAAGCATGAATAATAATGTACTGAAGTAACCATGTACTGGTTCTAGACGAAGCTAGACTGGACTGGACTCCATCCAACAATCACGACCAAATAATGAGTACGGCTTGATATTTTAACTAATTAGGGTTATCATCGGCCTAGTTACTAACAAGATACAATGAGATATTCCAGCACCCACAAGTCCTGCAGATTTATCCATGTTATCCAGATGCAAGTTGAGAGAGTTGTATTAGGTGACTTGGAGGTACAACACATGACAGTGTGCTGAAAATGCGTCCTACTCGTCGATATGCTACAAGTCCAATTAAAGCTCCCAGATAACGGGATAGTCTGTAGATAGAAAATCTCTTTATGAGCTACTTGATCAATCTAGTCATTACCCTAGTCAGATTCAGTATGAATTCTTGATCGTAGTAATCAGGAATCTATGTCCTAGGCATGATACAAGACAAGACATATAGCTTGTACAGGCACAACCATCCACGGTGTTAAGATAAGAGTTACTTAGAAAGTTGAGATAGATGTCGCAACAACATTCAAGATTATCATGTCATGTCAGGTTCACTTGTTAAGAGTGCACCACAATGGGCTACCATCAAGAAATGTCATGTCAAGGTTGCTTGTCAAGTGTACGCCTCGACGGGCCACTATCAAGAATTGTCATGTCAAGGTTGCTTGTCAAGAGTGCGTCTCGACAGGCCACTATAAGTCACATTATCATATCGTATTCATGTTATCATGTCGTGCTTAAGTTATGAGTTATCAAGTTATCACATGCATATAACAAAACATATAAACAGTTGCAAGAACAAGGAAGGTGCATGGAGGTAGGCGCATCACGATGGGAGCCTTGGTATGAATAGACGCCTGGACACCAATGGGCGCAGGGCCAAGATGGCGCCTAGGCATGAATTGACACCAGGGCCAGAATGGCGCCTAAGTAAGCTTGGGCGCCTCCCTCCCCTCTGGCCCTCTTGGCCTAGGCACCTACGATGATCCAACGCCCTCTGGCCATGCGCCCAGTTTAACCATGCGCCTAGGCCTGACTTGGCGCATCACATTGGTGCCTAAGCACCATGAGCAGGGCACCTGGGCCAGGGGAGGCACAAAGGCCAAACTTGGGCGCCTGGACCAACATGGCGCCGAGTACTGTTCTTCTTCTCCAAACAACAAAAAAGAATCTATGGGGAACTAAAACTTCGAAGCTCCATAAATCCTTCAAAACAAGTCAAAATCAAGACTTCCAAGGGTCTAAATATGGTAGAATCAAATTCTCTACAACATAGAACCGTTAGAATTAGGAAATAACAAGGTTTGAGAGATCAAAACCAAGAAAAACTAAAAATAACATAAACTTAGATCTACACAATTCCATCAATTAAAACCAAAAGTGCCAAGCTCTAAAGAGACTTTGAATCTAGTAGAGAAGAGAATATAATAATAAAATGAGAGATCCTTCATGAAGCGAGATTGTACTTACCTAAGGGTTCTTGGTGGGTGGAGAGGAGTTATGAGGAAGAAGAAGAAGAAGAAGAAGAAGAAGAATAAATGAGAAGTAAATGAGCGAGGAGAGAGAGAGAGAGAGGAGTTGGTTTAAATAGGAAGTTCACCATAATGAACCAACTTAAACTAAACCAAGACAACATGAACCAAAAAAAACCAAGTCAAGCCAAGATAAACCAAGACTAGGCTAAACAGCACAAGTCAAAATATGGGTCACCTGACAAATGTCAAAAATCTATACACGTATACTGAAAATACGTATAACGGGAAACGTGAGTGACAAGCAGTAAATGGGTGCCAATCTACATTCAAAATGTTATCAACATGCTTGGATTTTTCTATCAACTTCTCTATGTCGCTGCGGCTGAGCGGTTTGAAGAAACAAGGGTCACAAGCCTGACTCTCGATGATCTTATCTTCATGGATACGGACCAGAAATAAATATGACAGCCATTTGGTCGTGTAACAAGTCCATTTAATGTGGTTCATAGAAGGACAGTATAAGGCACATATGTTGATTCAATTTCAGGATTTTAACTGTATCTTACTAATGCAGTATGGGGTTGGGCTTTACTTAAGCTGTAGGGTAGTAGAAACTACTACTTATATATATATATAGTTAAGGGTTTTTACTAGGGGAAGAGACCTAGACAAGGAAGAATTCACATATAGGAAATGTATCAAGGTAAGAATTTGGGGTTTCATTTTAAGAGTTGACCAGATTTGACTTTTGACCTAGAATTTACCAATTAACCTAGAAACTGACTAGCATGACTAGTTTTCAATATCAAACTTGATATGGATATAATATTCTCTATTTAGGTCTTCGGGACGTCATACCAGACGTCGTTGATACTTTACACCAGTTGGTAGGCAAGTACATTTTCTGATAATATTTTTGTTTTATGATATCCTCTATGTTTCTTGTATCTAGTGTAGATATCCTTGTTCTCTTGACACATTGTTCACACGGATTGGTATTGTCTGGATCCCGTCATGAGATGTTATTCCTTGTATTTCTTGGTATATCTTGTGCGAGCCTTGCCCTTGTTCCTTGTGCATTGTATAGACATGATTCCTGTGAAGGCTCGCGACCTTCTCAGAGGATCCGTGTCATAACGTCTCATGGTTGGACCCACTATACTTGTCGAGGGTGGGGAGTATTAGTGTAGATATGTTATCAATACCCTCCTTGTATCAAGTCTTGAACCTTGAACAGTGTTAATCATACACTGCACATATGATTAACAAGGCCATAAACTCTTGTATCAAGTTCCTAAGCCGATCACATGTTGAAACTTGTGCTAACTCACATAGATTGTAATTCTTGATTCCTGTACATGATATATATCGTTCTCTTGCTCTTACACTCATTTACAGTCGTGATATGCCTTACCATGTTCATGTACGTATTACTTTACCTTGTATATTTTCTCTATTTACTGCAATATATTCTTTATCATCTAACTAGAACTGTTAGTGGAGATTGTGCTCATTCCATCCTGACTGGATATGTTGACAAAATTTTACAGACGACGACGAGGACGAGTGTCCTACCTACTATGGTCCTCTTGATGTAGCGGGCGAAGACCGGGAGACCCTAGTCCAGCAGGGGTTAGTTCCAACCGAGGGGGCACTAGTGGTAGCTCTGCTAGATTAGATTTGTACTGGACTTTGTCTCCAGATAACACTTTGGCATGTTATTATTTTAGAGTTTGTATTTGATATTGTCGACTCTAAGACTCTGGACTTGTATTATGTCTGTGTTGGATTTTATAGATATTTTCATATCTTAATATCATTATTTTTCAGTATCTTTTATCCTTCTTAGAATATTGTGATTGAGTATATTATATTATCATTGCTTGTCCTCCGTTTGGAGTTGACCATCTCGACAGGTTTTGATATTATAATTATTGTTAGATAGTAGACCTAGACAACGTTCTACGTCATTTCTGTCGTGTAAGCTGGGGCGATGTCACGCACTCGTGCCCTACTCCGGGTGTGGGTCATGCCAGTACATATCGATACTCAATTTCTTCCAACCAATTTTGTTATCTTTCGAAGTAATCGATCAATTTGTTTACACTCTATCTTTTAAACTTTTCCAAACCTTTCAAATGATCATTCGCAATCCAAACATATTATTATGTATATCCCTAATAGCTTCTTCAATTCCAGTCTTAATCCGATAACATTATTCAAATTCGTCTAACTTTTTCTTAAGCCTTAAGGACACTTTCGGTTTCATCGAAACACGATTTCATTTTAATTATCAACTTTCTTTTTGTACTAGAGAATCTGACCCAACACATTTCAATCATTCTATCAACCAACGATAATTCCATCGATCAAAATTTCAAACCCGTTCCACTTCCACCTATCACACTACCATTGATACTTTTTTGAGCACATGATTTCGAATCATCTATAATTTTTTACTTTTGCAACACAATTGTTGCAAACCCTCAACATGCACTTCATATGACTAATCTTCGATACCTTTCGTTCTTTTGATCACAAGTCATATATCCATCAAAACCAATAACCAAATCCAAACCATTCTTATCATTCATTAAATTTTTCAAGAGCACTTGTTCGATTCCAATCCTCAACTCTTCCATCTAGCCACCCCAGCTCTATACTCTATCCAGGAGACATTCTCTAAGGTTGATTCATACTGAATCTCTCTCTCGGTATGAGGATGTTAGCCTAACCGCTAGGCTATCTCACCAAGCTAAAGTCAAAGTCAGTATTGGGGTCACCATTCCCAAACAACAATCAATATCAAGGCACTCTCTAAACCCCCTAAATATTTTTTATTTGATACTTGCAATCATTATTATCTATTTGAAATATAGTTGTGTTGGCCCATTGGTCATGGTCAAACCTGATTTTAATACTTGATAAAACTCTGTCTCGATATAAATGTAAGTCAACTCAGATGTTTACCTACGACGTTTTGGACACTGCTCAACAATGGATATTTACTATGTTCAAGACCAAAGCTATTCTGAAGCCGTTTGCCACTCCAAATGTACTTCCTATTAAGCAATATAATTTTTTATTTTATTTGAGTCTAGGAATATATAGTACACCGAGTCGTACTGGCAAATAGGCTATCTGAAAATGTTTTTTAAAACCATCCTATTCTTTTACAAATGACCTACGTTTTTGAAAAACATTCTTGTTACAAAAAGCTTCTGAAGGATTTTTCAAAAAGCCAAAAATTGATTTTCTCCAAAAATGAACTGGCAGAACCCCAGCAGAACTCGGCCCGAGTTCGGCCATTTGGAACGTTAGTGAACATTGGATTTTGAACTTGGTCATCCTTTAGTTGCGGTTTGTTACAAAGAATTCTGTCCGAATTCTGCTCGAATTTTGTCTTTGGAAAAACTATAAATAGAGAAGTATTTCGATCATTTCAAATCACCAATTCACTTTCAATCTCTTCTCTACTAAAGCTTACATTCTTCCAAAGAGTTCTTAAAAGCTTTCATTTTCAAATCCTAAGCCAATTACAATCCTCTAGTCGATTTGCCAGTGCGGTACGGTCTAGAAGTTTCAGAGCGATTGTAATCAGAGGCTTGATAGAAGATTCAACTCTTCATAATTGAAGTTGGTCGATTTCTTCGTATCGAAGCTCGCATCTGTAGAAGTTGCAAGGACTTCGTATAAAAACTTGCGGGATTTTCCAATAGTGGATTCAACTGGAAACTAGAGTTCTTCCGACTGGACTAGTCCTCACAAGAGGGAAACCGGTATAAATCTTGGTGTTTGCGTTTGCCTTCTGATCACTTTTATTTTCTGTCATTTACTTTTGTTATTATTATTATTTCTGTGATCTAGCTGCTAACAAGTTTTTAATTAGCAATATTCCGCTACCTACTCTATTCACCTCCTTTAGAGTATTCTGCTTTACAATTTCGTTCCTACAATTGGTATCAGAGCGGGTTATACAGGTAAAGCAAAGTAAAATTGCAGTTATATTCAATTTTCAAATAGATTACAGCAATACACATGGCAACTGTGAAATTCACAAGTGAAGGCCAAGCCACAAACAGACCTCCACTGTTTGACGGCACAAACTACACTTATTGGAAAACACGTATGAGTTTCTTTCTAAAATCTCTTGATTTTGACTTATGGTCTGTAGTTATTGATGGCTATAAAAAGACACCTCGTATTAGTGTTGATGGTGTTTTAGTTAAAAAACCCCATGACAAATATACAGATAAAGAAAAGGAAAAGGCCAGTCTTGACGCACGTGCTATTAACACTTTATTTTGTACTTTAGACAGAACTGAATTCAACAGGGTGTCTACTTGCACAACATCAAACGAAGTGTGGAAACTTCTCGAAGTAACCCACGAAGGAACAACACAAGTCAAGGAGTCAAAGATCAGTAGACTTACTCAGGAGTATGAGGCGTTCAAAATGAAGCCAAGTGAATCAGTCACTCAGATGTTTACAAGATTCTTGGATATTATAAATCCTCTGTCTTCACTAGGCAAGGATTACAGTAAACCATGAGAACATTCGCAAACTTCTACGAGCCCTTACAAAGAACTGGATTCCAAAGGCTACTGCAATAATTGAAGGGAACGACCTCTCAACAATGTCTCTAGAAATAGTCTTGGGTAAGCTACTCACTCACGAGTTAGAACTTCAAGACTTTGAAGATGCTACACCAAAGGAGAAGTCAGATAAGATGATCGCTCTCAAGGCTCAACACAGAATCACCATCGAAGATGATTTCGACGACAGCGACTCCGACTCTGAAGATCAAGCTCTTCTGGTAAGAAAATTCAAGAAGTTCATGAGATTTAATAGGAGAATAAAAGACAACAACAACAACAACAACAACGAGGAAGATCCTATTTGCTACGAATGCAAGAAGAAAAGGCACATGAAGAAAGACTGTCCAACAGCATCATCATCAAAGAAAAATAGCAAATATGACAAAGGCTACCTGAAGAAATCGACATCAAGAAAGTATGCCAACATAAGCATATGGCATGAAAGTGAAGCCAGCGACTCAGAAGATGAACAATCAGATGACGCTACAAATGTGTGCTTGATGGCTTGCGATCAGGTAATCACTAATCCTCTATTTGACCCTTATGATGATTTCACCTTTGAGCAACTAGGAGAGGCTTTCAGTGAACTGTTAGATGATTATAAGAAACTGCGTAGCAAATATAAAACCTCTAAGAAGGTACTCAAAGAGTACAAAGGTGAAATATGAAGACTTACCGACCTACTAGATCATGTTAGAGATAGTGACTCTTCAAATGAGTCTGGTGAGCTTTCTTCTATTAAATTGTTGTTACACGAGACTGTCAAGCTATCCAAAGAAAAAGACCAAACTATTATCCAGTTAAAGGAAGACCTATCTAAGGAGAGAAAGAGTCTCCAGTGTGCACAGGTCATGTAACGCCCCAGTCCCAAAATACGTAGGACTAGGAACGTAGACATGCCAGCTGTATTCATACGAAGTATACTCCAATATATGGAAGCCTCGTATAAATACATAAGCTGTAAAATGCAGTAAAACTACAACTAATCTCATCTACACAGAATAAATGAATAAAAGACCATATAATGAGAATAAATTTGTCTTGATACAATATGTTGGGCGGAGACAAATCCACTACCAAAAAAATAAGGAAAAAGTACATAGAAAATGAAATGAGTGGCGAGCGAAGCGAAGACGATCCAAATGCAATCATCCTCGAAGAAATAGCGAAGATCACGGCTAGAGCTAAAGCACCTGCGAAATACAATAGCACACGCCTGGCAAGACAACCAGGTCCTCAGAGGGACGTAACAAGACACATAATAGCATGCCATATAAACTGAATAAATATTGCTCAATAAATAAGTCAATCGAATTTATAACATGGTCCAATACGCACCTACTGAACGAGCGTACCATCCCCCCAACCAAACAAGGACATGAGATGGAAAACTAATTCACGGCGACATATCTTTTCATGCTAAGAATCCGATATGGTATCCGGACCCCAACAAGGCTCAATACCTTCTCATCGAAGTAGTAAGTCAAACCTACAACCAAACAAGGACAAGATGTGACGAACTAATCCACGACAAGTTATTGTTCCAAGCCACGGTCAGATACAAGTACCCAAACCAAAAGTACTCGTACCTAACGGATAGGGTAACCTATCGTTCTAAGTAAAATGTAGTTAAGAACAATCCTTCCTGCGCATGAGCCCTGGCTGAATAGGATCGACATAGTCCCCCTTTGGGCACCAGAGGCCCCATCAGGAAGAGCATGACGTTCCGTAGAATCGTCAGTGGCCGTCAGTAATCTTGGGTCATCAACCCCGTATCTCCAGCGGAGAGTCCGGGTCACAAGGGAAGTGCATCGAAGCCCATACGCTAAGGAATTGTCCTCCCCGCCCAATGCCTACTGTGTTGTATCCACAACACAAACCACTATAACCGCTAAGTCAAACTAGCATGTAACCTCTATTAGCGGTTATTCCTATCGCACGGCTTGTACGTACTGGTGGCCAGCCAATCACGCACTTCTGTGTTCTACATGCAACACACAACTTCGTGTTTACAACGTGTCAAGGCCAATAAATGCAACACACAAGGTGGTCCCTTAAATCTAGGTTTAATTTGTAAGAAAAATAATACACAGCAGGAAATATAAATGAACGGTAAGTTCTAACAGTTATGCTATGTATCACAGTTTATTTTGCATAAAGAAAATAATAGACATGTATGAAATATGAGCTAAAATAATTAAACAGCAAATGGCAAGGTGTCTTGCTTGGTAGGGCGCCTGGTGTGTGGCGATAATCAAGGTGGCACGATCTGCAACTTTGGTACAACAACTATGCAAGGTGACCACGGATGGTGACACGGTCGGTTCTATTGGGTCCAGTAGGGTCGATTTAGCTAGGGTGGACATATGGTATGCTTGAATTGGCGAAGGAATAGGAATAAGGGAGTTGAGTCATGGTCGGAAGAATAAAGAAATTTTGACGAATAATAAATATATGATTTTTGAAAACTAATATCTAATTCTTGAAATATAATTTATTAGTCAAAATATGCTTTCGAATAAATATCCAAAAATCAAAAGTCTTTTTAAGGCATAACTGTAAGTTTTGTCAAATAAAAATCAATACCTTATAAATCAAAAATATTTTAGGCGAAACAAAAGAATATTAAAAAATTATTTAAGGTTAGGAACCATATTTTGTAAAAAAAAAATTAAGCTATACTTTTAATGCCACAATTTATAGCAAGTGCAATTAGGACTTCCAACCCAATGTTGAAAATATTTATTTATAATAATAACAATATACTTAGTAATAATACTAATAATAAAATTCTTAAATCAAATATAATACCAAATATATATACTTACTTAATACTCTTTAATTGAAAAGATGCTGATAATAATAATAATAATAATAATAATAATAATAATAATAATAATAATAATAATAATAATAATAATAATGCTGCAAAAATACACTCCCTATATACATTAATACTACTATTAATAATAATAAGGATAATAGTAAAAATACTTGATGCTCAAATAGAATCAATAAGTAACAAAACAAACTAAAGAAAAAAATCCTAAAATAAAACAAAATTACACAATGGTAGGTGGTGAATGCGGATCTCTTCGAAAGAGGAGACCGACCCAACAGAGTTAAAAAAAAATTCTTTTTAGAGAGAGTGAAGCGGAGAGGGAGAGAGAAGAGCTCGAGAAGCGGTGAGACGAGCGGGTTGATCGGAGGAGATGAGCGGAAGGGGGAGTTCGGGATTACGGCGGTCGGCGGTGAACGTCAGGGAGGAGAGGAGAAGCGCCGGCCGATAGGGCACGGCGGCGAGGAGGAAAGGAGAGGCGGCGCGACCGCTGGCCGTGGGCGGCGCGAGGAAATAGTCGCCGGCGGAGCGGGCGGCTAGGGCAAGGCGGTTCGGGTTCGGCCACGGCGAGATGGTGGGGTTCCGACTACAGGGCTCGTCGCCGGGAAAAGGGAGAGCTAGGAGTCTTATGAAGGGGGTTTTCGGCCCAGGCTCGGCGGGGCGGCGGTCACAGCCGTGGTGGCGCACAGAGCGGTGGCGGAGGCGGTTCGCCGCGGGTTTTCGGGAAGACGGACAAGGCGGATCAGGCTTTTGGGAGCACGGGACTAGGGCCACGGTGGTCCTGGCGGCGGATGGCGCCGTCCTGGAGACCGTCGACTTTGGTCCGGTCGGAGGTGGTCGAACGTGGTTGAGTGCACAGCACAACAGCGACCTCTGCGGGGAGGTCGGCCTCGGACGGGGTAAGTATTGGACACGGTTTTGGTGGTGGTGGACACAGACACTACGACACATTGTTTTGTATATTTGTCTGCGATGTTGAGGTTGTTGGATTTTTTTTTCTGCGGCATGGTTTGTGATGGGGGTGGTGACGAGGATGCTGATGGTGGTGGTGGTGGCGTTCGGTTGGTTTTGTCGGGGTCGGGGGAGATCTGTGGCGACGGTCGAGGCCGGTGGCGGAGATGAGTCGGGGGTGGTCGAAGTGGTGTTGGTTGGGGTGTTTGATCGGTGGTTGTCGTGGAGTCAGCGGGGTGATGGGTCGACGAAGGAGGGCACAGGAAGGAGAAGATGGCGTGGTGGTGTTCCCAATGGGTTAGGCTAGAAATTTTACGGTGTCGGAGTTGTCCGACACGGCGGAGAGAATAATGTATATGTAAAAATATCATGGAATAAGAATGGGAAGCGGACACGAACACGAGGCACTATTTGGGTTATGGAATTTGTGGAGGATGAATTGTGGAGGAATAAAAATATTGGAGGAGTACCTGCCTATTTATAGGATGTGGGAATTCCCAATTAGATAGGATTAGGAAAAGTTTAAACCCAATAATAGATAGTTCCAAATTAAATTTAAAAGCAATCAAATCAAAATCAAAATCCAAATCCAAACCCAATTAAATCTAATCAAATCCTATCCTTTATTTTAAAAACAATTAAGATAAACCAATTTCCAAATATAGATACTTATTTAAATAAATCATAGATTCAAATCAAGAATTAAATCTCTACAATAATTTTGAAATATATTTTTCCAATAATATTAATAATAATAATTTCAAAAATAATAAATATTTATAAATATCCTTTTTGAATAATAAAATATTATTTCAAAAATTATATTTTTATTTACAATAAACTAGCAAAATTTTTATGAAATGTGTGCATGCACTAAAAATATTATTTATTCTAAATAACTGCCATAAACGAAAGACTTTTTATAAATAAATAAAATACCACTTGGAAACTTTGGTACGATAGTTAAAATAATTATTATATAAATAAAAATATTTTTCTAAAAATATGTACGCTCGCACATATTCGCACTCGTCGAGCAAAACGAAAAATAAAATTTCGTGCACGACGTACAATACGACTACGTGACATACAGTACAAAAATTTTTAATTCCATGCAAATTAATAAATAAAAAAATAGTAGAAATTTAGGGGTTTTACATCCTACCCAACTTAAAAGAATTTCGTCCTCGAAATTAAGGATTTGTAGTGGGTGAGAGGGCACAACGGTAGATGGAAGGGTTCGAAGTTTATATGGTCGTAGTCTAGATTGAGGATACGATTGAGAGGATTGTAATCACTCTTAAATTCAAGTGATTAGAAAGTCAAAATGGAAGAATTAGGGTCGAGGGAATGGTCGAGTAGTTTTAAGACGAAGATATAGCAATATTGAGTGGTGATGGTCATAGCTGGTAGGAAGGTTAGAGGAAGTGCTAGTATAACGCCTTCGTCCTTCTAAAATAGGTGAAGGCGAAAGCAAGATAGAGTTCGAAGGAGGCGTTATCGAATACGAATACGTGATTCAAAGACGATTGAACAATTTTAAAGGAATTGTCAAGGCAGTCGTGGATGGGATTCTAGAGGACAAGTTTAGCTATGTCCCCATCCACGTAGAACGATAAATAAAAGCAAACCAAAGTGCACTCGGTTGATCTGACCATTATACACCGATTCTGATAGACAATATGTTAGTGGGGTACCTCCATTAACATATATGTCACGAACAAGCTTGGTAAAAGGCTAAGCTTGCAGAAACTAGGCTACATTAGCATCATTAGTCTAGATAGTAAAATATAGGCACGATAAGAGATGAATAAAAACAAATATGAATGGTCTAAGAGTCATAAGGATCTAAGTCTTGTTTATTCCTATACCATCATTCTACGATTTTATTGACCAAGGCTTAGTTGACCAAATGGTTTAAATTTCTCTAGTCTCTAGGGTCTAGATAATACCATTTGTATTCCCTTAATGGTCAAGGGTGTGTCAAGTTGTGGGGTATTCTACCCAACTTAAAAGAATTAAGCTAAGAGTGTTTGGGACATCTAACTAGTAGGGTCAATCTCTAGCAAGCACGAAGGGAAGATAAGATTAGGGATGAAAGGAAGCAATCAAGATGCAATTGATGAGTCGGTCGAATATGGAATCGAAGAAAAAGGTCAAGTATGTGGATGGGATCCTAGACTTCTAATCATATTCGCAGGCTTGCTTGGTACGGTAAAGTAACCAAACAATTTATCTCGACCTGCATGGGCCACCACAAAAACATATAACGCCCCAGTCCCAAAATACGTAGGACTAGAAACGTAGACATGCCAGCTGTATTCATACGAAGTATACTCCAATATATGGAAGCCTCGTATAAATACATAAGCTGTAAAATGCAGTAAAACCACAACTAATCTCATCCACACAGAATAAATGAATAAAAGATCATATAATGAGAATAAATTTGTCTTGATACAATATGTTGGGCGGAGACAAATTCACTACCAACAAAATAAGGAAAAAGTACATAGAAAATGAAATGAGTGGCGAGCGAAGCGAAGACGATCCAAATGCAATCATCCTCGAAGAAATAGCGAAGATCACGGCTAGAGCTAAAGCACCTGCGAAATACAATAGCACACGCCTGGCAAGACAACCAGGTCCTCAGAGGGACGTAACAAGACACATAATAGCATGCCATATAAACTGAATAAATATTGCTCAATAAATAAGTCAATCGAATTTATAACATGGTCCAATACGCACCTACTGAACGAGCGTACCATCCCTCCAACCAAACAAGGACAGGAGATGGTAAACTAATTCACGGCGACGTATCTTTTCATGCTAAGAATCCGATATGGTATCCGGACCCCAACAAGGTTCAATACCTTCTCATCGAAGTAGTAAGTCACACCTACAACCAAACAAGGACAAGATGTGACGAACTAACCCGCGACAAGTTATTGTTACAAGCCACGGTCAGATACAAGTACCCAAACCAAAAGTACTCGTACCTAACGGATAGGGTAACCTATCGTTCTAAGTGAAATGTAGTTAAGAACAATCCTTCCTGCGCATGAGCCCTGGCTGAATAGGATCGACATAGTCCCCCTTTGGGCACCAGAGGCCCCATCAGGAAGAGCATGACATTCCGCAGAATCGTCAGTGGCCGTCAGTAATCTTGGATCATCAACCCCGTATCTCCAGCGGAGAGTCCGGGTCACAAGGGAAGTGCATCGAAGCCCATACGCTAAGGAATTGTCCTCCCCGCCCAATGCCGACTATGTTGTATCCACAACACAAACCACTATAACCGCTAAGTCAAACTAGCATGCAACCTCTATTAGCGGTTATTCCTATCGCACGGCTTGTACGTACTGGTGGCCAGCCAATCACGCACTTCCGTGTTCTATATACGACACACAACTTCGTGTTTACAACGTGTCAAGGCCAATGAATGCAACACACAAGGTGGTCCCTTAAATCTAGGTTTAATTTGTAAGAAAAATAATACACAGCAGGAAATATAAATGAACGGTAAGTAATAACAGTTATGCTATGTATCACAGTTTATTTTGCATAAAGAAAATAATAGACATGCATGAAATATGAGCTAAAATAATTAAACAGCAAATGGCAAGGTGTCTTGCCTGGTAGGGCGTCTGGTGTGCTGCGATAATCAAGGTGGCATGATCTGTAACTTTGGTGCAACAACTATGCAAGGTGACCACGGATGGTGACACGGTCGGTTCCATTGGGTCCAGTAGGGTCGATTTAGTTAGGGTGGACAGATGGTATGCTTGAATTGGCAAAGGAATAGGAATAAGGGAGTTGAGTCATGGTCGAAAGAATAAAGAAATTTTGACGAATAATAAATATATGATTTTTGAAAACAAATATCTAATTCTTGAAATATAATTTATTAGTCAAAATATGCTTTCGAATAAATATCCAAAAATCAAAAGTCTTTTTAAGGCATAACTGTAAGTTTTGTCAAATAAAAATCTATACCTTATAAATCAAAAATATTTTAGACAAAACAAAATAATATTAAAAAATTATTTAAGGTTAGTAACTATATTTTGTAAAAAAAAATTAAGCTATACTTTTAATGCCACAATTTATAGCAAGTGCAATTAGGGCTTCCAACCCGATGTCGAAAATATTTATTTATAATAATAACAATATACTTAGTAATAATACTAATAATAAAATTCTTAAATCAAATATAATACCAAATATATATACTTACTTAATACTCTTTAATTGAAAAGATGCTGATAATAACAATAATAATAATAATAATAATAATAATAATAATAATGCTGCAAAAATACACTTCCTATATACATTAATACTACTATTAATAATAATAAGGATAATAGTAAAAAATACTTTATGCTCAAATAGAAGCAATAAGTAACAAAACAAACTAAAGAAAAAAATATCCTAAAATAAAACAAAATTACACAATGGTAGGTGGTGAATGCGGCTCTCCTCGAAAGAGGAGACCGACCCAACAGAGTTTAAAAGAAAAATTTCTTTTTAGAGAGAGTAAAGCGGTGTCACGCCCCAGAACCAGAATACTGGAGAGCAGGGGCAAACATAGACAGCTACGTATATTGAAATGGAAACCACCTAGATATACGGTCACGGCTGTCTAGATATGTGAGGGTTTTCTACAAGCCAACAGTCTCTTATGGTCATGAACAAGCCTAGTGTCTCAATCACCACAAGTAAGTAAAGTCGCAAGATGTATGATCATTAAATATACAATAATAAGGCGTCCCAAATATTACATATTCAGCTGATCATGAAGCTAGTCGTTACAAAATATTAGGACTAGCAAGAGTTTAGTCATACATGATCAACCCTAGGATTTGTCAATCATGTTTACAGCCCGTAGGCAGACAGTAAGTAAAAGTGCTTCGAGCTAACAGGTGCTCGTCGGCTAAACGCCTCAAAAGAATAATTTTTACAATAGAGTGAGCGAAACAAAATAGAAAACCCACTCTTGGCCCGGATTCCGTCTAGTGTTCACCATTGGGCTGGAAGCTTGGTAGATCCTCGGGAGCTGCTCCGAAATCTGGCCACACAAAACCAGCTGGGTCAACCCCAGAAAGAGCAAGTGCCACAAGGGGGCCACGAAATAAGAACAAAAGCCAGCAATCAGCACAGAAAATCTAATATTAAAAGCTAAAATTACAATAACATGTCAGGATGATATACGACGAGATAACCATGGAACTATTCCGATAGCCAGGTTACAACCCGTAAACCAAACAAGGACCGGGGTTGTAATCCTTCATCTGAACAGAGCTTGGTTTCCCACCATTATCGACAAGATAAGTAATGTAAGTAATCAAGACAGGAAGCAATCTTGCATGGGATCAAGACATGACTAGACTGGTTATACCTCATTCAATCAATCATGGCCAAGCAGATCCTACGGCTTACTACTTTAACTAACTAGGGTTATCACATGCCTAATTACTAACAAGATGCAGTGAGATTGTTCCACAGCCACAAGCCCTGCAGACCATCCTGGTTACCCAGGACGAAAGATTAGGGTTGAATTCAGGTGGGTACATCGTCCAGGAGACGCATGTACCCTTAGGTGACTTAGAGGGTGCAACACCTGACAGTGTGCTGGAAATGCGCCCTACTCGACGGCAAGCTACAAATCCCTGGAGCGCCCAGGTAACGGGATTGCCTGTAGCTGTGTCATCTCTTCATGTCTACTGTGTTATTCTAGTTATTAGCCTTAATCCATTTTAGTAGGTACTCCTGACCGTGGTACTCAGGAGTCCCATCCTAGACATGATACGAGACTGGACAAGTGGATTTAACAAGCAAGCAAGAAAGAACCACCCACGGTGTCAAGACAGGTCAAGCTAAGTTATCAGGTCATATCAAGTTAGGAGTGCGCCGTCACGGGCCACTATCAAGTTATCAAGATAAATCATGTCAGGGTACTTGTCAGGAGTCTGCCACGACGGGCCACTATCATGTCAGGTTGGTCATGTCAGGAGTGCACCACTACGGGTCACTGTCGTGTTATGCAAGTTCCTTGCCATACCAAGCCATGTACAATAGTCATTCCAAACATGTTAAGTAAAATCAAGTTCATGACAAAAGGCGTAAGGATATAAAATGGGCATAAAATATCTAATAAAATATCAAAGTACAGGGTTATAGAAGAGCCAAGCTTAAAGATATAAACCAAAACTCTAAGAGCCAATGGATTAAGCAAGGGGTCAAGGGGCAGCATACGTGCAAAAGCACGCACACAGAGAAGCTGCGTATGCACAAAAGTACGCACGCAAGGCTCACTCAAGTCTGCGTACCAAGGCACACTCAAGAGGAGCAGCATAGGCGAAAAGTCACGCACGCCAGAGAGAGCAGCATAGGTGAAAAGTCACGCACGCTACAGGGAGCAGCGTAGGTGAAAAGTCACGCATGCTGAGAGAGCAGCGTAGGTGAAAAGTCACGCACGCTACAGGGAGCAGCGTTCGTGAAAAGTCACGCACGCTACAGGGAGCAGCGTTCGTAAAAAGTCACGCACGCTCAAGGGAACAGCGTAGGTAAAAAGTCACGCACGCTGAGAGAGTAGCGTAGGTGATAAGTCACGCACGCTACAGAGAGCATCGTAGGTGAAAAGTCACGCACGCTCTAGGAGACACGCTTCCAACAGGAAGCGTACCTAAGTCTGCGTACGCAGCGCTAAAGAGCGCGCGTAGCTCAGGGTGCGTAAGCTAAACAGCTCTGCACACTGCTCACTGTCTTCTCCAAACAGCAAGAACACCATGGATGAACCCAAGGCTTCAAAGTATCATAACTTGGCCATCCGAACTCCAAATCCAGATTTCTAAAGTTCCAACTTGGGTAGAATTGAATGCTCTTCCACTTGGAAACACCAAAACCCATGAAAATCCAACTTAAAGAGATCAAACCATGCAAAATCCGAAAATAGAAATAACTTAGATCTAGAGCAAAGGAGACTTCAAATCACAAAACACCAAGTTCTAATGTTGATCACCATGCCCTAATCTAGCAAATGAACCAAGAAAATAGGGCTCTCATGAAGTGGCAAGGTGCACTTGCCTAGGGTTAGGAGAGTTGTGGAGGAAGGAGAAGAAGAAGAAGATGGAAATTAATGGTGGAAGTTATGAGGAGAGAGAGAGGTAGGTGGGGGTTATAAAGAGGGTGAGTTGTGGTGGGTTGAGGGGTAGCATAGGTTAAGGTGATCCAACTCACATAAAGTCGAACCAATACAAATAAAACCGAGCCATGCCAAAACCCAAAATACGGAAAATACTGAAATCCCATAAGTTGAGAAAAACTAAAAATACATGCCAAAATCCAGATACGAGTATAAATACGAAATACGGGAAATGAGGGTGACAAGCGGAGAGGGAGAGAGAAGAGCTCGAGAAGCGGTGAGACGAGCGGGTTGATCGGAGGAGATGAGCGAAAGGGGGAGTTCGGGATTACGGCGGTCGGCGGCGAACGTCAGGGAGGAGAGGGAAAGCGCCGGCCGATAGGGCACGGCGGCGAGGAGGAAAGGAGAGGCGGCGCGACCGCTGGTCGTGGGCAGCACGAGGAAATAGTCGCCGGCGGAGCGGGCGGCTAGGGCAAGGCGGTTCGGGTTCGGCCACGGCGAGATGGTGGGGTTCCGACTACAGGGCTCATCGTCGGGAAAAGGGAGTGCTAGGAGTCTTACGAAGGGGGTTTTCGGCCCAGGCTCGGCGGGGCGGCGGTCACAGCCGTGGTGGCGCACAGAGCGGTGGCGGAGGCGGTTCGTCGTGGGGTTTCGGGAAGACGGACAAGGCGGATCCGGCTTTTGGGAGCGCGGGACTAGGGCCACGGTGGTCCTGGCGGCGGATGGCGCCGTCCTGGAGACCGTCGGCTTTGGTCCGGTCGGAGGTGGTCGAACGTGGTTGAGTGCACAGCACAACAGCGACCTCTGCGGGGATGTCGGCCTCGGACGGGGTAAGTATTGGACACGGTTTTAGTGGTGGTGGACACAGACACTACGACACATTGTTTTGTATATCTGGCTGCGATGTTGAGGTTGTTGGATTTTTTTTTCTGCAGCATGGTTTGTGATGGGGGTGGTGACGAGGATGCTGATGGTGGTGGTGGTGGCGTTCGGTTGGTTTTGTCGGGGTCGGGGGTGATCTGTGGGGACGGTCGAGGTCGGTGGCGGGGATGAGTCGGGGGTGGTCGAAGTGGTGTTGGTTGGGGTGTTTGATCGGTGGTTGTCGTGGAGTCGGCGGGGTGATGGGTCGACGAAGGAGGGCACAGGAAGGAGGAGATGGCGTGGTGGTGTTTCCAATGGGTTAGGCTAGAAATTTTACGATGTCGGGGTTGTCCGACACGGCGGAGAGAATAATATATATGTAAAAATATCATGGAATAAGAATGGGAAGCGGACACGGACACGAGACACTATTTGGGTTATGGAATTTGTGGAGGATGAATTGTGGAGGAATAAAAATATTGGAGGAGAACCTGCCTATTTATAGGATATGGGAATTCCCAATTAGATAGGATTAAGAAAAGTTTAAACCCAATAATAGATAGTTCCAAATTAAATTTAAAAGCAATCAAATCAAAATCAAAATCCAAATCCAAATCCAAACCCAATTAAATCTTATCAAATCCTATCCTTTATTTTAGAAACAATTAAGATAAACCAATTTCCAAATATAGATACTTATTTAAATAAATCATAGATTCAAATCAAGAATTAAATCTCTACAATAATTTTGAAATATATTTTTCCAATAATATTAATAATAATAATTTCGAAAATAATAAATATTTATAAATATCCTTTTTGAATAATAAAATATTATTTCGAAAATTATATTTTTATTTACAATAAACTAGCAAAAATTTTATGAAATGTGTGCATGCACTAAAAATATTATTTATTCTAGATAACTGTCATAAACGAAAGACTTTTTATAAATAAATAAAATACCACTTGGATACTTTGGTACGATAGTTAAAATAATTATTATATAAATAAAAATATTTTTCTAAAAATATGTACGCTCGCACATATTCGCACTCGTCGAGCAAAACGAAAAATAAAATTTCCGTGCACCACGTACAATACGACTACGTGACATACAGTACAAATTTTTTTAAATCCATGCAAATTAATAAATAAAAAAATAAGTAGAAATTTAGGGGTTTTACAGGTCAGATTAGAATCACTCACATCTGACTATACTAGATTATATTACACTTCCAAAAAGTTAGAAATTAGTTTAGAAAAACGGTCTGAAGTTGCTGCTTCCTATTCTAACACGTGTCAATTACCGAATCATCGGAACACGCCCAACACTGTCAGACCAAACCATACCAAGACTATGCCCAAGAAGACTAATAGGCATGCATTCTTCTATACTAAAAAACCAAAACCTACCAATCATGCACCTCACACTACTTTCAACACTCAACATACTAAATGTTATTATTGTGGCCTCATTAGTCATATCTTCTGCATGTAGAATCAAAAAGTTAGTACATTTAAATATTTATACGTGGATACCAAAAACTAACCAGTCAGGATCCTACAAGAAATGGGTACCAAAAGTTTTATCTGCAAATTGTTTTGTAGGTGGGACACCCTTCACATGCTAGGAGCAAATGGATCATCGACAGCGGTTGCTCACGGCACATGACCGGTGACGCTTCATTATTTGTAATACTGTCGAAGAGGAATAAAGAAGGATACGTCTCCTTCGATAATAATTTGAGAGGGTACATAATCGGTATCGGTGATATTGGTAAGGCTCCCTATCCAGTGATTAAAGACGTTTGTCTTGTTACCGAGTTAAAACATAATCTGCTCAGCATAAGCCATTTAGCTGATCACGGTTATGGTATTAACTTCGTAAAAGATAAATGTACTATAATTGATAGTTCAACTGGTAGCACTATATTTGAAGGTATTAGGGAAGACAATATATATGTATTCTATTTGTTGGAAGATGCTAACACAGCAGGTAGTGTTTGATGGCCAAAAGTATTGAGAGTCAACTATGGCATATGAGACTCGGTCATGCAAACATGGATACAATTTCAAGATTATCTACGAAGAAGTTGGTACGCGGCTTACCGGATATCTCTTTCAAGAATGATACAATATGTAGTGAATGTGATAAGAACAAAGCTACCAAGTCCGCATTCAAATCCAAGAACGCTATAAGTACCACTAGACCTTTACAATTGTTGCATATGGACTTATTTGGACCCAACAGAATTGCTAGTCTAGGTGGTACGTTATATGCATTTGTTATTATAGATGACTTCTCTAGATATACATGGGTTTATTTTCTTGCACACAAGAACGATGCATTATCAGAATTCATCACCTTTTGCAAGAAAGTACAAAATGAAAAAGGATTCATGATTACTCGTATTCGTAGTGATCATGGCGGCGAATTTGAGAATACAGAATTTAAGCAATTTTGTGACATACACGGTTATTTGCAAAAATTCGCTTGCCCTAGGACTCCGCAACAAAATTGAGTTGTATAACGTAAGAAGAGATATCTGAAATGGCTAGAGTAATGTTAAACCAGTTTAGTCTACCTAGATACTTATGGGATGAAGCTGTAAATATAACATGCTATATTCTCAATAGGGTTCTAATTCAACCTATATCGAAGAAGACTCCCTATGAATTATGGTTTGATAGAACACCAAATGTTTCTTATTTCAAAATCTTTGGTTGTAAATGCTTTATTCTTAATACTAAAGATAATTTGAGTAAATTTAATGAAAAGGCCGATGAAGGTATATTTTTAGGTTATGCAGCAAAGAGCAAAGGATATAGAGTCTTCAACAAAAGAACCATAATCATTGAAGAATCTATCAACTCAAGTTTGATGAGCTAAATAAACACTTAGACGATGATGACAATGAAGACATAATCGCACCAAGTACAGCTACTGCAAAACCTTTACACAAAGATGCAGAACTATCACATCAGACATCAGATGAACCTCCAAGCAAAGAAGCTGGAACCAGTAATCTTGAGACTACAACAAAAGAGATGAGATTCTTGGCTAGTCATCCAAAGGACTTGGTAATTGGTGAGATTACCATGGGTGTAAGTACTCGTGCCTCTAATAAAGATATAGCTTCTTGTGTTGCTTTTGTCTCGCAATTTGAACCCAAAAATATTGATGAAGCATGTAGTAATAATTTTTGGTTAGATGCTATGCAAGAGGAATTAAACCAATTCGAACGAAACCAAGTTTGGGAACTTGTTCCCAAGCCTATTGATCATCCGATCATTGGCACCCGATGGGTATTCCGAAATAAACTGAACGAGAATGGTTTAGTGACTCGTAATAAGGCTCGACTCGTAGCTCAAGGATACAATCAGGAAGAAGGTATCGACTACGATGAGACTTATGCCCCAGTTGTAAGATTAGAATCCATTCGCATGTTATGTGCATTTACATATTTTCATAATTTTAAGTTATTTCAAATGGATGTCAAAAGTGCATTTTTAAATGAAGAGGTTTATGTAGCTCAACCACCCGGTTTTACTGATTTCAAATTTCTTGAATATGTTTTCAAGTTGAAGAAAGCTTTATACGGTTTGAAACAAGCCCCTCGCGCTTGGTACGATCGTCTAAGCACTTTTCTACTTGATAACGGTTTTTCAAAGGGAAAGGTTGACATTACTTTGTTTATAAAATCTTTGAATAATAATATTCTTTTGATTCAAGTCTATGTAGATGATATTATCTTTGGATCTACTGATGAATCTCTTTGTCAAGAATTTTCAAAGTGTATACAGAATGAGTTTGAGATGAGCATGATGGAAGAGCTAAAATTCTTTCTCGGACTGTAAATCAAACAAACCAATAATGGGACGTTCATAAATCAAGCAAAGTATACAGGATCTATTAAAAAAGTTCGACATAGAAGTAGCAAAACCACTTAGCACTCCAATGGCGACATCAACCAAGCTTGATATTGATGAACAAGGCAAACTCGTCGACATACGTAAGTATCAAGGTATGATCGGCAGCTTACTGTATTTAACTGCTAGTCGACCTGACATAATGTTTAGTGTTTGCTTATGTGCACGCTTTCAAGCTAATCCTAAGGTATCATATTTGTGCGCAGTTATGCGTATCTTCCGATACCTTAAAGGCACTTCTTCTGTCGGCTTATGGTATCCCAAAACTACGTCGTTTGACCTAACCGGTTATTCCGATGCTGATTTTGCTGGATACAAAGTAGATAGAAAAAGCACTAGCGGCACATGTCATTTCCTAGGAAAAGCTCTAGTCTCTTGGTTTAGTAAAAAGTAAAATTCTATTGCATTATCAACAACCGAGGCTGAGTATATCACCGCAGAACATTGTTGTGCACAAATTTTGTGGATGAAACAAACCTTAGAAGACTATGGATTGCTTTTTACACATATACCCATTTTCTGTGACAACACCAGTTCTATTAATTTGACTAAGAATCTAGTATGTCATTCTCGTACTAAACATATCATGATTTGGCATCACTTTCTTAGAATTATCAACAAAATGGAGATATAGACCTTGTATACATAGACACACATAATCAATTAGCTGACATACTCACAAAACCTCTAGCGGAAGATCGTTTCAATTATTTACGTAGAGAATTAGGCATTTTAGATGTCAATAATATTAATTAATCTTGTTTTATTAATTAATTTATTCGATACTCATAAATTGTTTTCGAGACAAGCCTAAAAAGAGTCTGTCTGTCACCACGACTACGGTTGAAGCGAATCGGTACTTAAGAGTTCCCCGGTGAACTTCCGTTAGCTGAGACAGTACTCCTACAGCTAATCTGAGACAGATGCTGAGTAAAGAATATTAATTTGTAAAATAATATTAATTATATTATTTTAAGATTTAAAATTACTAAACTCTGAATTAAATATTTGAAACGAACTAATGAAAAAGATGTGGCCCTACTTCTATTATTTTTGATATATATATATATATATATATATATATTTATATATATATATATATATATATATATATATATATATATATATATATATAGCCAGGCAACCCTTGGCGAATTCGGCCTGAATTTGGTCCAAATTTGGCCAGAGTTCGGCTGGGTTTATATATGTACCAGCCAGAACCCGAGGCCCCTATCTTCTTCATTCTTTCCAACCACATCCAATAGCAGCTGCCGTGCCTCCAAACCCTAACTTTTCTTCATCCTTGTTCTTCCAATCCGAGTGGAGCTTCTCGTCCAAACTTTTGATTCGTGCGGAGAACTTCGTCCTCTACAACATATCCAATTTTTGGAAGGTATAATACCATCTCTCTTCCACTTTACAATACTTAGGGTTTCTAGAAAATTTTGGGAAAGAATGCCTAAGTTCAATCCCTTCAAGAGGAAGAAGACAAATGCCAGTGAAGAGGCATCATCTTCAGATCAGCATACGGATTGCCTCTTTTCTTCGGTCCAATCGGACGATGGTGCGTCGGATGAGTTTTACTTTAAAACTTCCGATCAAGCCTTATTGTGGTACGTCGATTTCATCATGCGTACTATTTATACCAGATCGTCGATTAAATAGACTGTCTTTTCGGATCACCGCCCTTACTTTGAGGCATTAGGATTACAATATTTTGTTACCTTACACTTCTCCATTGCCACTAATGCCATTAGATTATTCTATTATAATTTTGTGTTAGATACTTTTACAGCGAGAATACGTGTCGGAGGAATTGATATCGAATTCACTGATAAAACGTTAGCAGAAATCCTTGGTATCCCAAACGAAGGTACCCCGCTCGATGACATCACTGATTTTGATTTCCCCGATGGCACGACACTCGTTAGTTTCAAGAATGAGCTTTGTGCGCCCGCACGCGCTCGTCCTAGAAAGTTCAAGGCTAATAACTTGAACTTGTTTAACTACGAATTATATCACATCATCTATTCCACCTTACTTCCGAAATCCACTTCTAAAGATGATGTCACTGCACTTGAGCTCTCTGCTCTTTATCATATTTTTATGGGGATTCCATTTTCTGCCCCTAATACTATCATCCAGATGATGGGTAGATGTCGCAGGAGAGACCGCAACCTATCTTATACGATGCTTATTCCTCGCATCTTTCAGAGATTTGATATTGACCTATCTACTTGTGCTATCGATCCCGAGCCCAAGTTTCTCAATCTCTTTCGTCGCAGCATTGCTACTGTTCCTCCACCTACTGCACCTACCCCTCCTGCACCTACTCCCACAGTACCTGTTCCTCCTCTCTCTACCTCAAGACCCTTCTGTTTCTGGCTACCGCATCGACGACGAGGCGGTCCACTCTCTGTTCCAGCCAGGGAACACCTATGATTGGTATCGCACTGCTCGTGTCCCTCCTCGAGATTATGTCGATGAGTTTTATGCTGGTGCCACTCCTCACACTTCTGGCGCTGGTACTTCTAGCGCTGGTCCTTCTGGATATGCTGGAGCTGCAGCTGATGACGTTGATGATGAGGATGATGATGATTTTTGAGATGTTAGATATTGAGACTATTATGTTTGTCTTATGTTTACTTGGAAATGCTTTGACATTCCAAGATTTTATCAGTACTTTTTAGTTATTATCAGTACTTTTTCTATTATGTGACTATTCATAGATATGGCTTTTGATTATGCCTCAGTTTTGGCATCTTAATTTATCATTCAGCACTTTATTTGTTTCAGTTTTATTCTAGCACTTTTTTAAAACTGCCTGTGACAAATACATGTCTGTGTTGTTTTATAGTCTATCTATTTCTCTTACTATATTTACTGTTTATACCATGCCTGTAATGATTATTTTTTTTTATTGTGTTTCTTCACTGTTTGTTACTTAAGCATTGATTGCGGGGGAGCTTTCTCTTTTGCAATTATTTTACTGAGTGACAACGGGGAAGAAATAAGATCTAACATCTTCGTGAATACAGGTTATGAATAATTTTTTTTGATTATTTTTTGACTTGATCCAAGCTTAGATATTATATCGGCAAGGTTTGTAAATTATCAAAATGGGGGAGATTGTTGGTCAAACCTGATTTTAATACTTGATCAAACTCTGTCTCGATATAAATGCAAGTCAATTCAGATGTTTACCTACGATATTTTGGACACTGCTTAACAATAGATATTTACTATGTTCAAGGCCGAAGTTGTTCTGAAGCCATTTGCCACTCCAAATGTACTTCCTGTTAAGCAATATAATTTTTCATTTTATTTGAGTCTAGGAATACATTGTACATCGAGTCGTACTGGCAAATAGGCTATCCGAAAACGTTTTTTAAAACCATCCTATTATTTTACAAATGACCTACATTTTTGAAAAACATTCTTGTTACAAAAAGCTTCTGAAGGATTTTTCAAAAAGCCAAAAATTGATTTTCTCCAAAAACGAACTGGCAGAACCCCAGCAAAACTCGGCCCGAGTTCGGCCAGAGTTCGGCCATTTGGAACGTTAGTGAATGTTGGATTTTGAACTTGGTCATCCTTTAGTTGCAGTTTGTTACAAAGAATTCTGTCCGAATTCTGTCAGAGTTCTGTCTTTGGAAAAACTATAAATAGAGAAGTATTTCGATCATTTCAAATCACCAATTCAGTTTCAATCTCTTCTCTTCTAAAGCTTACATTCTTGCAAAGAGTTCTTAAAAGCTTTCATTTTCAAATCCCAAGCCAATTACAATCTTCTAGTCGATTTGCCAGTGAGGTACGATTTAGAAGTTTCAGAGCGATTGTAATCAGAGGCTTGATAGAAGATTCAACTCTTCACAATTGAAGTTGGTCAAGTTCTTCGTATCAAAGCTCGCGTTTGTAGAAGTTGCAAGGACTTCGTATGAAAACTTGCAAGATTTTTTAATAGTGGATTCAACTGGAAGCTAGAGTTCTTCCAACTGGACTAGTCCTCACAAGAGGAAAACCAGTATAAATCTCGGTATTTGCGTTTGCCTTCTGATCACTTTTAATTTCTTTCATTTACTTTTGTGATTATTATTATTTCTGTGATCTAACTGCTAACAAGTTTTTAATTAGCAATATTTTGCGGCCTACTCTTTTCACCCCTCTTCTAGAGTATTCTGCTTTACGATTTCGTTCCTACAAGTTGGTCATAGAAACCCTTTTGGATTATCAGTTAATATTTGGAATGATTTTTTATTTATTTATATAAGATGTTTATATTGAATATGATGGAACTGAGGATTCCCAGGACCCTTCCTTTGGATTGCGTATTGTTCGATAGAAAGTTAAACAGATCTAATACATGTTTTAACCCTTCATAGGCGAAAACTAGGGTTCACAAATTATACCTGTGACGAAAAAAAGACAAGTAATTCCAGGCAATCACGAGCGGACGACCCCAAGATCTTCTGCACGTATTCCTTCCTCGAGTTGGAGGTCGTGTGGGCGACGATCTCCCAAAAATTCTTCTCCTCGGCAGCCCTCTCTTTCTCTTCTTAGGTGAATCACGAATTTAAAGAAAGTTTCAGATTTTTGATCGGTAATAATGGTAGCCAGAGAATAGAGGATATATATAGGCCACGACAGGGACCATGAGGAGAAATTAGGGTTAGGCCTCCTAACGGATCTGGATATCCCGTGTTCAGCCCGAACACACAATCCAGGTCCATTAACAATAGCTCGGTCCACTAATGAACTATTGTTGCACTACCTTCCTAATCCCAAATTATGTTTGTGGGCTCCTTTTATTATATGCACGTTTGGCTCCCCATATTAAGATATCGTATGTCTGTCGATCAAATTAAGTTACTAACAACTATATTGATTCGACATCTTTTATCCGTAAGTAGTATCGCTCAACTTTATTTGTCATGTCGGATATAATCCACCTGCAGGGTTTACATGACAATCCTTATGATCTCCTTAAGGGGACATCATCAATCCGATGTATCGGAACATGGATTCCATTTATAATCAACAGCTCATCATACATACAATATTATTACCCAATTCATAGAGGTTGTTGATCCATAATGAATCTCACTCTTTTATGAGTCAAAATAATGCACACTGCATATACATGTCCGTTATTATATTCGGGTTAAGAGCACAAGCATCCATAATAACAGAGGTGTTTGTTCTCTTATGTAGTCAGTACAAAGAGAACAACCTCAAGTGGTACTGTTCAATACACACAAAGTGTACTAGTGTAAACCTATAGTCAAGATAGACTAATACCATATTACACTACAACCTTTCCAATAGATTGTCCAAGTCCATCTAGGTTGTGAACTATTTATATACTCCATAGGGAACTGATAATATGATCTTCTGTGTGACACCACACACCATATTATCTACAATATAGAATATCAGACATTTGTATTAACACTTGCAATAAATACAATATGCAAACATTTGCCCATATGATTCTCATTCAAAATTTAAGGAAATAAGGTTACTAAAAAAGTGATGCTTTTAGTATATAACCCTAACAATCTCCTACTTATATTCAAAGCATTGCTTTTCAGTATACCGTTACAAATCTCCCACTTATACTTAAAGTCATGCTGCTACACATCTGACTCCTATTCCCTCAACATGACTATCAAAAGCCTTAGCTGGTAAGCCCTTTGTAAAGGGATCAGCTAGGTTGTCAACTGATGCTATCTTGATCATAGCAACTTTTTCTTTCTTTACGAAATCTCGTATCAGGTGGTACTTACGCTCAATATGTTTGCCAGTCTTATGGGCTCGTGGTTCCTTCGAGTTTGCAACTGCACTACTATTATCACAATAAAGTGTAATAGACTTAGGCAAAGTAGGTACCACATCCAAGTCCAACAGAAAGTTTCTGAGCCAAACCGCTTCTTTGGCTGCCTCAGAGGCTGCAACATACTCGGCTTCCATGGTGGAATCAGCAATACATTTTTGCTTGATACTCCTCCACACAATGGCTCCACCTCCCAAAGTAAACACATAACCTGAGGTAGATTTCTTGGAGTCCCTATCTGACTGAAAATCTGAGTCTATATACCCCAAGGAAACTAAACTATCTGCCTGGTAAACTAGCATATACTCTTTAGTCCTTTTCAGGTACTTCAAAATATGCTTTACGGCAGTCCAGTGCTCTTGTCCTGGGTTAGACTGATATCTGCTGATCATGCCTACGGTAAAGCAGATGTCTGGTCTCGTACATAGCATTGCATACATTAAGCTTCCTACTGCTGAAGCATAAGGAACTGCCTTCATGTTCTCTATCTCTTTAGTGTCCTCGGACACTGCTCATTTGATAGAGCAATTACATGTCTAAAAGGTAAGAAACCTTTCTTAGAATTTTGCATACTAAAACGAGTTAGTACAGTATCGATATAGGAAGCTTGGGATAAGCCCAACATCATTTTCTTACGATCTCGTAGAACTTTGATCCCAAGGATGTGACCTACTTCTCCTAAGTCCTTCATATCAAACTGTTTGGATAACCATACCCTTACATCAGATAACACCTTCACATTGTTTCCAATGAGCAAGATTGTCATCCACATAAAGTACCAGAAACACCACCATGTTTCTGTCACACTTTCTGTTTACACATGATTCATCCTGACATTGATCAAATCCGTAGGATTTTATCAACTGAACAAAATATATGTTCCAAGATCTGGAAGCTTGTTTAAGTCCACAAATGGACTTCTTGAGCTTACAAACAAGATGCTCATGGCCCTTTTCAATGAACTCGTCTGGTTGCTTCATATAGATGTCTTCCTCAAGACTTCCATTAAGGAAAGCTGTCTTGACATCCTGTCAAATCCCTATTTTGGAAATCGGTATATGACCGTATTTTTATATTTATATGATTTTAAATTTTGTATTTTTTTAATATTATTATTTTGGATCTTAATATGCCTTGACTATTGAGCTATGATTTATTAGTGTTGTTACAATTATTATTATTATTATTATTATTATTATTATTATTATTATTATTTTTGTATTTGATTCAATTCCTATATCTACCCTCCCAAAGGAAACCCCAACCCTAAAATCTAACTCTCCTCTCCTTCACTCCCCTCTCAGCCGCCAGCTCTCCCCCCCAAAACCTAACCCTAGCCCTAAGCCTCTCTCCCCCGCCCCTCAGCTCACTCTCCTTCAACTCTCTTCCCCCTCTCTCCTCCCTCAACTCTCTCTCCCCCGCTCATCTCTCTCCCGAGCTCACCCCTCCTCCCCACGCTCCCTCTCGCTCACCTCTCCTCGTCTCCGTTCGCCGACCGCCGCCACTGTCTCTACTGCTCCCACCACCACCAGCCACCGTCTCCACCACCACTTCCGTGACCACCACCACCGCCATCTCCTCCGGCCACCTCTACTTTAGCCAGCACCATCGCCCCCATCATCATCATCGTCGTCTCCCTCTCGGCCGGCCTCCTCCGTCGCTACCAGCACCACCATCGTCGTCGTCTTCTTCTCCTCCGCCTTCCCTTTGCTGCTGCTGCCCTCTCCGCCGGAGCCCGACCGACCCCGGTGAGCCCTGATCTCTCCCGCCCCCTCCTTTTCTCTTCTCTCCGGCAACCAGCACCACCGCCGTACCGTTGCCGCGCCTGGGCCAGCACCGCCTCGAGCGGCGGGATGCCCTTGGGCCCCGTGCTGCTCGAGCAGCAAGCCAGCCTTGGGCTGCGTGCTCTTCGGGCCACGTGCCTCGGTGCACGTACTGCCTCGAGCAGTGTGCTGCTCGGTCCGAGTGTGCCTCGTTCTGTATATGCCTCAGTTTGCATGCGCCTTCTTGGTTTTTGTGCACCCTCGGTTCATTTGCTGCCTCGGGCAGCGGGACGCTTCGAGCCCCGTGCTGTCTCGGGCACCGTGCTATCTCGGTTTGCACGTTGTCTCGATTCCCATGTCTCGGCCTTTGTGCTATCTCGGTTTTAGTATCGCTTTGATTTGTGTGTGTGTGCTAATTTGCGCACCGCCTCGATTTGTGTGCTCGCTCCGATTTGCGTGCCGAATTGGTCTTTGTGCTGTCTCGATTCGCGTGCATGTCTTGATTTGTGTGTTGTGTGATTCGTGCACCATTTTGATATTCGCGATCCCTCGGCCTACGTATACGTCTCGATTTACGTGTACGTTGTCTCCTATTCGTCTCGATATTCGAGTCATCTCCATTCTCGTGCGCGTTTCGATATACGTACGCATCTCAATTTGCGTACCCGTATCGGTCCGCGTGCCTCGATTTCCGTGCCAGATCCCTGTGCTGCTTGCGGGACCCGTACGGTATAGCCTCGTGCCATTCTTCGTGATTTTGTCATTATTTTATTATTTAATTCTAATGATTGTTTATTGTGTGTTCTGAGGATCTCGATGGCGTGCTAGCTTGGATCGCGACTATCGAAGACTTGCTTCCCTGGCCGAGCCCTCTAGGCAAGTATCCCTTGATCATCGACGGCTCTTGCCCTTTCTCCTGAAATTTTATTGCATTTAATTAATTTGTACTTGTAAATTGTATAACCATGAGTAGTGTAGCCTAGTAGTAGAACTGCCATGATGATAACTTAGGATAACTTGGTCCGATACCGGGGTAGACCGTATCGGACAACTCGGATGGGTCATCCACACCTTCGAGGACACGAGCACGACTCACATGTATGGATTGTCCCTGTATGCCCCGTGTCCGACTCGCGGTCGGGTAACAGCTTGGCTAACCTTACTGTGGCGGTGATTGTGCTTGGTTTAGGGATTTATGGACATGTGTTGTGGTACGTCCTGCGAGGCAGTTATTTTATTATTATGCATGTTGGCTTGGCGCCCAGTACGTATTGTAGTGCTGCTGGAGGCTGAGACATTAGTGGTCTCGAGTTCGATTAATTTTCCAGTACGCATCGTAGTGCTGTTGGAGGCCGGGGCTTAGTGTTCTCGGCTATCGATTTGTTCCCTGTACGCATCATAGTGCTGCTGGTAGCTGAGACCTAGTGTTCTCAGTCTGCGATTCTGTGATTCTGTGGCGGGTTGTGCCGAGTAAATTTTAGCCCCAACTCGCTGGGAGCTCCTGTCCAGAATACAGAGGAGACTCTGCCGGATTCTTCCAAAATTCCCGATCGGGAATTTGGTTCGAAGGACTGGGCAGAACCATTCCTTTGGTTTACTGGACTGGGCTCGTGCCTGTTCACCTTGGTATAGTATACCTGATCCCATTGCTTGCTAGGTAGACTCCAGACTAGATCAGTCGCATAGCTCCTGATCTGTCTTATCCGTCGGATAGCGTAAGGAGAGCGGTTCCACTCGGAAGACGGTCTGCAACCCTAGTCCTTGTTTGGTTTAAGTTTATGGATTTGCTCCAGAGCGGTCCGTGTAATCCTTGCCACTTCCGGCGATATTTATTACCGGACTCTTGTCCCCTGACCCTTCATCCTAGGGGTTGTCCTAGTCTAGTCAGATAGAGCTGACAGTTGTCCTATGTATTAGAAGTTGTGACTTGTGGATATGACTGAGGATTGAGTATTATGGAGAGCACGATCTCAGGATATTGACTTGGTGGATCTATGTGGATTCTTGGATTTTGGTGATTTCGAATATTTCGTGGAACGAGGAGAATATCGAGGGTATTATTATATGATTTTTACTCGACTTTCCAAATGCCCAAAACCTGGTACCTTTGGGTATTCCGGTAGTTGGGGAACCTGGTTTGATTGCTATGTCTTGGTAGTTGAGGGGATCGTTTTCTAGTGGCTGGTGATCATTGACTTGGAGGATTCTTGTGAGCCAGAGGGCCTAGCTTTGCTTATAGTGATTAGCTTGGTATTTGGTTATTGACCTTCCTGACATGATATTGATTTCCATCGTAGATAGGAGACTCCTGATAGTTTGATAAGGTGGATGGATCGACTTGATAATTTGAGCTGTAGGTTCCCATGTGTACTTGGCAGACTATTATAGTGGGGATTTTGATCTTGTACCCGACTTGTTAACCATGTCTCGATTTGGACATGTGACTTCTTATGACGGATAGGTTTGACCTTGTTCCTGGTATTACACGATGACCTGGACCTGTCTTGACTCTTGATTAGTGGCCCGTAGAGGTGCACTCCTGACTAGCATTCTGGACTTGACAGTAAACCTGGCATGTATACTCTTGATTCTTGATAGTGGCCCGCGGTGGCGCACTCCTGACTAGTACTCTCGACATGGCATGTTTACTCTTGATTGCTGTTGCGACAGCCAGTCCTGACTTGCTCACCATGACCCCGTCTTGACACCGTGGTTGATTTCTCTTGATTGTGCTTGTATAAGCCACCAGTCCAGTCTTGTCTTGCATCATATCTAGGACATGGATCCCTGAGTACCACGGTCAGGGATCCATAATGAAACTGACTAGGCTAATAACTAGATTAATCATGTAGTTCATGGGGACTTCCCAGTGACCTGTTGCTTGTCCGACCCCGGCCCTATGTATCTATATATATATACTAGGGATTTGTTGCTATCCGTCGAGATGAGCGCATTTCCAGACCTCCGTCGAGTGTGGCACTTCTTTTGGGCACATGTATCTTACTGCAGTGTGCCTGCTATATCTATCTTTTTCTTTTGTTGGGGCCATTCGGGTAGTAGCAAGCAGGAGCTGGACCTTGAAGTCTCATTACATCTTGTTAGTAATTAGGCCTGTGATAACCCTAGTTAGCTAATAATAGCAAGCCGTAGGCATTGTGTGGCCGCTTGTCCTTCTGTGTTGTTTGGCTTGTTGCCTGCTAGCTAGCTGATATTGATTTCCAGCTGGCAGTGCAGGTGTTAGTGGATGCTAGGGAGATTGTGATTGTGTTAGCTTCACTATACTTGTGGATTGTTATCGTACGTTGGTACCGGACGATCCCTTACCTTTATTTACTGTTTTTAGATGTTATTCTTGTCATATTTTATCCTGCTGGTTTTCTTCGCCCGTCCTTGAGCCTTCCTTTCTGGTACTTGCTGCGGTTGGCCTGACCAACCCTGGATTGTTCCCAGATTGTCAAAGATCGACCCGGTGGATCTTCCAGACTTGACTTGGAGGGTGTGCTTCAGTTCCAGACATGCGAGGAACTGTGGGAAGGTATTCTTGTCTACTTTATTATCCTGTACTGTAGATTCCAGATTTTCATATGAGTATTTCCTGTTTTTCATATGATTATCTCTCTTGATATTGTCTCATTGTGATTTACCTGTGGATATGAGATCGGATTTAGGCCATAGATTGATTGCATGCTAGGATACCCAACCAGACTGGACAGCCGTCATCACCGTATAGCGTATTCGTACCTTATACGGTGTAGCTGGCCATGTACGTCCTCGTATTTCGGAACTGGGATGTGACATGGTTTTAGTGGTGGCCCATGCAGGTCTCGTTTTGAGATTTTGTTGGGTATCACATGATTATTGATCTCAGTCCACTATTCCTTGGTATTCCCACTTGTTACACTTGTCCTTCGCTCCCTTGAACCTGTGAACTGGTCCTCATCTCTACTTGGACCTATCTTGCTTGGCCATGTCTTATTCGTGTTATCTACCTCTGATCCTTGTTTGATAGATATGATCCTATAGTTGGTCATGTCGATCACCTTATTTGATGAGATGTTATCTTATCTCCATCATTTGGGTTACATGATTATTTATCTTGGGTTCTGTACTCTCTATCGGTGTTTCGCCTTGTTTGATTTCCTGTTATCTATTTCGTGCGTTGACTTCGTGTTGACTTAGTATCATTATCGCCCTCTTCGAGCGTTGGCTGGATTGCTGCAGGATGAAGATTTCACCAGGACTCTGAGATTGGATATTTTAACATTTGTTGAGTATCCGAGGGATATTCTCGTATCGATTTGGCTTTCTTGATTCCGGACAGTTCCGCACTCATGATTATCTGTTTCAGATATTATTTTGGTTATAGATATACTTTCTATACATTATGTTTTGATATGGATTCTTGGTTTGGAGTATTTTCCTACGGATATTGAGTATTTTCCTAGAAAAGCTATCTTGTGGTTATTATTGAAGATATTTTTGGATGTGTGTTACGATTCATCTGGACTTTGGATTTTGATTATTTTCTAGGACTCTCATTACATTGTTAGAGATTTTGTAATTTTTCAGTGATTTGGATATGTGAGTTATATGGATTTGATTCGTTTTTGGGTATTTGTCGAGAGTACCGGGTGACCCTAGTATACCTTGACGGCGTGGTAACAAAAGTTGCAGCCGCTCGATTATAGTGTCATGGTGAATCTTTTGCAGCCATTCTGGATGGCGTGGCAAGGAATGATCATGGAATATTTTTTCGGATATTAGGAACTACGGTCATCGGTTCGAGACAGATATCCTGTATTTTACGATTTTATGTGGATTTTTATGCAGTTAGGATTTTACATTTTTGGACATTGTTTTCGATATTTTGTACTTGTTTTGATTTATGGGGTTATTTCGTGTGTGCGAGAATTTGATTTTCGAGATTCTTTCGATGTTTTGGGTTTACCTTGTGAGCTGATTTATTTAGCTAGACCTTGTTCCCTTTGACGTTTTCATATTGAGATTTTGTTCGTTTCTTATTATATTACTTGATTTCTGTAAGGTGGGTAGAGTTTTCATGGTATATATATGTACTAGTTTAGAAAACCCTATTTTGATAATTTTGGAATTTCGAGGACAAAATTTTTGTAAGGTGGATAGGATATCAAATCCCTATTTTGGAAATAGGTATATGACCGTATTTTTATATTTGTATGATTTTAAATTTTGTATTTTTTTAATATTATTGTTTTGGATCTTGATATGCCTTGACTATTGAGCTATGATTTATTAGTGTTGTTACAATTATTATTATTATTATTATTATTATTGTATTTGATTCAATTCCTATATCTACCCTCCCAAAGGAAACCCCAACCCTAAAATCTGACTCTCCTCTCCTTCACTCCCCTCTCAGCCGCCAGCTCTCCCCCCCCAAAACCTAACCCTAGCCCTAAGCCTCTCTCCCCCGCCCCTCAGCTCACTCTCCCTCAACTCTCTTCCCCCTCTCTCCTTCCTCAACTCTCTCTCCCCCGCTCATCTCTGTCCCGAGCTCATCCCTCTTCCCCACACTCCCTCTCGCTCACCTCCCCTTGTCTCCGTTTGCCGACCGCCGCCACTGCCTCCACTGCTCCCACCACCGCCAGCCACCGTCTCTACCACCACTTTCGTGACCACCACCACCGCCATCTCCTCCGGCTACCTCCACTTCAGCCAGCACCATCGCCCCCATCATCATCGTCGCCATCTCCCTCTCGGCCGGCCTCCTCCGTCGCCACCAGCACCACCATCGTCGTCGTCTTCTTCTCCTCCGCCTTTCCTTTGCTGCTGCTGTCCCCTCCGCCGGAGCCCGACCGACCCCGGTGAGCCCCATCTCCCCCGCCCCCTCCTTTCCTCTTCTCTCCGGCAACCAGCACCACCGCCGTGCCGTTGCTGCGCCCGGGCCAGCACCGCCTCGAGCGGCGGGACGCCCTTGGGCCCCGTGCTGCTCGAGCAGCGAGCCGGCCTTGGGCTGCGTGCTCTTCGGGCCACGTGCCTCGGTGCACGTGCTGCCTCGAGCAGTGTGCTGCTCGGTCCGAGTGTGCCTCGTTCTACGTATGCCTTGGTTTGTGTGCTTCTTCTTGGTTTTCGTGTACCGTCGGTTCATGCGCTGCCTCGGGCAGCGGGACGCTTCGAGCCCCGCGCTGTCTCGGGCACCGTGCTATCTCGGTTTGCATGTTATCTCGATTCCCGTGTCTCGGCCTTTTGTGCCATCTCGGTTTTAGTATCGCTTCGATTTGTGTACGCGCGCTGATTTGTGCACCGTCTCGATTTGCGTGCTCGCTCCGATTTGTGTGCCGTATTGGTCTTTGTGCCGTCTCGATTCGCGTGCACGTCTCGATTTGCGTATTGTGTGATTCGTGCACCATTTTGATATTCGCGATCCCTCGGCCTACGTGTACGTCTCGATTTACGTGCACGTTGTCTCCTGTTCGTCTCGATATTCGAGTCATCTCGATTCTCGTGCACGTTTCGATATACGTGCGCGTCTCGATTTACGTGCCCGTATCGGTCCACGTGCCTCGGTTTCCGTGCCAGATCCCTGTGCTGCTTGCGGGACCCGTACGGTATAGCCTCGTGCCATTCTTCGTGATTTTGTCATTATTTTATTATTTAATTCTAATGATTGTTTATTGTGTGTTCTGAGGATCTCGATTGGCGTGCTAGCTTGGATCGCGACTGCCGAAGACTTTCTTACCTAGCCGAGCCCTCTAGGCAAGTATCCCTTGCTCATCGACGGCTCTTGCCCTCTCTCCTGGAATTTTATTGTATTTAATTAATTTGTACTTGTAAATTGTATAACCATGAGTAGTGTAGCCTAGTAGTAGAACTGCCATGATGATAACTTAGGATAACTTGGTCCGATACCGGGGTAGACCGTATCGGGCAACTCGGATGGGTCATCCACACCTCCGAGGACACGAGCACGACTCACATGTATGGATTGTCCCTGTATGCCCCGTGTCCGACTCGCGGTCGGGTAACGGCTTGGCTAACTTTACTGTGGCGGTAATTGTGCTTGGGTTAGGGATTTATGGACATGTGTTGGGGTGCGCCCTGCGAGGCGGTTATTTTATTATTATGCATGTTGGCTTGGCGCCCAGTACGCATTGTAGTGCTGCTGGAGGCCGAGACATTAGAGGTCTCGGGTTCGATTGATTTTCCAGTACGTATCGTAGTGCTGCTGGAGGCCGGGGCTTAGTGTTCTCGGCTATCGATTTATTCCCAGTACGCATCGTAGTGCTGCTGGTAGCTGAGACCTAGTGTTCTTACTCTGCGATTCTGTGATTCTGCGACGGGTTGCGCCGAGTGGATTTTAGCCCCAACTCGCTGGGAGCTCCTGTCCAGAATACAGAGGAGACTCTGCCGGATTCTTCCAAAATTCCTGATCGGGAATTTGGTTCGAAGGACTGGGCAGAACCATTCCTTTGGTTTACTGGACTGGGCTCGTGCCTGTTCACCTTGGTATAGTATGCCTGATCCCATTGCTTGCTAGGTAGACTCCAGACTAGATCAGTCGCCTAGCTCCTGATCTGTCTTATCCGTCGGATAGCGTAAGGAGAGCGGTTCCACTCGGGAGACGGTCTGCAACCCTGGTCCTTGTTTGGTTTAAGGGTTGTGGATTTGCTCCAGAGCGGTCCGTGTAATCCTTGCCACTTCCGGTGATATTTATTACCGGACTCTTGTCCCCTGACCCTTCATCCTAGGGGTTGTCCTAGTCTAGTCAGATAGAGCTGACAGTTGTCCTATGTTTTGGGAGTTGTGACTTATGGATGTGACTGAGGATTGAGTATTATGGAGAGTACGATCTCGGGATATTGACTTGGTGGATCTATGTGGATTCTTGGATTTTGGTGATTTCGAATATTTCGTGGAACGAGGAGAATATCGGGGGTATTATTATATGATTTTTACTCGCCTTCCCAAACGCCCAAAACCTAGTACCTTTGTGTATTTCGGTAGTTGGGGAACCTGGTTTGATTGCTATGTCTTGGTAGTTGAGGGGATCGTTTTCTAGTGGCTGGTGATCATTGACTTGGAGGATTCTTGTGAGCCAGAGGGCCTAGCGTTGCTTATAGTGATTAGCTTGGTATTTGGTTATTGACCTTCCTGACATGATATTGATTTCCATCGTAGATAGGAGACTCCTGATAGTTTGATAAGGTGGATGGATCGACTTGATGATTTGAGCTATAGGTTCCCATGTGTACTTGGCAGACTATTATAGTGGGGATTTTGATCTTGTACCCGACTTGTTAACCATGTCTCGATTTGGATATGTGACTTCTTGTGACGGATAGGTTTGACCTTGTTCCTGGTATTACACGATGACCTGGACCTGTCTTGACTCTTGATTAGTGGCCCGTAGAGGTGCACTCCTGACTAGCATTCTGGACTTGACAGTAAACCTGGCATGTATACTCCTGATTCTTGATAGTGGCCCGTGGTGGTGCACTCCTGACTAGTACTCTCGACATGGCATGTTTACTCTTGATTGCTGTTGCGACAGCCAGTCCTGACTTGCTCACCATGATCCCGTCTTGACACCGTGGTTGATTTCTCTTGATTGTGCTTGTATATGCCACCAGTCCAGTCTTGTCTTGCATCATGTCTAGGACATGGATCCCTGAGTACCACGGTCAGGGATCCATAATGAAACTGACAAGGCTAATAACTAGATTAATCATGTAGTTCATGGGGACTTCCCAGTGACCTGTTGCTTGTCTGACCCCGGCCCTATGTATCTATATATATATATACTAGGGATTTGTTGCTATCCGTCGAGATGAGCGCATTCCCAGCCCTCCGTCGAGTGTGGCACTTCTTTAGGGCACATGTATCTTACTGCAGTGTGCCTGCTATATCTATCTTTTTCTTTTGCTGGGGCCATTCGGGTAGTAGCAAGCAGGAGCTGGACCTTGAAGTCTCATTGTATCTTGTTAGTAATTAGGCCTGTGATAATCCTAGTTAGCTAATAATAGCAAGCCGTAGGCATTGTGTGGCCGCTTGTCCTTCTGTGTTGTTTGGCTTGTTGCCTGCTAGCCAGCTGATATTAATTTCTAGCTGGCAGTGCAGGTGTTAGTGGATGCTAGGGAGATTGTGATTGTATTAGCTTCACTATACTTGTGGATTGTTATCGTGCGTTGGTATCGTACGATCCCTTACCTTTATTTACTGTTTTTAGATGTTATTCTTGTCATATTTTATCCTGCTGGTTTTCTTCGCCCGTCCTTGAGCCTTCCTTTCTGGTACTTGCTGCGGTTGGCCTGACCAACCCTGGATTGTTCCCAGATTGTCTGAGACCGACCCGGTGGATCTTCCAGACTTGACTTGGAGGGTGTGCTTCAGTTCCAGACATGCGAGGAACTGTGGGAAGGTATTCTTGTCTACATTATTATCCTGTACTGTAGATTCCAGATTTTTATATGAGTATTTCCTATTTTTCATATGATTATCTCTCTTGATATTGTCTCATTGTGATTTACCTGTGGATATGAGATCGGATTTAGGCCATAGATTGATTGCATGCTAGGATACCCAACCAGACTGGACAGCCGTCATCACCGTATAGCGTATTCGTACCTTATACGGTGTAGCTGGCCGTGTACGTCCCCGTATTTCGGAACTGGGGCGTGACACATCCATTTGCCAAATCTCATAATCGAGATGAGCTTCAATGGATAAAAGAATCCGGATTGACTTAAGCATGGCTACAGGAGAAAAGGTTTCCTCATAATCGATACCCTCTCTTTGAGTAAAACCTTTTGCTACAAGCCGAGCTTTAAAGGTTTCAACCTTACCATCTGATCCTCTTTTTCTCTTATAGACCCACTTGCATCCAATGGCTTTTACACCAACGGGTGGTTCTACAATCTCCCAGACCTGATTAGAATCCATAGATTCTATTTCAGGTATCATTGCTTTTTGCCAAGACTCTACATCTTTATCTTGGAGTGCTTCATTGTAGGTACAGGAATCATAAACTTGTTCCCCAGGGACGAAGTCTGACGACTCTCCCAAGAACATATATCTATCAGGTTGTATCACAACCCTCCCACTACGACGAGGCACTATCGGTTGTGGTGTAACATTTGTGACACGTTGTGCAGTTATTTGTGGTTCATTCTCTTGTACTGTTGGTACTGAAGTACTTGGTGTCTCACGTCTCAGTTCTTCTAGAACAACTCTACTTGTGGGTTTATGGTTCATCACATAGTCTTCCTCTAAGAATCGGGCATTGGTGCTAACAATGACCTTCTGATCCTAAGGACTATAAAATAAACCTCCTTTCGTTCCTCTTGGATAGCCTACAAACAAGCGTACTTCTGTACGAGATTCCAACTTATCTGCTTTTCCATTCAGCACATGTGCTGGACTACCCCAAATGCGAACATGTTTCAGACTAGGCTTATGCCCAATCCACAGCTCTGTGGGAGTAAGAGGTACCGACATAGAAGGAACCAAGTTCAAAATATAAGCTGCAGTCTCTAAGGCATATCCCCTAAACGAATCTGGCAAATCCGAATAACTCATCATTGATCTAACCATCTCTATAAGAGTTCTATTCCTTCTTTCAGCTACACCATTCTGCTGGGGCGTTCTAGGTGCAGTCAATTGGGATGCAATCCCTGCCTCTGATAAATAAACCCGAAACTCTCCAAAGAGGTACTCGCCACCACGATCTGATCGTAATGACTTGATACATTTTCCATGACGTTTCTCCGTTTCAGCCTTGTACTCTTTGAATTTTTCAAAGCACTCAGACTTACGGTGCATCAAATAAATGTATCCATACCTTGAATTATTATCAATAAATGTGACAAAATATTTAAAGCCACCTCTAGCTTGGATAGTCATGGGTCCACACAAATCAGAATGAACCAATTCTAACACATCTTTGGCCCTATACCCCTTTGTCATAAAAGGCCTTTTGGTCATTTACCTTCCAAGCAGGATTCACAGACTGGTAGTGCCTCCACTTCCAATGAACTCAAAGGTCCATCTTCAACCAGTCTTTGAATCCTTCTTAGGTTAATATGCCCCAATCGCAAGTGCCAAAGATATGTTTGGTTCAAATAAGAAGGTTCTTTTCTCTTATTCAAGTTAGATGACATATTATTCATTTTAATAAGTTGCATTTTGGGCGAAATAGGATTAATGACATACAAATTATCAACCAATGTACCAGGACAGATAAAAAGTTTATTCTTTCTAATAATAATATTGTCATTAAAATAAACTGAATATCCATCCTTAACTAACATAGAAACAAAAACTAAATTCCTTCTAAGTGAAGGTGCATAAAGACAATCTTTCAATGTCAAAGACTTATTTTTACCAAAAGATAAATTAACATCTCCTAATGCAACGACCGATACTTTTATAGCATCACCCATGAACAAGCATATCTCTCCATCACTGAGCCATCTGGTTTCCTAGAACCCCTGCAATGTATTACAGACATGATTAGTGGCTCTTGTATCTACACACCAGGTGCCGGTAGATAACACCGCTAAACATGTTTCAACTACTAGTAAATGAGATATACCTTCTTTGTTCCCTTGTTTGAGAAGTAGAAATCAGTCTTCCAATGTCCTGACCCTTTGCACTTGAAATATTTGCCTTTCGGCTTTTTCACCGCGCTTTGAGGTCCCATGCCCTTCTTTGCTGAGTTTGCCTATTTCTGAATGTTATTCTTCTTCTTACCGCCTTTTGGCTTAGAAGTAGAAGCCTTTTTAGAAACAAAAACATGACCACTCTGCCTAAAGAGAGATTCAGCATCCTGCAGCTCTTTTGTAAGTTCTGCCAAACTATACAACCTTTTGTTCATGTTGTAATTAAGACATAAATTATCAAAACTTTTAGGTAGAGTACCGAGAATGATATCGACCTGGGATTCCCCATCGATTTCAGCTCCAGTGATCTCCATCTCATTCAGATGACCCATCATCTTGAGAACATAATCCCTTACTGGTGTACCCTCAGCCATTTTTATATTCATCAAATGTTTCATAGCAAACTGCCTAGCTGCTCTACTCTGATGTCCGAAGAGTTTCTTGAGGTTATACATCATGTCATAAGCAGTGGCCATGGCCTGATGCTGATGTTGCAGTACATTTGACATAGATGCCAGAATGTAACACCACGCCATCTCATCTGCATTTTTCCACTTCTTATAAGCCTCTTTGACCTCTTCGTCAGAGTTAGCATCAGGCTTAGGTGGACATTCCTCAACAATACATATTTGTACTCCTCAGCAGTCAGAACAATATCCAAATTATGTTTCCAGTCAATATAATTAGGTCCAGTAAGTTTGTTTTCTTTAAGAATCACCATAAGTGGACTGAAAGAACCCATTTTTGAAATCTTGAGAATCAAATAAATAAAATTATGTAGGGCAAAAAAAATTTTTGAATTAACTAAATATTGATTCCCTCAAAACAATAATAAGAAATTCACCAACACCTTGAACACCATGAATTTAGCATGCCACGATAGTGTGGACGTATACAAATTCAATTTTGTTCAAGTAGGTTTTTCTTATTAATTTTACTATAATGTCAACATAACTTTATGACAAATTAAATTAATATGCTGGTCTTGCTCTGGTCATACAAATAATAGCAGTGACTCCGATGGGGAGAATACCATTATTTGTATCTAAGTGTATACTATTACTTAATACTAAGTCCATTACCTTGTAATGAGTTCCTTCAGATAGAGAAGTGAACACATACTAGGTAACTTTCTACAATTATCCCTAAGGAAGTTTGTACTGGTGATCCATAATTATACTCATCCGATATGGAAGAAAGCACTATAGCCAACACGCAAGTATAATTACATCACCTACAAACCAGTAATGGAGACCATAGGATTTAAACTAAATAAATATCATCTCCCACTTAGTTATTTAACAATGAGGGTTTTTCTACTAGTTGATATTATGTCCATGTTGTCCATTATTAATGTAGACTTAGTTTTTCAAAAAAAAACAACCACACAATAATAAACATGCATAATCAGAAAAAGCAAAATGACAAAAATAAGAGAAAATATCCAACTATTATGGTCATCTTTGCTGCTCCGTCCTCAACTATCCGAATCTAAAATCTGGCGCTGTGTAGATCTATTCGGGGTTCGACCTGCCCGGTCAGGTCGCGGGGTTCGAGGCAGCGCCCCAATTTTTAAAAAAAAGGTTTTGGCTGTCGATTCCTTCATCGAAAATTATCTGTCTGCCTCTGGACTGCTTAAAACCAGCATCTCGTCCGACGTCAGAAACAGCCACCACCACCATCACGATTGATAAAAAATAATTAAAATTACATCAATCCTATACCTTCCGATGGAGTTCACACATAATCTAGATTGCAAAATTAAAATAATAAGCACGATCAACCCTCGTGATTTTAATTACATCCACATCAACAACAACATCCACGACATGTCTGTGGTTTAAACAACACAATCAAAAACATGCATTGGACCATAATAGTTGGATCTAAGATGCCTGTAAAAATCGAGTTAGAACAGATCTACATCTACCGACTATTACACAGCACAGGTTTTATTGGACAACATGGATGTATCAATCAATACGTAGATCCAAAGTGGCTCTGATACCAATTGATGGAACTGGGGATTCCCAGGACCCTTCCTTTGGTGTGCGTATTGATCGATAGAAAGTTAAACAGATCTAATACGTGTTCTAACCCTTCATAGGCGGAAACTAGGGTTCACGAAGTATACCTACGGCGAAATGGAGACAAGTAATTCCTAGCAATCTCGAGCGGACGACCCCAAGATCTTCTGCATGTATTCCTTTCTCGAGTTGGACGTCGTGTGGGCGATGATTTCCTAACATTTTCTTCTCCTTGGCAGCCCTCTCTTTCTCTCCTTACGTGAATCACGAATTTAGAGAAAGTTTTAGATTTCTGATCGGTAATAATGGCGGCCAGAGAATAGAGGATATATATAGGCTACGGCAGGGACCATGAGGAGAAATTAGGGTTAGGCCTCCTAACGGATCTGGATATCCCGTGTTCAGCCCGAACACACAATCCAGGCCCATTAACAATAGCTCGGTCCACTAATGAGCTATTGTTGAACTACCTCCCTAATCCTAAATTATGTTTGTGGGCTCCTTTTTGTTGGAACGATATAGTAAAGCGTAATACTCTAGAGGGGGGGTGAATAGAGTTGGCAGCGGAATAATGCTAATTAAAAAAATGTTAGCAACACAATCACAGTATATAATCACAGTTGAAATAATATAAAGGCAGAGTTCAGAAAGCAAACACAAAGACAGCGATGTATACTGGTATCCCTCTGTTGAGGACTAATCCAGTCGGTAGAACTCTTGCTACCAGTTGAATCCACTATAGGAAAAACCGCAAGTTTTCTTACGAAGTCCTTGCAACTTCTATAACGCGAGCTTTGATACGAAGAACTCGTCCAACTTCAAATTTGAAGAGGTATTCTTCAATCAAGCCTTCTGATTACAATCTCTCAGAAACTTCTAGACCGTACCGCACTGGCAAATCGACTAGAGGATTGTAACTGGCTTGGGATCTGAAAATGAAAGCTCTAGAAAACTCTTTGGAAGGCAGAAAGCTTTTTAGATAGAGAGAAGATTGAAAGTGAATGAGTGAATTGAAATGATCGAAATCCATCTCTATTTATAGGAATTCCAAAGGGAGAACTCTGTCAGAATTCGGGCAGAATTCGGGCAGAACTCGATGAGCAAATCTCGGTCAAATCCGCAACTGCAGGAGGACCAAGTTCCAGAGAATTTCAAAAATCAAACGGCCACCAACCGAACTCTGGCCGAACTCTGGTCGAGTTCTGTCAGGGTTAGGTTAGGGTTTTAAAATAGATTTTTGGTGATTTTTGAAAACCTTTTTGAAAACCTTTTTGTAAACATTTTGATAGGTCATTTTAAAAACATTTTGAACTATTTTAGGGATAGCCTATTTGCCAGTACGACTCGGTGTACAACGTATTCCTAGACTCAAATAAAGTGAAAAATTACATTGCATAGGAAGTACAGACTCAAGTAGGCAAACAGATCTTCAGTCTTGAACGGAGTGAATATCCAATTTTGCTTATGTCCAAGAAGCTGAGATGTCCCAACAAGCTTCGTATATCCAGACAGAGTTTTGATCAATTATTAAAATCAGGTTGACCATATGACCAATGGGCCAACAATCTCCCCCATTTTGATAATTGACAAACTATGAATGATATAACTTTAAGCTTGTTCAAAAAGAATCAAAACGTGAATTGTTCATAACCTGTATTTAACTCAAAAAAAATGTTAGATCATTTTTAATTTTCTCCTCCTTTGTCACTTAGCAAAATAATTGCACAAGAGAAGGCTCCCCCGCATTAAATGCAGAAGACTCCCCCGCAATCAATGCATAAGTAACAAATAGCGAGAAAACAAATAAAAGAAATAAAGTATAAGAATTAGAGATATAGCATCACAGGCATGGAATGTTTCTACAAATTATCATCACAGGCATGTATTGCTTCAAAAACATAAAAAATCTCAGGCATGCTATTTCACAGGCAGTTTAAAATGGAGAAGCAGTATAAAGAGATAGTGCTTAAACAAAATGCTGAAATAAACTGAGATGTCATAAATAAAACATCATAAACATGTCCATGAAGATAAAAAGTACTGATAGCAAACTACAAAGTACTGATAAAAAGTAAATGATAAAAACTTGGAATGTCGGAGCATTTCCAAGTATACAATAGAATATTACTAATAATCAAATCAGATCTCATCATCACTATCATCATCAACATGATGACCAGCTTGGCTCATTTCAAATATTTGATTCAAAGATTAGTTATTTTAGCCTTCAAATAACATAATTAATAATATTTTATGAATTAAATGTCGTTACACAGCGACTGTCTCAGATTAGCTGTAGGAGTACTGTCCCAGCTGGCGGAGGTTCACCGGGGAACTCTTAAGTACCGCTTCGCTTCAACCGTAGTTGTGGTGACAGACAGACTCTTTATTAGCTTGTCTCTAACACAGTTTTTGCATAATGATATATAATCATAAAATAAAATCAATTAATATTATTGACGTCCAAAATTCTTAATTTTTGACGTAAATAATTGAAACGATCTTCCGCTAGAGGTTTAGTGAAGATGTCAGCTAATTGATTTTCAGTATCTATGTACACAAGGTTCAATTCCTCTTGCATGGCATCTATCCAGAAACTATCACTACATGCTTCATCAATAGATTTAGGTTCTAGCTGTGAAATAAATGCAACACTAGAAACAATATCTCTACTGGATGATCGAGTACTTACTCCTTTGGTAATGTCACCAATTACCAAATCTTGTGGATGATCAGCTGTGAATTTTAACCTCTTCGGTAGACTCTGTAGGTAGCTGGTTCCTGGATCTCCTCTAGGGGGTTCAGCTAGTGCAGAGCTTGGTTCAGGTTCAGCTGATGTTGAACTTGATGTAGGCAGATCTTCATCACTATCATCGTGAGTCATTTGGTTCATTTCATCAAAAGTGACGTTGATTGATTCTTCGATGATCATGGTACGTTTGTTGAAGACTCTGTCCCCTTTGCTCTTGGCCGCATAACCTAGAAATATACCTTCATCGGCCTTTTCGTCAAACTTTCCCAAGTTGTCTTTAGTATTAAGAATAAAGTACTTACAGCCAAAAATCTTAAAGTATGAAACTGAAGGAATTCTATCAAACCATAACTCAAATGGAGTCTTCTTAGATTTGGGTCGAATTAGAACTCTATTGAGCACAAAGCAAGCTGTATTGACAGCTTCAGCCCAGAAGTATTTGGGTAGGCTAAATTGATTTAACATCACTCTGGCCATTTCGGTTAGAGTTCTGTTCTTACGTTCCACAACTCCATTTTTTTATGGAGTTCTAGGGCAGGAGAACTCGTGTATGAAACCGTGTGTGTCACAAAATTGCTCGAAATCAGCATTCTCGAATTCGCCTCCATGATCGCTTCTAATTCGAGTGATCATGTAACCTTTTTCATTTTGTACTTTCTTGCAAAAGGCGACAAATTCGGATAATGCGTCATTCTTGCGTGTCAAGAAATATACCCACGTGTATCTAGAAAAATCATCTACAATAACAAATGTATATAATTTACCTCCGAGGCTAGCAACTCTGCTAGGACCGAATAAATCCATGTGTAGCAATTGTAGAGGTCTAGTAGTACATACTGCGTTTACAGACTTGAATGTGGATCTGGTAGCCTTGTTCTTTTCACATTGGCTGCATACCGAATCCTTCTTGAATGTTATGTCTGGTAAACCGCGTACTATCTTCTTTGTGGATAATCTTGAAATTGTATCCATGTTTGCATGACCGAGTCTCATGTGCCATAGATGGCTCTCATCACTTTTGGCCATTAAGCATCTACCTGAAATGTTAGCTTCTTCCAGCAGATAGAAAACATATATATTGTCTTCCCTGATTCCTTCAAAGATAGTACTACCAGTTGAGCTATCAACTATAGTACATTTGTCTTTGCCAAAGTTGATACCATAACCATGATCAGCTAGATGACTTATGCTGAGCAGATTATGTTTCAACTCGGTAACCAGACAGACATCTTTAATCACGGGATAGGGAGACTTACCAACATCACCGATACCAATAATATACCCTTTCAAATTATTACCGAAGGAAACATAACCTTCCTTCTTCTTCTTCGACAGTGTTGCAAATAGGGTAGCGTCACCGGTCATATGCCGTGAGCAACCGCTGTCGAGGATCCATTTGCTTCTAGCATGTGAAGGGTGTTCCACCTACAAAACGGTTTGCAGATGAAACCTTTGGTACCCATTCCTTGTAGGGTCCTGAATTGTTAGCTTTAGGTATCCAAGCATAAACATTTAAATCTACAAGTTTTCTCATTCTACATGCAGATGATATATGACCAATGAGGCCACAATAATGACATTGTGCATGTCGAGTGTTGAAAGCTGAGTAGTGTGCATGGTAGGTAGGTTTGGGTTTTCTAGTATAGAAGAATGCATACCTATGATCATGTTTGGGCTTAACCTTTTGGGGTAAAGGTTTTATATGGTTTGGTCTGACAGTGTTTGGCTTGGGAATGTTCCAAATTCTCGGTAAGTGACACGTGTTAGGATAGGAAGCAGCAGGCTCAGGCTGTTTTCCTAACCTAATTTCCAACCTTTTGGAAGTGTCATATAACTTAGTATAATCAGAAGTGAGTGATTCCATTCTGATTTGTGCAGATTGAAGACTTTTCTTTTCTCTAGAAAGATCTTCTCTCAATTGGTCTATAATCTTGTCTTTCTCTTCGGATGACTGTTTAGTCTCGTGTAATAAGAGCTTTATAGAGGAAAGCTCACCAGACTCACTAACATTAGCTCTAACCTCAGCTAGTAGGTCGGTAAGTCTTCCTATTTCTTCTTTGTACTCTTTGAGTACCTTCTTAGCGGTCTGATATTTACTACGCAGTTTCCTGTAGTCAAGCATCAGGTCACTGAAGGCATCTCCTAATTGCTCAAAGGTGAAGTCATCATACGTTTCTACAGGTTCAGTAGGTACCTGATCGATTGCCATGAAGCAGATGTTTGCAGCGTCCTCTGAATGTTCATCTTCTGAGTCGCTAGCTTCACTCTCATGCCATATGCTGGTGTTGGCATATTTCCGAGACGTTGATCTTTTCAGGTTGCCTTTTTCATACCTGTTGTTCTTCTTGCTCGATGATGAGTTGATGGGACAGTCCTTCTTCATATGTTCCTTCTTCTTACAGCCATAGCAGACAGCATCTTCTTGATACCAGTTGTTGCTGTTGTTCTCTTTGACTCTCTTCTTATGTCTCATGAATCTTTTGAACTTCCTTGCTAGGAGAGCTTGATCTTCAGCGTCAGATCCACTGCTGTCTGAGTCATCTTCTGCAGCTTTTCTGTGCTGAGCCTTGAGGGCGATAGTCTTCTCCTTTGGAGCAGGCTCTTCAAAATCTTGTAGCTCCAGTTCATGAGTGAGTAGTTTACCCATGAGTACTTCAAGTGACATTGTGGTGAGGTCGTTTCCTTCAATGATAGCTGTAGCCTTTGGAATCCAGTTCTTGGTGAGAGCTCGCAGGAGTTTGTGAATCTTTTCGTGGTTACTGTAATCTTTGCCTAAGGAGGACAAAGGGTTTACAATATCCAAGAACCTCTCGAACATTTGTGTGACTGTTTCATTTGGCTTCATTTTGAACACCTCGTACTCTTGAGTAAGTCTGCTGACTTTTGACTCCTTGACTTGAGTCGTGCCTTCATGTGTAACTTCGAGAAGCTTCCACACACCATTTTCCGTTGTGCATATAGATACCCAGTTAAATTCTGTTCTGTCTAAGGCACAAAAAAGAGCATTAATGGCACGTGCGTCAAGACTGGCCTTTTTCCTTTCTTCCTCTGTATAACTGCTTTGGTGTTTTTCAACCAAAACTCCCTCGACATTTATACGAGGTGGCTTCTGATAGCCATCAAGAACAATAGCCCATAAGTCAAAATCAAGAGATTTCAAGAAGAAACTCATCCGTGTTTTCCAATAAGTGTAGTTAGTACCATCAAACAGTGGGGGTCTGTTTGTGGCCTGACCTTCACTTGTGAATTTCATAGTAGCCATGTGATGTGCTGTGATCTAATAAATAATGAATAAATAATAGCACTGTTACCTCGCTTTACCTGTAACACCCGCTCTGATACCAATTGTAGGAACGATATAGTAAAGCGTAATACTCTAGAGGGGAGGTGAATAGAGTTGGCAGCGGAATAATGCTAATTAAAAAAATGTTAGCAACACAATCACAGTATATAATCACAGTTGAAATAATGTAAAGGCAGAGTTCAGAAAGCAAACGCAAAGACAGCGATGTATATTGGTATCCCTCTGTTGAGGACTAATCCAGTCGGTAGAACTCTTGCTACCAGTTGAATCCACTATAGGAAAAACCGCAAGTTTTCTTACGAAGTCCTTGCAACTTCTACAACGCGAGCTTTGATACGAAGAACTCGTCCAACTTCAAATGTGAAGAGGTATTCTTTAATCAAGCCTTCTGATTACAATCTCTCAGAAACTTCTAGACCGTACCGTACTGGCAAATCGACTAGAGGATTGTAACTGGCTTGGGATCTGAAAATGAAAGCTCTAGAAAACTCTTTGGAAGGCAGAAAGCTTTTTAGATAGAGAGAAGATTGAAAGTGAATGAGTGAATTGAAATGATCGAAATCCATCTCTATTTATAGGAATTCCAAAGGGAGAACTCTGTCAGAATTCGGGCAGAATTCGGGCAGAACTCGATGAGCAAATCTCGGTCAAATCCGCAACTGCAGGAGGACCAAGTTCCAGAGAATTTCAAAAATCAAACGGCCACCAACCGAACTCTGGCCGAACTCTGGCCGAGTTCTGTCAGGGTTAGGTTAGGGTTTTAAAATAGATTTTTGGTGATTTTTGAAAACCTTTTTGAAAACCTTTTTGTAAACATTTTGATAGGTCATTTTAAAAACATTTTGAACTATTTTGGGGATAGCCTATTTGCCAGTACGACTCGGTGTACAACGTATTCCTAGACTCAAATAAAGTGAAAAATTACATTGCATAGGAAGTACAGACTCAAGTAGGCAAACAGATCTTCAGTCTTGAACGGAGTGAATATCCAATTTTGCTTATGTCCAAGAAGCTGAGATGTCCCAACAAGCTTCGTATATCCAGACAGAGTTTTGATCAATTATTAAAATCAGGTTGACCATATGACTAATGGGCCAACACTTTTATTATATGCTCGTTTGGCTCTCCATGTTAAGATATCGTATGTCCATCGATCAAATTAAGTTACTAACAACTATATTGATTCGACATCTTTTATCCTTAAGTAGTACCGCTCAACTTTATTTGTTATGTCGGATATAATCCACCTGCAGGGTTTACATGACAATCCTTATGAGCTTCTTAAGGGGACATCATCAACCCGATGTATCAGGACATGGATTCCATTTATAATCAACAGCTTATCATACATACAATGTTATTATCCAATTCATAGAGGTTGTTGATCCATAATGAATCTCACTCTTTTATGAGTCAAAATAATACACACTGCATATACATGTCCGTTATTATATCCGGGTTAAGAGAACAAGCATCCATAATAACAGAGGTATTTGTATGTAGTCAGTACAAAGAGAACAACCTCAAGTGGTCCTGTTCAATACACACAAAGTGTACTAGTGTAAACCTATAGTCAAGATAGACTAATACCAGATTACACTACAACCTTTCCAATAGATTGTCCAAGTCCATCTAGGTTGTGAACTATTTATATACTCCATAGGGAACTGATAATATGATCTTCTGTGTGACACCACACACCATATTATCTACAATATAGAATATCAGACATTTGCATTAACACTTGCAACAAATACAATATGCAAACATTTGCCCATATGATTCTCATTCAAAATTTAAGAAAATAAGGTTACTAAAAAAGTGGTGCTTTTAGTATACAACCCTAACAGAATAAAGATATTTTTACCTAAAACTAGGCAATTATGAGGAGATTTGTAAGATTATTTTTATTGACTATTTATAGGATTATTTTTACAGTATTTTACAGAGTTATTTAACTTTATCAAGTTATATGTAGTAAAGTTATTTGTTTATATTGGGTTAGTATTATTATTATCGATTAGTATATCTTTTTAAAAAATAAAAAATATATATTGTGTTATATTTAAAAATATTTTTTTTACTATATTTGTTAAAGTTTTTGCTATATATAAAAAATTATATATATGTAATAAGCAGTGAAAAAACAAAAATCTTGTGAGAAATTAATTTCTCACGAGAAACATATCTACGGATTCCTCGCGCATACAGGGACGAGAATTTAGAGAATTCATGTGTCCCAAATCTCCTTAGAACTTCAACCCAATCTACTGCATCTTCTTTATTATATCCCCTACCTGAATCTCTAACAGATTGGATTGAATTCATCCAATAATTCGGTTTAATCGCTATGAATTTAAATCAAATTAGGAATTTAAAAACATAACAGAGAAGGTTTCGAGTGTATATATACACACGGGAAATTGTTTTGACTTCTTGAAATCCTCCACATAAGACCCATACACCGCAACCCTAGCACTCCCTGTGACTCCCCGACAGCCTGCACCACCACCCAAGCCGCCGGACGGCCGCTCGACTGCTGCACCTACGCGAAACAGGGCACAACAAGAGTGCCACGTCGCAGTACCGAACCCCAATTTTGTGCCGGGTTTTCTCCACCATCCTTTGATCGATTTCTGATCCGTCTTCGCAAGTTCGATCACAACACGAACCTCTTCAACCCCATAAATTAGTATATACTTAACTGCCATAGATCGCTCGAAAAATCGACTCGAAGTCGATAAAAAAATCTGTTTGTGAACGAGTATATAACTGCCCTAAAACGTAACTTGGAAGGCCAAATTTGCTCAAACTAGTTAGAAACCTAGGAAACTATTTGAACATACCTATATACGACCTAACCAGCATCGCAACTGTGCTTTTACTTTTGAAAATCTCCAGGTAATCAGTTTTATAAACAGTTTCAAAAATTGACGAAAAATAGTTTTTAAAATGACCAAATTCTAGAAAATTTACTCGATACGGCCTACGTTTCGACAAACCGAACGACATGGTCACGAACCGAAAGCACGACAGGTGCGTATCAACTTTGCCGACGTGTGGGATTCGACGAAACTCGATTTTGTTGTGTGCCCGCGACGAAATCGAGGCGTATCGATCGAGATACCCCGTATCGACCTCTTTGCAAACTAGCCCACAACTTCTTGCACATTCGTCATCTCGAGACGAAATTTGTGCCACTGGACTCATGTTATTTTTCTGGTCCTGTGATTCAAGTTTGGTTCGACTGCGAAGATCGACCCGAACGCTATTTTGGCAGGCCAGCGACCCGATCCAAGGGACGAATTTGTACACGGCTCACCGTAATCCAACTTTGGACATACTGTTGAGTTCGTATCATCAAACTGGACTCACAGACATATAATTTGATGACTTTACAGACTCTAGGTCTTGGGACGCTTTTCGGCACAAAGAGGGTCCATTGATGAACTCAAATTTTGCCCAAAATTACGATTTTTGCCCCTATGTCAAGAATTGGACTTATAGGTAGGCGATCTTAGACATTTATTTTATTCCAAGCACGTTGGTGATGTCTGTTTCAGCATCCGAGGATGTTTGAGGAAGTTAGCTTGCATTGCTTCACTGATCTGACAGTTCGAGTTACTAGATACTACCATTTTATAAACCACCCCAGGCAACATACCTTGTCATTATTGTCTATTTACTTTAGCTCACTTATTTACATGCATTTAGTTATTATTTCTTTCTACGACATAAAATCATGCTTCTAGTCATATTTGATTGCAAGTAAATGTTTAGTCATAAATTTTGTTTTTGTTTACATATGCACATTTGACCTAGAAGGAAGAGACCACCTGCATTCATTGGCCTTGACACATGTTTGACACGAGTCACTGTTTTCTATGAACAAAATGACGATCCTGCTAGGGTCTTCCTTCTCCTCTGACGAGAAGGTAGTTACGCTATCTAACAACAACCTGTTGGAATCCTCTCAAAAGATGTTGGTTGTACGTTTCGATCAACAAGATTTTGAGGATCTTCTCTCTGAAGGCAACTCGAGTCCTTCGAAGCGGATAGCAAAGCCGAAGAAGACTCGACGCACTTGGGTGCCCAAGACTGCTGCACCAAATAGTAAGACTGAATGGGGGCGGTCCAAGCATCTATGAGCTTAGGCACGCTCCAGGTGCCTACACACTCCACTGCTGTGATCTCTCAGTCGACTCCAGTTGATGAGAAGCGTAGCAACGACGACCATTCCCAGGCAGCACGCCAAATAAAGGCACACCGTAAGAAGCAAAGCGCAGCATCGTATCCATGCATAAAGACAGTCGCGCAACTAAGTTCCTCTGTCTTCGACAGAATTGCCTACCCCTTGCGTAAGGCCATGTTGGATTCTGAATACTACGCACCTTCTATGGGTAGTATGAAAAAGGCAAAGGTAGCACGCGCCCTGCACGATCAACGTGCTACGCTAACAGTTAGCTAAAGGTATGCACAGACAGTAATACGCGTAGGTAACGGAAAGCTGTATAGAAGTGATTCGGGTGCTCCGGCATCTTGAACGACATAGTTCCCAAAGATCCCATATCACTTGGGCGCTCACGTGCAGTAACCAAGCCAGGGGATAACCATTATGGTGACAGACACATGCGAGCAGTGTGTCTGCGAGCGTGAAGTAGGTCTTTCTCACAAGCAATCTTCTTCTTATGACCTAAGCATGCCTCATGCGCAAGAATTGGGTCGAGGAACGCATTCCTCACAACTTCACTCATGCGCGCAGTGTGGCTGCACGCACGAAGTGACTTGCGTGATGTGATTTCTCACAAGCGCAAGGCAGGGGAGACTCTCGGTATGCATAATGTGCCCACCTCATGTCACACTTGTTCTAATATAGTCATCAAATGCTGCTGTAACCAAACAGTAGCATCTCCTCCAAGAAGCCAGTCGATTTTTTAACGGCTGTGACCGTCAGCTCCTATTCGACAAAGACTCGGCAAGAGGGTACCGATTGAAGATGAGGATGTACTTTTGATTGCCCCAGGTAATGCTATATGGAACTCTTCCTCTCTTAATAGGAATTCTAAGAACCCTTCTTTCTCGACTAGTGGGTCTAAATCCAAAAGTCGACCTCAAGGCAGCAAGCTGGCAGTGCCCAGCACGGGTGTGTTCCAACACACTCGCGATAAGACCAAGTCCTCGTCACAAGGGGCTGTCGTTCTGATGACAGCACAAGCTGGAGATCGCCAACTCCCCACGTTCCGTGACAATCCGTTGTTCCAACCAGACGAAGGTTTGTATGGAACAGACGCAGACGCTTCTAGGGATAGCAACTACTTCGAATCTTAAGATGAACTCAACTTGCCTTCCTTCCCTCAGGAAGGAGAAGTCTAAAGGTCTGAACCAAAAAGTGAAAGGTCCACCTTGCCTTCTATTTCTTCTCACCTAATTCTAGTTTACATGACGAAGGGCAATAATACGGGGAGTAGTGAAGGTTCGAATCACCTATACCGTATAGAGGCTCTCGAAACCCGCCTCACTACATGGACTGAAACCATGCAAGCCTTGACCTCCGTGGTTCTTGAGCTCAAGGACAAGTTGATACCCAGTGTCCCTGCTCCAGCAAATCAAGGCCTAGGAACAAAAATGGAATTTAATGCGCCACCTTCTATTGTAAATCGTGCACTGTCGCGGTCATCTAGTATGCCCATGTTGAAAGACATATAACATGCTCTCAAAGAGTTGTATGCTTGCTTTGATGACAAAGACAAACGTTTGTCACTCCAAAAGCTGGGGATCCGGCAACCATAACCCTCCCAAGTACAAACCGCAGACTTTAACACCATTCGATGGGAAAGAATCCCTTCGTCGATACTTGACGTACATTACGTCTGTGACAGGGCTCTTGTTGAAAAATGACACCTCGCTTACAAGTCTATTTCTTGGGCATTGCAGGGGACAGCGTACAAATGGTTATGTAGTCTCCCTAACAACTGTATTTCGTCTTTCGACGATTTGAAGCGACTCTTTCTCTCACGGTTTTATGATGGTGAAATGGATATGACGATGTCATCTCTCATGTACATTGTCCAGAAAGAAAAAGAGCTGGTCCGTGCCTATGTTGAGCGCTTCCGCCAAGTGGCTTTGAGCCTTTCACCTGGTGTGCCTGAGCCTGTACTTATGGACTCGTGACGCTAGAACATGCTTCCTACAATTAAACTTTGGCACAACACCCCATGTATGCAGTGGACGCTTTTTACTACCAGTACTATTAGTGCCAAAAGGAACGCCCGGGATGCACGCTTGCTGGGGGCTGAACTTTCCTACACTCAAAGACAAGGGGAGACGTCCGTCCAGCAGTAATCCTATCAACAATAGCAAAGATGGCAAGGGGAAACAAGTCCTGACTGTCAATATTTCCAAAGGTTCAACATCTGTGAACCAGAAGTTGGCAGAAGTGCCAAAACCGAAGAAAAATGATTCCTTCAATGATGAAGATGTGCTGGAGCTCTTTAACGTGCTAATAAAGGGCGAAAAGCTATAACTTCCACCTCCCAAGCGTCTTGACGAAGTGGGTAAGGTGGAAAATCATAATTACTGTTACTACCATCAGTACATCTACCATTCAATAAGTGACTGCTACGTATTGAAGAAGTAGATCCAAAGGCTCATTGATGCTAAAGTCCTCTCACTCGACTATCAGGATAAGACGATCACTGCTAACATGGTGACCCTCCAATTCGGTAGCTTCCCGAAGACAAAAGCACAGGATGGTGTCGTCTCCATCCCGAGGATAACAATGGAAGTTGTCAATCTTCCACCGGCCTGCGACAATGCTTAGGGCCGGATCCCACTTACGATGCCATGAGGCAAAATTATGTGGGTCCATCCCGATCTGGCCCTAGACATGATGCCCACAACATGTACTGTTAAGGGAAATAAATCCAAGTCGTATCGTATGGTTGCTGCCTCGACCGATGACGCCTAGGTTACCTTTCATCCCAATTTATCTTGCCAGCGAGAAGACATTCGGGAGCTAGAAGAAGAAGTTCCTCCACCTGCTGCGACTACCACACCCAATATTTCGGAAGCAGGTCCATCACAACCTCCTATAGCAGATAAGAAGAAGAAGGTTCGCTTTGATAAACCTCTGAGGAAAGACTCAGCGGTTGGGCCCATCAAGCCCTATAACTTTGATATATGGCTCAACTTGCTAATACTCCTGCCAGGATGTCGCTCTTCGAGTTCCTTCGTCTCTCTCAAGCGACTCGGGATGCCCTCAGCGAGGTATTATTGAATGCTGATTCTATCTTCAGCCAGGTCCAACCGTCCGAGGAGGATCCGGTTGCTTGCCCACATTGTCATAATGTGGCCAAAATGATTCCAAACATCATCTTCACTCAGCAAGACATGTTGCTGAAGAATAGTCGGCACAATAGGCCCCTGTACTATACAAGATACATTGGTACCTTCAAGGTCGATCGCATCCACATCGACCACGACTCTTCCCTCGGCATAATTCCTCAGAGCTTGCTCCAGGCTTTGGGAATACCGATGCATCGATTGACGACATCCAACACTACAATCAGCGGTTTCAACGTCGAAAGAGCCATCTATTGTGCATGATCGGTCTGAAGTGCCAGATAGGTGACCTCCAGATGGATGTAACTTGTTATGTCATTGATGCGGACATTTCTTATAACATCTTGTTGGGATGTCCGTAGATACACGAATACATGGTCGTGCCTTCCACTCTCCATTAATGCATAAAGTATATGGCCATTAATGGGACCATCAAGACCTAGTTTGCTGACATCGATCCCTTCCGAGGACTTGAGAAATACTACACAGATGCTGACTTATATAAACTATTCCCCGGGACGATGATGCTAATGATGCGGACGATGAAGCAGAAACTGCAACGGTAACCGAAAAAACCGTTAAGGATCCGACTGAAAGGGAAGCCTCCCCAAATGTTAGCTCCACTCATAGCCAAGCTCCACAGAAAGGCCCTCGCCTCCACTCAAGAACCTATCAGGGTTAAGTTGCCACAGAGGGCCTCAGAAGCAGCTCCCAAGTCCCGAGATCATCCGGCTTCAGCTCCTCTGGTAGTCAAGCTCAAGCAAAAGCCTCTGCCACCTTCTCACATGGCTGTTCCGGTCCTTACGGATAAAGAGCTAGGGGATTATATATCTGCCAATACAGAGGCACCTTCCTTAGATGATGTAATCCCTCGGGATAAAATTCCTTATTTTATTAATAGAAAGTTATCTTTGAATTACTCTTGTGCACAATGGAATGCTATGTATATCTTAGATAATGCTTTGGATATGTTACAAACTCAAGTAATAACCACTAATGTAATAAGCCGAATCGTCCCGTCTCGAGATGATTACTTTGTGGTTCCAGCAAGAAAGAAAGATGAGGAAGCCATCATCATCGGTCAGGTAGAACGCCCCCAAAGACTCACTTATGCTAAACCTAAACCCGATAACGATAAAATACAGATATACCATTCAAGCTAAATGCCTCATCCAAAACATAGGATATGACTTAATAAGTGGCAAAGGTTTAAACTATGACAAGGGCCGATGCCTTCCCTTATGACTTCCTGTTCCAAAAAGAAATTCTTAAAACTACTACAAACGTACTCGCCTAGGATTGGGCTATCACCATCGACATATTCGGAGAGTACAAAAGCTGAAGTTAAGATGCATTTACACTCATCAGATTCCTCAGCCTGGGACTTTGATACCAGTATTGGCCAGGAATTCAAGACGATATTGTCAGTCAATATAGTCTCTACAAAACCCTTCCATCGAGGAGGAAGGCCAAATGCTAGAATTCTTCGAAAAAGAACCTTGGGCTCAATGCCTAGGATCTCAATAAGAGTGGCACTTCGAACAGTAGAAACCTTCCACTGAAGACGAGGTCGTACAAATCGACCTAGGAGATGAGTCTTCACCTAAGTCCATCTTCATTAACTGAGAGTACATCGATGTCTTCGCTTGGAGCTATGAAGATATGTCGGGACTAGAACCACAGGTTATAATGTATAAACTTAACATTCGGCTAGACGCTAAACAAGTCAAACAGCAACAGCAGCATTTTTGCCCCAACGTTATGGATGCTATTGAAACCGAGGTAAACAAGCTCATCACCAGCGGCTTCATTCGCGAGGAACAACACCCAGACTGGAAAGCTAACGTTGTTTCTATCACCAAAAAGAATGGAAAGATTCGAGTCTGCATAGACTTCAGGGATCTCAACTCGGCTAGTCCAAAAGACGAGTTTTTCCTCCCAATCATGGATGTAATGATCGATAATACTTATGGTTTTGAACATATGTCCTTCATGGATGGGTTTTTGGGCTACAACCAGATCAAAATATTTCCTGATAATGAAAAGCATACCTCATTCCGAACCCCAAAAGGAACCTACTATTACACAATAATGCCTTTCGGTTTGAAGAATGATGGGGCGACATATCAGCTGGCTATGAGCACCATATTCAGCAAATACCTTCGAAAAATGGTATAATGTTATGTTGATGACATTGTCGTCAAAAGCCAGAGGAAGGCCAACCATTTGGAGGACCTGAGGATGGTATTCGACTTAATACGGACACTTGAGCTATAAATGAACCCAACCAAGTCTTTCTTTGGGGGTTTCCAGTAGCAAGTTCCTGGGCTTTATCATCACAGCCAAGGGTATTCACATTAACCCTGAAAAGACCAAGGCCATCTTAGATATGGCTCCCCCAAAGAACCTCCGTGAGCTTCGAGGCCGACAAGGACGCTTGGCATATATCTGGAGATTCATAGAAAATCTTTCTGAACGATGCCAACCCTTCACTAAAATAATGAAGAAGAGAATTTCCTATGTCTGGACCTAAGAATGCTAACAGGCATTCGATGACTTCAAGAAATACCTTACCAACCCTCCGGTTCTGGTAGCCCCGATTGTGGAAAAGCCTTTTCCACTATACATATGAGTTATGGACCATTCTCTTGGCGTTCTACTAGCCCAGAAAATCAATGAGGACCACGAGCAACCAATCTACTCTCTGAGTAGGACCATGATTGGTGTCGAACATCGGTATAATCCTATTGAGAAAGGGTGAATTGCCATAGTCTTCGCTATACAAAATATGTGCCACTATATAGCTGGACAGACGATCCATGTCATCTCTAGGGTCAACCCCCTCAGAGTCCTTATACTAAAGCCGGGAGCGCTAAACTCGCGGTTACCCACATGGGCAATTCTACTGTCGACGTCGCCTTATGATATGGTATTCGTACCACAAAAGGCGGTCAAGGGTCAAGTATTGGCCGATTTTTTGGTGGTACATCCTGTTTCTGAAATAGCAAAACTTTAAGATGGCATTCCAGACGATGTTTTGGAGTCCAACATGGCTACAGAAGATCCTATGTGGCGAATGTCCCTTGATGGTGCTTCAAGAACAGGCCCCAAAGGTGAAATTGTTATGAGAGTAGTAGCCCTCGTCACTCCTAAAGGCCTAGTCATTTATCGTGCATATTCCCTCATGGAATCATGCACCAATAACATCGCTGAGTACAACGCTCTCATCATTGGACTCCAGCTCGCTAAACAGTTGGGGGTCGACTACCTTCAGGCTTATGGTGACTCGAAGGTGATAGTAAATCAGGTAAGAGGTCAATATAAGGTCCGACATGAGGACCTGGTATAGTACCATCATGCGGCAATCAACATCATCTCTATCTTTATTGGGCTCTTTATAGGGCATGTACCTCGATTGCAGAATATGGAAGCCAATGCCCTCGTGGGTCTCGCCACTTCCTTAGCAGCTCCAACCGGGACCCAGTACTCTTTCACTGTCATAGGACAAGAATTGGTGTGCCCAAAGAATTACTTGTGTACGTGTCTGAGCTACTCCGTACAGGCGGACACCAATATTGACATTCGGGACTGACGATTCCCGTTCATAGACTTTACGGTCTACAAAATCCTACTTGAGGACTCGAAGGAAGCCACCTCAGTTAAGAGACGCTCGCTCTGATTCTATTATGACACAGCTACAAAAATACTGTATCGGCGTTCATACGACAGACTCCCTCTTCGGTGTTTGTCTAATATCGAAGCATAAGAAGCACTCGAAGAAGCGCATCATGGTACTTACAGAGCTCACCAGCTCGATTCTATGTTGCAGGACCGACTACCGCATATGGGCTACTATTGGCCCACCATGATGATGGATGTTATTGATTATGCTAGGAAGTGCTGAGTATGTTAACTACATGCTGACTTCATCTATCAACCTTCGGAATTCCTAAACCCCACTGCGGCCTCTTGGCCATTCGAAGCATGGGGTATGGATATCATTGGACCGATTAGCCCTCCAACCTCCAAAGGATATCGGTTCATTCTTGCCTTTATCGACAACTTTTCTAAGTGGGCGAAGGCGATACCGCTGGCAGAAGTGAAAACCTCGAATGTGATCACCTTTTTTAAGGTTCACGTCATCGACTGCATCGGGGTTCCTCGAAGAATTATCTACGACAACGGCCCCTAGTTTGTGAGCCATGCCTTTTCACTGATTTTGTGATAAAAATCGGATACAGAATGTAGCATCGATAGCCTACAATTGCACAGCGAATGGGCTAGCCGAAGTATTTAACAAAACAATCATTAAATCTGTAAAAGGCATAGCTCACAAACTAGGGGCCGTTGTGGACACAAGGGTATTGGACACCTACTGGTAATACGCCCTTCTCGTTCGTCTATGGGAGTGAGGCAGTTCTCCCCCTAGAATTATAGATTCTATCTCTGTAGGTGGCTATCACCAACCAGTTGATGGACGAGGACAATCAACATCGTCACTACAGAAGCTGGAAGCGTTGGATGAAAAATGCCTAACTAGCTCAGTAACGCATCGAACTGTATCAAGCTAGAATTTTCGGCGCCTTCAAAAAAAAGCTCAAGAAAAGGACGTTTCAAGTTGGTGACCTCATGCAATCGGTTCGAAGGCCAATGGTCATGACCCACAAGTCACCTAACAAGTTTGAACCCAAGTGGGAAGGCCCCTTTGTCATAAAGATGGTCTACTCTAACGGTGGCTATTGACTTGCTAAACCTAATGTAGACTTGTTAATGATGCCGACCAACGGCAAATAATTAAAAAATACTATGTCTATTTTTGGCAGTATTTTCTTCAGAAAGTGATCATGTTCATATCACCCCTGAATAGCTTTCCACAAATTATGTTTTGCTATGTTTGTTTAAACCTATGAGCAAAATATTATATTTCACCATGTCCACAATACTTTTGAGTGAACATTTTCTATGTTAGCTACCCTTGTGTCGCTACAAAATCCCACATAAAGACATCCATGTTTGTATAACCTATGAATTATTTTTATGAACCTACAGAGGCTGATCTTTCCATGTTTGTACAAACTCTAAAAAAGTCAACCCTGCTATCAAAAAAGTGTTTGTCACGTTCATATTACCTCTGAGCATACATCTCCACAAATCCCCAGTGGAGTTATCTCCATCCTGTCATAAGACCCTCAATACTGCAAAAAGTTTAAATTTATGGACAAATAAAGAAGCAAGTTAAGACTTCTATTTCTTTTCATAAGGAAAAAAAGTTCTACTACAGCAAAATAAAGCCCCTTTGAAGAGGGGACCAAAAGGAGAAAAGAATAAAGATTTTGTTTAAAATGGTTGACACGACAGGTCACCAATCCAATTCTTCAAGAAGGCGATCCTAGGTCCGACAGATTCTCTCGCCCGGCGTTCCGCTTCCTGACGCCTGGTTGCCTCTTCTCTAAGCTGGGACATGCCGCGATAAGCATTCTCCAGCTCTGCATGATGAGCATCGGCATTCTCAACCTCTTGAACCAAGGCCTCGGACTGCAGGCGGAGGGATCTCTGCTGGTTCCTTGACTTCTCCAGCTCGCCCTCTGCGGTCGCTAGCTTTTCCTCTAAAAGTCAAATATTTTCATGGAGGTTTTCATGTTGTTCCTCCAGGGTTTCTTGGAGACAGACTTCTACCTTCTCAGCCATAGCCACCTCTTCGACCTAAGCCTCGATTTCAGAAATCCTGCGTGCAACAACTTTTCGTTTCAATTCATATTAAGATTGCTCAGCAGCCATCTTTTCTAGCTCCGCATCCACAATGGACGAAAGATTATACTCAAGGCCTTGAAGCTTGAGAATACTAGCATCCAATTCCATCACGGAGGCCTCCAGGGCATCAGCTTTCGCCTCATAACCAAGATAATCTAGCAGTGCCGCTAACTGGACCGTTGTCCTTGATCGAGCTAGCACAAACGTTCGGTTGTGCTGTAGGACACAATCCATACCTCACTTGAAAGCATCATACATAGTGCCAATGATTAGCCCGGCATAATAGTCGTTGTCGGCCATGGCTAGTGGAGTCATTGGAGGCGCCATGGTGGATGTCCCTGGAGGAAGAGGAGCAGGAGCAACAGCATCCGCAGTCAGTATGGGACTAAAAATTGTTGCAGGGGTGGAAGCAGCCATAGTCAAGGCATAGGCAACCGGTGGAACAACGACACTAGGTCCAGGTGATGTTTGATTCAACTCTTGTACCACCTTTTCAGAAGCAGTCCCGTGAGTGGCCCCCCTTGGGGCATAGGTTGGGTTGGGGCCTCCCAAAGTGGAAGGCTCCCCTCCTCCAGCCGGTAAAGGTGACTCAACCACCTCAACAGAAACTTTCTCTGTCGTATTTGGTTCTTTGATAACTTCTTTGGCTGACTCATCATCCTGGTTCTCAACGGCCTCCGTGGCTAACTCTTCAACGGCCTCCGCACAGACTCCTCAATGTCCTCCGTGGCCAACTCCTTAACGGCCTATGTGGACAACTCTTCAATAGCCTCCGTGGCCACCTCTTCAACGGCCTTCATGGCCAACCCTTCAAAGGCATCCTCGATCGACTATTTAACAGCCTCATTGGCTGGTTCATGGGCCTGATCCCCGATACCTTCCTGGGTTGATTCATCAGCTACCTTACTTCTCTTTCCAGCCCGATCTTCAATGGTCTCTTCGACAACTTTATGGGAGAGAGGTTCTATTGGAGGTATCCTGGGCCACACTTTTAGTGCCCTTAGCTGCCTTATTCGTCTCAGGCACAAACATGCTGGTCTCATCTTCAACCACTACAGGACCAACCCGAGGTATCACGATGGGTTCATTTACTATCACCCCCATAGGTCCCCTCCTCGACACACCGCCAACAGATCCAAAAAGTACTGATGTTCATAGTCGAAAGAGGTAGTTGGAGAAAGTGGAGGCACCTCTTCCGGCTCGACTACCTCTGCGACATCGGTTGTAGGGATCCCTCCCGGGGTACTAGCCTTCTCAGCCCTCATAGTAGTGGACACCTCCACCATCGAGGGGCCCGAAGGGCCTTTAGATGGCACAGGGGTTTGTGTTGGCCCATTGGTCATGTTCAAACCTAATTTTAATAATTGATCAAACTCTGTCTCGATATACGGACCTACACAGATGTTTTGGACACTTGGACACTGATCAAGATTGTATATCTGCTCAGTTTAAGACCAAAGTTATGTTTGCCACTCGAGACTGTATTTCTTTATGCAATGCAATTTTTTCCCAAACATATTTTCTTAAAATATTCCTGACCAAACCCTGGCAGAACTCGGCCAATGTTCGGCCAGAGTTTGGCCATAGTGAACGTTGTGTGAGCATTAGATTTTTGAACTTGGTCTTCCTTCTATTGCAGATTGTTACATAGAGTTCTGTTCAAATTCTGCCCGAATTCTGCCAGAGTTCTGTCTTTGGAAAACTATAAATAGAGAGGAATTATGATCTTTTAAAATCACTCATTCACTTTCATCTCATCTCTTCTAAAGCTTACGTTTCTTCTAAAGAGTTTTCAAAAAAGCTTTTATTTTCAAATCCCAAGTCAGTTACAATTCTCTAGTCAATTTGTCGGTACGGTACGGTCTAGATGATTTCAGAGAAATTGTAATCAAAGGCTTGATTGAAGAAAGTCTCTTCAAAACTAAAGTTGGTCGTGTTATTCGTATCAAAGCTCGCATCTGTAGAAGTTACAAGGACTTCGTATGAAAACTTGTAGGATTTTCCAATAGTGGATTCAACTGGAAGCTAGAGTTCTTCCGACTGGACTAGTCCTCACAAGAGGAAAACCATTATAAATCGCTGTGTTTGCGTTTGCCTTCTGATCTCTCTTCTTTACAGTTATTACTTTATGATTATTGATATTATTTCTGTGATCTAACTGCTAACAAGTTTTTAATTAGCAATATTCTGCTGCCTACTCTATTCACCCCCCCTTAGAGTATTCTGCTTTACGACTTCGTTCCTACAATTGGTATTAGAGCGGATTATACAGGTAAAGCAAGGTAAAACTGCAGTTATATTTAATTGTTATATAGATCACATCATTACACATGGCAACTGTAAAATTCACAAGTGAAGGCCAAGCCACAAACAGACCTCCACTGTTTGACGGCACAAAGTACACTTATTGGAAAATACGGATGAGTTTTTTCTTAAAATCTCTTGATTTTGACTTATGGTCTATAGTTATTGACGGTTACAAAAAACCTTCTCGTATTACTGTTGAGGGAGTTTTAGTTGATAAACCCCATGATAAATATACTAAGGATGAAAATAAAAAGGCCATTCTTGACGCACTTGCTATTAACGCTTTATTTTATGCTTTAGATAGAACTTAATTTAACAGGATGTCAACTTGCACAACATCAAATGATGTGTAGAAACTTGTCGAAGTAACCCACGAAGGAACAACACAAGTCAAGGAGTCAAAGATCAGCAGACTTACTCAAGAGTACGAGGCGTTCAAGATGAAGCCAAATGAATCCGTCACTCAGATGTTTACGAGATTTTTGGATATTGTAAATCTTTTGTCTTCATTAGGTAAGGAATACAGTAACCATGAGAAGATTCACAAACTTCTACAAGTTCTCATAAAGAACTGGATTCCAAAGGTTACAACAATCATTGAAGAAAACGACCTCTCAATAATGTCTCTGGAAACACTCATAGGTAAGCTACTCACTCACAAGTTGAAACTTTACGACTTTGAAGATGCTACACCAAAGAAGAAGTCAGAGAAGTTGATCGCTTTCAAAGCTCAACATAGAAGAACTGTCGAAGATGATTTTGACGACAGCGACTCTGATTCTGAAGATCAAGCTCTTCTAGTAAGAAAATTCAAGAAGTTCATAAGATTCAATAGAAGAACAAAAGACAGCAACAGCAACAACAACGAGAAAAATCCTATTTGCTATGGATGTAAGAAGAAAGGACATATGAAGACGAACAATCGGATGACACTGCAAATGTATGCTTGATGGCTTACGATCAGGTAACTACTAATCCTTTATTTGATCCTTATGATGAGTTAACCTTTGAGCAATTATGAGAGGCTTTCAGTAACCTGTTAAATGACTGCAGGAAACTGTATAGTAAATATGAAACCTCTAAGAAGGTACTTAAAGAGTACAAATGTGAGATAGAAGACTTACTGACCAACTAGCTGATGTTAGAAATAGTGATTCTTCTATTGAGTCTGGTGAGCTTTCCTCTATTAAGCTGTTGTTACACGACACTATCAAGTTATCTAAAGAAAAAGACCAAACTATCATCCAGCTAAAGGAAGACCTATCTAAGGAGAGAAAGAATCTCCAGTGTGCACAAGTCAGAATGGAAACACTTATATCTGACTATACTAGATTGTAAGACACCTCCAAAATATTGGAAATTAGTTTAGGAAAACGGCCTGAAGTTGCTGCTTCCAATTCTAACACGTGTTAATTACCGAATCATCGGAGCACACCCAAACCAAACACTGTCGGACCAAACTATACCAAACCTATGCCCAAGAAGATTAATAGGCATGCATTTTCTATACTAGAAAACCAAAACCTACCAATCATGCACCTCACACTAATTTTAAAACTCAACATGGAAAATGTCATTATGGTAGCCTCATTGGCCATGTATCCTCTGCATGTAGAATCAGAAAGTTTGTAGATCTAAATATTTATGCATGGATACCAAAAACTAACATGTCAGGACCCTACAAGAAATAGGTACCAAGATTTTCATTTACAAACTGTTTTGTAGGTGGAACGCCTTTCACATGCTAGAAGCAAATGGATCCTCGACAGTGGTTGCTCATGGCACATGACCGGTGATGCATCATTATTCGCAATACTGTCGAAGAACAATAAAGAAGGATACGTCTCCCTTGGTAATAATTTAAGAGGGTACATAATCGGTATCGGTGACATTGGTAAGGCTCCCTATCCTGTGATTAAAGATGTCTGTCTAGTTACCGAGTTAAAAAATTGTAAAGCCCCTAAATTTCTACTGATTTTTATTCTATTTTATTTTGGTACTGATTTAAAATTTGGTATTATACGTCGCGTGGTCGTATTTTACGTCGCGCACGAAATTTTATTTTTTTGAAATTGCTCGACGAGTGCGAATATGTGCGAGCGTACATATTTTTTAGGAAAAACATTTTTCTTTTTTTTAGTTTCAAAATATATATAATATGTATTTTAGTTATCGTCCCAAAATTTCAATTTGTTATTTTATTTATAAAACCTTTATTCACATAGTTATAATAATAAATAATTTCTTTTCTATAAAATGGTATATTAGAAAAGTAGATTTATGTAAATATCATTGGGACATTAGTAAATATTTATTTAGTTTAATTGTAAATAATAATGTATTTTCAAAATTAATTTATTAGTATTTTTGGAAAATATATTTCGGAATTATTATGGCGATTTAATTCTTGATTTAAATTCTTGGATTTATTTAAATGGTTAAATATTTGAAATTGATTTATCTCATGGATTTTATACTAGGAATTTAATTTGATTTAAATTGGATATTTAATTTGAAATTTGATTTGTATTTGAAATTGGATTTGATTTGGGTTTGAATTTCTTGAATTGATTTAAATTATTAGATTGAATATTCTAATTGGGTTTAAACCAAATCCTAATCCTTATCTTAGTGGGAATTCCCACATCATATAAATAGGCAGGTACTCCTCCATAAATCTTAACCCACAAACCACAAATTTCTCCAACACAGCGTGCATCGTGTCGGTGTCCTTTTCCAATCCACTATATTCTATATTGTACAAATATAGTATGCTTTTCGTGTCGGACATGCCCCGACACACCGTTCTGACTACCATCAGGACACCCCTGTCCTCCCGTTCTTCCCGACAACTCCCCGATACCAACCATCCCGACCCCTACGCCCTCGCCGCGACGGCCAAAACGTCGCCATCAGCGAATCCCCGACAGCCCCCCACGGCATCATCATCACCAGAACCCCAACTTCCACACCCGAAAAATCCGACCATCCCCGTCAACCACCAAAAACCCCATCATCCATGAAGAAGAAGAAAGAGGGGAACCTAACCTGGCTGAGCCCCCGCGCCACCTCCGGCACGTCCTCCGAGTCGCCGCCACAGCGACTCAAAACACCCGACACCGCCTATCGCGCCTATCCGCCGTCGGGAGGCCATCCGCCTCTGCTCGTCACGGAGCTGCCAGCCACCGCGGGTACCTCCATCCCCTCTCCGGTCGGCGCCTCCATCGACCGGCCGCCGCTCCTCTCTCCGGAGCCCTGCGCACAACGGATCGCGCCACTGGCCCGCGTTCACCGCCCTCTTTCCTTCCCGACTCCACCGAACTCCGAAAACCCTCTCACCGCCGAGATCAGCCGTCTTCGCCGAAATCGGCCGCCGCCACTCCTTCAGCCGCCCACGCTGGCTTCTTCGCCTTCCGTACATCCTCCGCCTCCGTCGTCAGACCAGCCACACCCATCCGCGCCGACCGTCGGCCGGAACTGCCTCCACTATCCCTCGATCTCTTCCGACCGCTCACTTCCTCCGGAGCCGCCCCTAACCGCCGGCCGATCGAAACCCTAGTTTCCTCCGCCGCCTCCTCCTCGCATGGGTGCTCCGCCTGCCCACCGTCGCTCGACGCATCCGACCGCGCGCCGGCGAGCGCGCGCAACCGCCCCTTCCGCGCTTCACCGCCGGCGCCATCTCCACTGTAAGCCCCGACCCTTTTTTTTCCCTATTTCCCAGCTCTCTCTCTCTTTCTACAATTTGGAGGGAAGGATTACTGTGAGGATTTTTTTGGGATTGTTTATTAATATTATTATTATTAAAATACTACATTACTTTTATTAGTATTATTTAATGTTATTAGTATTAATATTATAAATTATGATTGCTGATAATGTATGGATAAATATTATAAGTAATTATTATTATTAATATTGTTATTATTATTATTACCTTGATAATTATTTAGATGATTAATGTTACTAGTATTATTACCATTATTGTTATTATCCTCATTAATATTATTGGTATTAATTATTTGCAAAATTAGGGTATTACTAAAATTACCTTAATTACTAGGGTTTGTCATTTAATTTATTATTATTATTTGTTAAAAATTAGTAATTACATTATTATTATTTCTATTATCTAATTGAACAAATATTTTCTAGCAAAATTTTAAGTTCGTTTTTAAATACTAAAATATTATTTCGATTGACCAGTTATAATTTTTGTCTAAAATGATTTGGAAGTATTTTTCTAAAATAGATATTTTAAATTAGGAAATTTAGATTCCACCCTAATCATATTTTTCAACTTAGGGTATTTTGACTAAGAAGACATAAATTTTCAAAATTATTATATATACATATTTTTTTCAAAATATTTTTGTAAACAAATTTTACAAGTAAACATGTTTTTAAAGATAAAATAATTATTTTCTAAGGAATTGTATATTTATCTATTTCTCAAATTCTTCCAATTATCCTCATTATCTCATGACTAATGAAACGTTCATATTTTCTCGTGACTCTTGGACCATTACACATCGAACATGGCTTACGGACAATCAAGACTTGTCGGAACATCGTACCACCAGGCGACACCCCAGGCAAGATACCTTGCCATAATCTACTGTTTATAAATTAGTTGTATTTTATTTATTACATATCACTGTTCATTTATTTCTAGTTCTTGATTACTGCCTGCTCAGTGATATTAGTTGTACCTTATTATTTACCTTTGATTGCATATGGACTTAGCGTTAAGGGACTACCTTTAGCTTAGTGTATTGCATAGACTTTGACACTGTTGTGCCACGAGATGTGTGAGTTATGAGTAGCATATAGTTTACGGACTTGCGTGTTGGCTGATCACTGACGCGTGCAGGACGTGCGTTAGGTCTAACTGTCAATAGTTGTATGTTAGAAGACTTGACGGTTAGTAGTGTTACATGGTCATGGATACGACATGATAGGTACATTGGGTGGAGAGAACATTTCTTTATCGTATGGGCTTCTATTGCACTTTCCTCGTAACCCGGAAGCTCCGCTGGAGATACGGGTATGAGCCTCTCAGGTTGGCCACTATCATTTTTGAACGTCATGCTCTCGGTCACTGGTGCCCAAGTGGGGACTATACCAGATCCCATTAACAGCCAGGGCCCATGCGACAAAAGGTTTGTTCTCACTGCATGTTCACTTTAGTTTGGTTAGATTACCTTATAGTGTCTTGTCACTTTCTTTGATTGTGGCATATTTATATTCAGTATTATATGGCATGTTGATGTATCTTGTTACGTCTCTCTGAGGACCTGGTTATCTCGCCAGGTGTGTGTTTCGTGATTTCTTGCAGGTGCTCTAGCTAAGGCCATTCCTTCCTTCGTGGTGATTGCTCTTGGACTCGCCATTGCTCTCGCTTGCTAAATTCTTTCCTTGTATATTTTTCCATACTTAATTTTGTTGGCAGTGGACTTTGTCTTCGCCCAACTATTGTGTACATGACAAAATTTAAAATTGCCTTTATATCATTATTTATCTCTGTGGGTGAGATTTAGTACCTTGGTTACTGTATTTTATAGCTTATGTATATATACGAGGGTCCATATACTTCGTATATATACAGCTGGCATGATGACGTTCTAGTCCTACGTATTTTGGGACTGGAGCGTTACATATTTTTGTGGTGGCCCATGCAGGTCTAGTTTGTCGTTTCGGTTACATGATTGAACCAAACAGACCTGCAGTATAGGATTAGAGTTTAGAATCTCATCCACCTACTTGACATCCTTCCTTGACTTCAAATTCTGAACTCTCGTTCGACCTCCTTGAATAATATCTTGCTTGACTCCTTCTATCGTAAATTCTTAGTTTCGTGTTTAGTAAGATGACTACACTAGTATATGCCCATAGGTTAAACACATGGCTAGATGGATTGCATTGACAATTAATATGCACGAAGATTTTATTTGAGTTGTAAAGGAATTTAGTTTTCTAGAAAGTATGATTTTAAGGATTAGTTAATTTCAAGTTGGGTAGTAGCATATTAGCTCCTTCAATGGATAGTTGAAATTTTACTCTGCCATTACAAGGTGGTATACACAAGAGGACAGAAAACAATTTTATGAATGATGATTTTGGAAATAGCAAAATAGTTTATGATTTGGGATATGAAATCGAATTGAGTAACATCTTTAAATTGTGACCCATGATTACGATTTAGTTCAAGTTGGGATTGAATATGTTAAAGTTTATCTCGAATTTATTAAAGTGTTTTAAAATTTTAAGTTATAATTTTGTAAAGAATATGAAGGGTTTATGACTTACGGTTTATTAGAAAGCTTGAGGTTTTAAATTGATTCTACGATTTACGAATTATAAGTATTTAATTTTGAGCTTGAAGAGATAATGGTAAAATTTTTGTTTGAAATATATTGGAAGATATGAAATCGACTTGAAGGAAAAATTTAAATATTTAAAAATTTGCTCATATGATCTATGATATATAAAGTTATTTAGATTTCGAGTTTAAAGTCTTGATTATGGATATTGAAATTTTGGGAAAAAAAGGGAGTAGTTGTGACTTATTGGAAGCTAGATATACACATTTGAAGGATATAGAATTAAATACGGGAGTTATTTTAAATGTTTCATTTTGTAGTATGAATTTCGACGGATAAACTTATTAAATGTTGAGTTTAAGATTTGAAAAAAGGGGGGATTATTATTCGATTTGCAATACACAAGAGTTGTTTCGAGATTTATTAGAGATTTAAATTGTGATTAAAGTTGACAGTCTAAGATAATTGAAATTTTGGCGAAGGATCTTGGAAATTTTATTGAGAAAGATTAGATCATATATTGGAAGAAGACCAAGAAGCAGGTAAGGTCACCCTAGTAAGATAGAAGTATTCCACATTAGATTACCATGCCACCTATGACTATAATATTGCATATACACAAGTATAGTTAGTCATCGACCAACCCGATGAACATATCTTTGACTTACTCGACTTTCTTCGAATCTAGATCATTATTTGTGACCATCTACTTGTTTGAAATTTAGAAATGATTAGAGTCGTTCTCTTGACCATACCCTTATCTATGAGACTATTTTCTCTCTAGAAACTGTGCCTCTAACTTACTTTACCTTGACCTATGAGATTCATAATTGTCTTTACTTCGTGCCTTAAACCTTTTAGTTTTTTGCATTAATTAGTATCTTATGAAAACCCACTTTCTATTTTTTATCATTCGACGTTCCCTATCGTGACTTTGATATTTGGAGCACAACACTAGACCTTTTCTTCCAACCAATTTCATATGCAAGACCTAGACGAACCCACCTTCATGTAGGTATAACATGTCCCACTAAAACACGTCCCCTTGTACTCTATTTTTTATGGTACGACTTTCGGGCCATAAATACTCGACTATAACCGATACCATGGTACCGAAATACTTTTGACTATATTTGGACTCGATCTCGACCCAAATTTTTGGCTCGATTATGATCTACTAAATCCGTTAAATGCTTACCCTTGTGTTTTATCTTGACTGCTTAACCCTTGTCATTTTATTTTCTTGTATTGATTTACTTAGACACATAACACCGTTCACACTCCGATATTAGCAACACTTACTTTTTTTTTCTTCCAATTAAATTGCTTTCTCATACTTCACTATGATTTCTCCGTTGTTTACGCCACCTTGTTCCTTGTTCCCTTATGCGAAATGAAATTTGATCATGACAATCTTGAGTTAGTAAAAGCTAGATTGGAGAACCTGTCACGACCCGCTCCCGAATAATCGGACACGAGTCGGACACATCCAGCCTTTGTCGTTAGACACAACAAAGTAAGCTGTACTAAACTAGGGAAATCTACCAGATAAACATGAAATATATAATCACAGCATCTAAGAACGTATCCCAGAATGATCACCACAATCCACAATTCTATGTATGTAAATGTACAAGTCATCAAGAATGAAATGTACATGCATTCTAAAGACAATATCTAAAAGTAAAGCTAACAGTCTAAACCTGAACCTCAAGCTAAGTCAAGACCATCCTGCTCAGCTAAGATCCCGGGCTCTGGCCCATAAGGTAGAATGATAATCCTGCAAGTATACCTGCAACTTATCCAGTCAGGAGCGGAGCAAAGCACAGTTCTAGGTAATGAACAATAATATCATGATATGGAAAGTAAATGCTGAAAGAACAAGAAGAACAAGATATGTAAAGAAAAGGAAGAACATGAACTACTGCTATAAAGATACATGAAAGATCACGACTATATAAAGATGCAGGAAGATCACGACTATAGCTAAAATCAAGATCAGGATCATAGGAAACTAATGTAAGAACAAAATCCTGAACATGTGTGTTATAAATTTGAAAATACTTCTATGATATGTGATCGGCTATGGGTAAGATCATGAAAGAACATGAAAGATCCTGGAAGATCATATAATGGTACGGCTTAGGACCTGCGTGTACTGTGCGAGGCCTAAGCTAAAGATCATGAATAAGTATCCGGGTTTGGTCACATATCTAGAGTATTTCCCCCGCCCCAAGATACAAGTAAGATCATGAAAGAACAAGCCAGAAAAGATCATGAACGTGTCGCAGTGTGTCAGCAATAAAGAACAAGAAAATGTACTGATCAAAACCATAGAATGTACTTGCCTTGCTCCAGGAAAGTACGAGTAGGTAAAAGAGCTGGATGTCCTCCGGTATTTAATAATGTGTACAAGTTGGTTATTATCTAAATAAGACATTTTAGCTAACTAACTATTTTTCTATCCATAACTCGCTATCCATCAACCTTAGCTAGTTATACATCTATAGCCAAATCTTATATACATCTATAGAAAAATATTTACTAACAAAATTAGCCACTTAGTTTATTCTAACTTGAATAAACAGGTTATAAGTGATAATCTAAGGTAATATTATATGCTAAATACCATTTAGGCTCAAAACTTTACTAGGTGATGGCTATGGAAAGATACTAATTATAGGCTAATTAATTAGTTTAGTGAGAAAATATTTAAATAAGGTAGTACTATTAGCCCAATCATAATTTAGTAACATTTCATCTACAGATCTTCCTAAGGAATGTACAATTGTACTAATAAGGATTTGTAAGAATAAAACTAGCAATTTTAGAAAGCCAACTGCACACTGTAGCAATGATTCTGTTTGAACTCAACAACAACTATAAGAGCTTTATTAATCAAATGAACAAGGCAAAAGCAACCCCAACAATTGTTAAGTCAAATAACCATGGTTCAGACACACACTCACAAGGCTCAATTCCAACACAGGGACTGACTTGCATATTGGCCAAGACAAAAGCAAAACTAAAAGTCAAAGCCAAATAACACCCAAACTCAGCAAACTCCCAATCCCATTCAACCCAACCATTTCTCAGGTCACAAACTTGGCAATTCCCAGGCTTACTGAACTTCAAGTCAAGGTATTCCACCCAACGGCTTTAGGTCTTCCCACCAAATGTTTGAGAAAGAAATACAGAACAATTTAAAAGGAAATACAACCAAATTGAATCAGTTAAATAATTATACATAAATATGTATCTATTCCTCCCATAATCGACAGCAATAGAAGAAGAATGGAACGCACAAACAGGACACGAACTGATACAAGTCATGGCTAAAGCTGGATGTGAAACAGCCCATTCCCGCATCCGACGCCTCTGCTGGACACCCCACACTGGTACAAACAGAGTTGGACACAGTCAAATCTGGACACGAACACCAATCTTGGACACAACGGAAAATCGGACACAAAACTTTCCAGTTCAGGGTCAGGTGGTAAGTCTACCCGACTCACCCAGGTACAACACTGCCCCAGAATACAACCCGCCTTCCCGGACATGAACACAGCTAGCCGACACGATCCACACCACAACATACAGTCCTGGCCAAACCCGCACTTAAACGCAGAAGAGAAAAATACAGAACAATTAGAATGATAGCATATATACCTGGAAAGGAACTCAACCAATTTGAATCACGAACAAGGTCTTCGAACGATGCGGTGACTATTTAAAACAGAGATTAGAAAGTGTTCTGCTCCGGTCATTCAAAAGAGTTTGAGTTAAGAAAACTCACCCAAATCTGAACGAAAACTCAAACGAAATTGGAGACTCTTCCAATGGATCTCTCAATCTGGATCAAGACTGGCCGATCTGGAGAGTCAGATCGACTCTGTCATTTCAAAACAAACGAAATCGAAGAATGATGTTCGCAGAAGGAAAAAATACCATGGGGATCGCCGAACGAAGTCGGAGAGGTTCACGGAGACGGGAAACCACCATGATCAAGCCGGAGGGTCGACGTAGTCAAGCACACCCACGCCGCTGTCTCCACCAGTCCCGTCATCGTCCTCCCTGCTGCGTCGGTCCGTCCTTCAGTCGTCGACGGAAGTCACCGTCGTGGCCGCCGCTCTCGCCCCGATCGCCATCGCCGCCGCTGGATTTAGGGTTTTGAAAGAAATGATTTGGGGAGAAAAGGAAAGCTCGAGAAACTGAGGAAAATGGTTACTGTCTCTCTCTTCTCAGACTCAACTTTAAAAGAAAAGAAATGGAAATTTTGTAAAAGAATCCCCCCGATTTAATAAATTCTCAAAAGGTCCCTCCGCCTTGTAAATTTCACATTTAGCCCCTCTTCCTTCTCGTTAATTACATTTGTAAAAAAATCAGTTTAAACTTTTAAACAAATGAGGGACCAATAAAAATGGTTGTAACAACTTTTAAATTTGAAAATTACTCCTAAATCAAATTCCCTCCAATATAGATTATCACAAATTATTAGATAAAAATATTAACCTTTTTATTTGAAACCAAAATCAACAATTTGCTATTTATTAGAAATCAAATTTATTTCCTCAAAACCGGGAAGTGGAGTTACAAATCTTCCCCCCTTAAAATAATTTCGTCCTCGAAATTCGAAGACCCCAAACAAAATTTCAGCAAATCTCAAAAGATCCAAATACCAGTCATTTATTGAAAATAGGATTTCAGAAGAAACATAGTACAATCAAATCAATCAAACAAATCGGGATAGCACTCCCGCATCTCGTCCTCGCGTTCCTGTGTGGACTCTCCCTGATAGTGGTGTCTCCACATGACGCGGACAAGGGAAATGGTCTGGTTTTGCAACTGCTTCTCTCTTCTGTCAAGGGTCTCCACTGGCCGCTCCTCATAGGTCAAACTCGGACCCATCTCTAACTCTGAGTAGTCTACTACATGGCTCGGGTCCGGAATGTAGCATCGAAGCTGGACCACGTGGAAAACGTCGTGCTCTCCCTCCAAGCTGGCTGGAAGCGCTAGTCGATATGCCACATCGCCAATACGCGTCATCACGCCGAAAGGCCCGATGAATCTCGGACTGAACTTTCCGCCTCTGGTCGGCGAGATCCTCAGGAACACTCTATCTCCAACTGCGAACCCCAGTGGCCGTCTGCTGCTGTCCGTCCAGTACTTCTGCCGATCATGTGCAACTCTGAGGCGCCCTGAGCCTTTGAGATCAAATACGATACTTACACACAAAAAAAATAATACGATCTAACAATGATCAAGGATTAAATAGGCACGAATGGAATGAAGTTCAATTACATCTTAGAGGAGCAAAATCATGAAGACACAATTATTAAGTATGATCAAAAATCGATAGTTTAACACAGATAGACTAGAATAAGATAGAAAATCATGGTCAGATAGACATAACTTAAGATCGAAGTTTAGACAAATCACAAACTAAGTATGGAATCACAATCTGGTAATATACATTTTTTTTTGAGAAATTCAAAGATCTAACGATAAAATGCTAGAAGGAAAATTTAGCAAGGGTTGATTGAGGAGACGTACGCAATACTCATGAGATACAGTATCAAATCAGGATGAACGTGCAAGGATCTGTGATTCTCGAAAACCAATAATCATATAAAAAGGGATATAGTTTCCATAGTGTCCGAAAACATATAGCTATTTGAAATCACTTTGCCTAGAATCCCTACCCCGCCAGTATATATCTGACTGCAGTGGACTTTTGGCTCCATGACTCAAATAACAATATGTCACCGAATAATATGTCAACCTTATCCATTTTCTAACAATCATTGACGAAACAACCCAAGAGATCAAGGTATGTAGAATATGACAAGTCTCGACAGTACTCGAAAACCTATGGTTGTCTAAAATTATTTCAACTTAAAGTTCCTGCCTCACCAGTGCGCTACTGGCTGCAGTGAACCCTCGGTCTCCATAATTCAGCTAATGGCTGCAGCGTGCAACTGTCATGCCATAGTAGATCATCGAATAGCCTCTCGACTTTATCCCTAGGGATTTCAAAAGAGTTTCAAGGAATTCGAAATGAGTTTAAATAGTCCAAGTCACGAAAATGGTGAAGTTACCTGACTGTTAGAATACAAGAATTTATTAGGTACTAAGAGACGACAAGGGATCCCATCAGTGAGTACAAAAGGCAACCAGGGAGATTTAAAATTTTAGACAGGGCGAAGTTTCAAATTATGACGAAACATCAACTGATATCTGGAATGGTAACAAGATTCCATATATAGAACATTATCCCGAAGGGATAACAGAGTCTCGAAGGATGAACTGAAGCAAGGTATCAGATAGGAGACAAGTTTCAAAAATAAGAAATAAAATCCCATACTGGATACGAGTTTCAGTAAAATTTTGAATAACAATGAAACCTCGAGCAAAAACTTGAATTAAAAACGAATTCTCCAATAGAAAATCAAGTACTAACAAAGTCGTGAATAAGGAACAAATTTTTGAATAGAAAATCTCAACGAGGAAACAAGATTTTAAATTTTCGAATGGAATCAAGCTACGAGTAGGAAAAAGAATCAATGGGTGAATAAAACAATTATCCACGAAACAAGCGATACCTCAAATAGAGAAAAAGATCGAAGCAAAGTTGTGAACAGAACAATTTTCAAAAATAGAAAACAAGCCACGTAGGAAACGAAATCTCACATAGGGAACAGGTCGAAACTGAAGTTTTCAAACGATGTCTTGAATGATGAATAGAACAAGTATTGAATAAAAAATCAAATTCAAAAATCCCCAAATAGAAAACAGAACTTCGGAAAGAAAACAAAATTTACAAATTGTAACTAGTCCTGAATAGGAAACAAAATTCCTGAGTAGAATCTCGAAAAGAGCAAGGTTACGAAGAATGGATTGGAGGAGTGCCAATCAACGAATAGGAAACAAGATCTCGAGTTAAGTTTCGAATACCAACCAAGATTCCAAAATAGAAAACAAGAAGTTCCAAGAAATGGTCTACATGCTAAAAAAATTTTAAGAAAAACGGGATTGCTAATCCAGATACATGGTTCTTCCAACCATGTAAAAGAAATCTTCTGTCGTCAGTCTATCTTCCGTATTCCTCCGGAAAGGAAATCTTCTAACCTCCTTCAATTGTCCTGGCGTAGGCTGATCCCTGCGGTAGTGCTCCATGTGGTTGCCGAATCTAGAGAGGCTGGTCCCCTTGCTGTAGTCCTGGCGTGTTCGTCCTTGGGCAGTGTGATCAATGGTCTCCAGCAGTCCTTGACTTGGTGGGCAGGGATTAGTAGTACAAGCATAGCCTTCGTCTTTTGCGGCACTCTTCGTAGTGATGTCCTGAGCTGCGACAGAAATACAAATGATCGCCGGCTGAATCTGAATCTGGATCTCCTGATGGGACTGAAGTGCAGGGCTCTGACAGGAATATATGGCTGCCGAGATCTTTATGCTCCTCGATCATTGTGATCTGCAACTTGTTGGCAATCCTTCATCCACTGAATGTGGGCCTGAATCTATCTCTGATGATGTGAGTGAAGAAATGCTGTCTGAGTGTGGCAACGCTTTACGGATCCACAGTAGTTGCTATCTTCATCATAAGTCTTCATGTTCCTTCCGAGCTTCAATTTTTCCGTTGTGTCCTATTGTTTGTGCTACATTCTGGATCTCCTGGCTGGTGGCTCTAATCTTCAGAAAAGTCGGGTCCTCAGAAACTTGGGTGATCTTCAGTGGTAACTCCAGGTTCTCGATCTGCTCCTTGGTGTAAGATATGCGCTCGGTGTCGGAAAAAAAAATCTAAGTGTTTGAGAGTCTGGAAATCAGAAGTCCTTCTCGGCTCGGAGAGTGTATCCACAAGTCTGACTTGGAAAGGGTGGCCTGCTTCCTCTGGTTGTCAAGGGACTCTTCAGACGTCTCCATGAACTACGTACTACCCATGGGGATAGTAGAGTGATAGAAGGTAGTGGAAGCTCGGAAACGTCAAGTGCAGGTGAATTGACAGTTCTGGTGTCGCATGCTTTTGAACTATCTGCAAAACAGAAAACTGTTAAAATAACCTAGACCTACATACAACAAGTGTTTATAGAATATTAAAATACCTGATAGACCTGATATACCTGATATACCCTTATTTTTCGATTTTTCCTATGCTGTGATCAAGTTTCCCTAGTTATTCAAGTCCCCCAATAGTACGCTAAGACCTAGGTACCATTAGGATAGGACCTGCATGGGCCACCACTAAAAACATGTCACGACCCGCTCCCGAATAATCGGACACGAGTCGGACACATCCAGCCTTTGTCGTTAGACACAACAAAGTAAGCTGTACTAAACTAGGGAAATCTACCAGATAAACATGAAAATATATAATCACAGCATCTAAGAACGTATCCCAGAATGATCACCACAATCCACAATTCTATGTATGTAAATGTACAAGTCATCAAGAATGAAATGTACATGCATTCTAAAGACAATATCTAAAAGTAAAGCTAACAGTCTAAACCTGAACCTCAAGCTAAGTCAAGACCATCCTGCTCAGCTAAGATCCCGGGCTCTGGCCCATAAGGTAGAATGATAATCCTGCAAGTATACCTGCAACTTATCCAGTCAGGAGCGGAGCAAAGCACAGTTCTAGGTAATGAACAATAATATCATGATATGGAAAGTAAATGCTGAAAGAACAAGAAGAACAAGATATGTAAAGAAAAGGAAGAACATGAACTACTGCTATAAAGATACATGAAAGATCACGACTATATAAAGATGCAGGAAGATCACGACTATAGCTAAAATCAAGATCAGGATCATAGGAAACTAATGTAAGAACAAAATCCTGAACATGTGTGTTATAAATTTGAAAATACTTCTATGATATGTGATCGGCTATGGGTAAGATCATGAAAGAACATGAAAGATCCTGGAAGATCATATAATGGTACGGCTTAGGACCTGCGTGTACTGTGCGAGGCCTAAGCTAAAGATCATGAATAAGTATCCGGGTTTGGTCACATATCTAGAGTATTTCCCCCGCCCCAAGATACAAGTAAGATCATGAAAGAACAAGCCAGAAAAGATCATGAACGTGTCGCAGTGTGTCAGCAATAAAGAACAAGAAAATGTACTGATCAAAACCATAGAATGTACTTGCCTTGCTCCAGGAAAGTACGAGTAGGTAAAAGAGCTGGATGTCCTCCGGTATTTAATAATGTGTACAAGTTGGTTATTATCTAAATAAGACATTTTAGCTAACTAACTATTTTTCTATCCATAACTCGCTATCCATCAACCTTAGCTAGTTATACATCTATAGCCAAATCTTATATACATCTATAGAAAAATATTTACTAACAAAATTAGCCACTTAGTTTATTCTAACTTGAATAAACAGGTTATAAGTGATAATCTAAGGTAATATTATATGCTAAATACCATTTAGGCTCAAAACTTTACTAGGTGATGGCTATGGAAAGATACTAATTATAGGCTAATTAATTAGTTTAGTGAGAAAATATTTAAATAAGGTAGTACTATTAGCCCAATCATAATTTAGTAACATTTCATCTACAGATCTTCCTAAGGAATGTACAATTGTACTAATAAGGATTTGTAAGAATAAAACTAGCAATTTTAGAAAGCCAACTGCACACTGTAGCAATGATTCTGTTTGAACTCAACAACAACTATAAGAGCTTTATTAATCAAATGAACAAGGCAAAAGCAACCCCAACAATTGTTAAGTCAAATAACCATGGTTCAGACACACACTCACAAGGCTCAATTCCAACACAGGGACTGACTTGCATATTGGCCAAGACAAAAGCAAAACTAAAAGTCAAAGCCAAATAACACCCAAACTCAGCAAACTCCCAATCCCATTCAACCCAACCATTTCTCAGGTCACAAACTTGGCAATTCCCAGGCTTACTGAACTTCAAGTCAAGGTATTCCACCCAACGGCTTTAGGTCTTCCCACCAAATGTTTGAGAAAGAAATACAGAACAATTTAAAAGGAAATACAACCAAATTGAATCAGTTAAATAATTATACATAAATATGTATCTATTCCTCCCATAATCGACAGCAATAGAAGAAGAATGGAACGCACAAACAGGACACGAACTGATACAAGTCATGGCTAAAGCTGGATGTGAAACAGCCCATTCCCGCATCCGACGCCTCTGCTGGACACCCCACACTGGTACAAACAGAGTTGGACACAGTCAAATCTGGACACGAACACCAATCTTGGACACAACGGAAAATCGGACACAAAACTTTCCAGTTCAGGGTCAGGTGGTAAGTCTACCCGACTCACCCAGGTACAACACTGCCCCAGAATACAACCCGCCTTCCCGGACATGAACACAGCTAGCCGACACGATCCACACCACAACATACAGTCCTGGCCAAACCCGCACTTAAACGCAGAAGAGAAAAATACAGAACAATTAGAATGATAGCATATATACCTGGAAAGGAACTCAACCAATTTGAATCACGAACAAGGTCTTCGAACGATGCGGTGACTATTTAAAACAGAGATTAGAAAGTGTTCTGCTCCGGTCATTCAAAAGAGTTTGAGTTAAGAAAACTCACCCAAATCTGAACGAAAACTCAAACGAAATTGGAGACTCTTCCAATGGATCTCTCAATCTGGATCAAGACTGGCCGATCTGGAGAGTCAGATCGACTCTGTCATTTCAAAACAAACGAAATCGAAGAATGATGTTCGCAGAAGGAAAAAATACCATGGGGATCGCCGAACGAAGTCGGAGAGGTTCACGGAGACGGGAAACCACCATGATCAAGCCGGAGGGTCGACGTAGTCAAGCACACCCACGCCGCTGTCTCCACCAGTCCCGTCATCGTCCTCCCTGCTGCGTCGGTCCGTCCTTCAGTCGTCGACGGAAGTCACCGTCGTGGCCGCCGCTCTCGCCCCGATCGCCATCGCCGCCGCTGGATTTAGGGTTTTGAAAGAAATGATTTGGGGAGAAAAGGAAAGCTCGAGAAACTGAGGAAAATGGTTACTGTCTCTCTCTTCTCAGACTCAACTTTAAAAGAAAAGAAATGGAAATTTTGTAAAAGAATCCCCCCGATTTAATAAATTCTCAAAAGGTCCCTCCGCCTTGTAAATTTCACATTTAGCCCCTCTTCCTTCTCGTTAATTACATTTGTAAAAAAATCAGTTTAAACTTTTAAACAAATGAGGGACCAATAAAAATGGTTGTAACAACTTTTAAATTTGAAAATTACTCCTAAATCAAATTCCCTCCAATATAGATTATCACAAATTATTAGATAAAAATATTAACCTTTTTATTTGAAACCAAAATCAACAATTTGCTATTTATTAGAAATCAAATTTATTTCCTCAAAACCGGGAAGTGGAGTTACAGAACCCCACAGCATGGATAATAATGTAGTTGGTTAAGATAATTACGAGATTATGAGCTATAGGTGGGAAATAAATGGAAATGTGCAATAAATCCAAATCAATGAAGTAAGGAATGATATATTATGTTTTGATGAAATACTCGAGGATAAATAGACTTCGCGACTTTCAAATTTGTTTTGAGGTAACTACATATCGAGTAAAAAATTTCTAAAGTATTAATGGTTTAAGAACCAAATATATATAAAGTTATAGATGCAAATTTTTGGATAAAGGCAATGTTGACGTTATGAGGATATTAGCTTTCAAGGATGACCAATTGTTGAAGAAAGAAACATTTACATTAAGTTCTAAGATGATCATAAATACGAATTTAAGATAAGTTCCAATTCTACCATCAAAGAAATGAGATTGTTGAATTCAAATTTTCGAGAGAGTGACTAATAAGTATTTTAGAAAAATTTGCAATTATGATGATAGAAGATTGAGTTAAGAAGATATACTGTTAGTTTTCGAGAATTATCATTGAAGACGGATTTTTGATACCTATAGATGCATCGTACATTGGCCAATAATACAAATTATAGAAAGAAGATTTTAACTTTTAATTTGGCTAAATTGATTGAAGGTTTAGAATTTTAATAGGAAATTATAAATTGGGAAGATATATACGTGAGCTAGTATAATAGAAGATTATGGTATTCAAATTGAGACTATTTGAAATTCTATGACGAGATATAGAAAATTAGAGTACAATGAGAATCATATTGGTTTTGTTTAAGGGGACGTAGAACGAATTTTTTTAATAGAACGATTTATGATAAGAGAGATTTCATGAATATTGACGATATCAAAGGATTAAGAAGTTTATTACCTGCTCATGAGGTTGTCCCTTTTTGAGGTTAATGTTAGGGATGATCGAGCTTAGTCATTGATCGATTGTCATATGCATGATCGTAATCTAAAACCATCAAAATTTTGTTCTAATCGATCGAATGACATATTGCCATTGAAATGTCACTCGCCTCCTCGGCGAATATTACGTTGCATTCTTGTGATCTCGTATATCTATTCAAATAAACACTTTCCACTCGTCCTACCTACCCTAATTTTTCTAAATTTCGAGGACGAAATTCTTTTAAGTTGGGTAGGATGTAAAGCCCCTAAATTTCTACTGATTTTTATTCTATTTTATTTTGGTACTGATTTAAAATTTGGTATTATACGTCGCGTGGTCGTATTTTACGTCGTGCACGAAATTTTATTTTTTTAAAATTGCTCGACGAGTGCGAATATGTGCGAGCGTACATATTTTTTAGGAAAAACATTTTTCTTTTTTTTAGTTTCAAAATATATATAATAAGTATTTTAGTTATCGTCCCAAAAATTCAATTTGTTATTTTATTTATAAAACCTTTATTCACATAGTTATAATAATAAATAATTTCTTTTCTATAAAATGGTATATTAGAAAAGTAGATTTATGTAAATATCATTGGGACATTAGTAAATATTTATTTAGTTTAATTGTAAATAATAATATATTTTCGAAATTAATTTATTAGTATTTTTGGAAAATATATTTCGGAATTATTATGGCGATTTAATTCTTGATTTAAATTCTTGGATTTATTTAAATGGTTAAATATTTGAAATTGATTTATCTCATGGATTTTATACTAGGAATTTAATTTGATTTAAATTGGATATTTAATTTGAAATTTGATTTGTATTTGAAATTGGATTTGATTTGGGTTTGAATTTCTTGAATTGATTTAAATTATTAGATTGAATATTCTAATTGGGTTTAAACCAAATCCTAATCCTTATCTTAATGGAAATTCCCACATCCTATAAATAGGCAGGTACTCCTCCATAAATCTCAACCCACAAACCATAAATTTCTCCAACACAGCGTGCATCGTGTCGGTGTCCTTTTCCAATCCACTATATTCTATATTGTACAAATATAGTATGCTCTCCGTGTCGGACATGCCCCGACACACCGTTCCGACCACCATCAGGACACCCCTGTCCTTCCGTTCTTCCCGAAAACTCCCCGATACCAACCATCCCGACCCCTACGCCCTCGCCGTGACGGCCAAAACGCCGCCATGAGCGAATCCCCGACAGCCCCCCACGACATCATCATCACCAGAACCCCAACTTCCACGCCCGAAAAATCCGACCATCCCCGTCAACCACCAAAAACCCCATCATCCATGAAGAAGAAGAAAGAGGGGAACCTAACCTGGCTGAGCCCCCGCGCCACCTCCGGCGCGTCCTCCGAGTCGCCGCCGCAGCGACTCAAAACACCCGACACCGCCGATCGCGCCCATCCGCCGTCGGGAGGCCATCCGCCTCTGCTCGTCACGGAGCAGCCAGCCACCGCGGGCACCTCCATCCCCTCTCCGGTCGGTGCCTCCATCGACCGGCCGCCGCTCCTCTCTCCGTAGCCCGGCGCACAACGGATCGCGTCACTGGCCCGTATTCACCGCCCCCTCTCCTTCCCGACTCCACCGAACTCCGAAAACCCTCTCACCGCCGAGATCAGCCGTCTTCGCCGAAATCGGCCGTCGCCACTCCTTCAGCCGCCCACGTCGGCTTCTCCGCCTTCCGCACATCCTCCACCTCCGTCGTCAGACCGGCCGCACCCATCCGTGCCGACCGTCGGCCGGAACTGCCTCCACTATCCCTCGATCTCTTCCGACCGCTCACTTCCTCCGGAGCCGCCCCTAACCGCCGGCCGACCGAAACCCTAGTTTTCTTCGCCGCCTCCTCCTCGCGCGGGTGCTCCGCCTGCCCACCGTCGCTCGACGCGACCGACCGCGCGTCGGCGAGCGCGCGCAACCGCCCCTTCCGCGCTTCACCGCTGGCGCCATCTCCCCTGTAAGCCCCGACCCTTTTTTTTCCCTATTTTCCAGCACTCTCTCTCTCTCTTTCTACAATTTGGGGGGGGAGGATTGCTGTGAGGATTTTTTTGGGATTGTTTATTAATATTATTATTATTAAAATACTACATTACTTTTATTAGTATTATTTAATGTTATTAGTATTAATATTATAAATTATGATTACTGATAATGTATGGATAAATATTATAAGTAATTATTATTATTAATATTGTTGTTATTATTATTATTACCTTTATAATTATTTAGATGATTAATATTACTAGTATTATTATCATTATTGTTATTATCCTCATTAATATTATTAGTATTAATTATTTGCAAAATTAGGGTATTACTAAAATTACCTTAATTACTAGGGTTTGTCATTTAATTTATTATTATTATTTATTAAAAATTAGTAATTATATTATTATTATTTCTATTATCTAATTGAACAAATATTTTCTAGCAAAATTTTAAGTTCGTTTTTAAATACTAAAATATTATTTCGATTGACCAGTTATAATTTTTGTCTAAAATGATTTGGAAGTATTTTTCTAAAATAGATATTTTAAATTAGGAAATTAGATTCCACCTTAATCATATTTTTCAACTTAGGGTATTTTGATTAAGAAGACATAAATTTTCAAAATTATTATATATATATTTTTTTTCAAAGTATTTTCGTAAACAAATTTTACAAGTAAACATGTTTTTAAAGATAAAATAATTATTTTCTAAGGAATTGTATATTTATCTATTTCTCAAATTCTTCCAATTATCCTCATTATCTCATGACTAATGAAACGTTCATATTTTCTCGTGACTCTTGGACCATTACACATCGAACATGGCTTACGGACAATCAAGACTTGTCGGAACATCGCACCACCAGGCGACACCCCAGGCAAGATACCTTGCCATAATTTACTGTTTATACATTTGTTGCATTTTATTTATTACATATCACTGTTCATTTATTTCTAGTTCTTGATTACTGCCTGCTCAGTGATATTAGTTGTACCTTGTTATTTACCTTTGATTGCATATGGACTTAGAGTTAAGGGACTACCTCTAGCTTAGTGCATTGCATAGACTTTGACACTGTTGTGCCACGAGATGTGTGAGTTATGAGTAGCATATAGTTTACGGACTTGCGTGTTGGCTGATCACTGACGCGTGCAGGACGTGCGTTAGGTCTAACTGTCAATAGTTGTATGTTAGAAGACTTGACGGTTAGTAGTGTTACATGGTTGTGGATACGACATGATAGGTACATTGGGTGGGGAGAACATTTCCTTATCGTATGGGCTTCTATTGCACTTCCCTTGTAACCCGGAAACTCCGCTGGAGATACGGGTATGAGCCTCTCAGGTTGGCCACTTTCGTTTTTGAACGTCATGCTCTCGGTCACTGGTGCCCAAGTGGGGACTATACCAGATCCCATTTACAGCCAGGGCCCATGCGACGAAAGGTTTGTTCTCACTGCATGTTCACTTTAGTTTGGTTAGATTACCTTATAGTGTCTTGTCACTTTCTTTGATTGTGGCATATTTATATTCAGTATTATATGGCATGTTGATGTACCTTGTTACGTCCCTCTGAGGACCTGGTTATCTCGCCAGGTGTGTGTTTCGTGATTTCTTGCAGGTGCTCTAGCTAAGGCCATTCCTTCCTTCGTGGTGATTGCTCTTGGACTCGCCATTGCTCTCGCTTGCTAAATTCTTTCCTTGTATATTTTTCCATACTTAATTTGGTTGGCAGTGGACTTTGTCTCCGCCCAACTATTGTGTACATGACAAAATTCAAAATTACCTTTATATCATTATTTATCTTTGTGGGTGAGATTTAGTACCTTGGTTACTGCATTTTACAGCTTATGAATATATACGAGGGTCCATATACTTCGTATATATACAGTTGGCATGATGACGTTCTAGTCCTACGTATTTTGGGACTGGGGCGTTACAAAAATAATCTGCTCAGCATAAGCCATTTAGCTGATCATGGTTATGGCACTAACTTCGTCAAAGACAAATGTACTATAGTTGATAGCTCAACTGGTAGTACTATCTTTGAAGGTATCAGGGAAGATAATATATATGTTTTCTATCTGTTAGAAGATGCTAACAAAGTAGGTAGATGCTTGATGGCCAAGAGCATTGAGAGTCAACTATGGCATATGAGACTCGGTCATACAAACATGGACACAATTTCAAAACTATCCACAAAGAAGTTGGTACGCGGCTTATCGGACATATCTTTCAAGAATGATACGGTATGTAGCGAATGTGAAAAGAACAAATCTACTCGATCCGTCTTTAAATCCAAGAATGTTGTAAGTACCACTAGACCTCTACAATTGTTGCATATGGACTTATTTAGACCTAGTAGAATTGCTAGTCTAGGTGGTAAGTTATATGCATTTGTCATTGTAGATGATTTCTCTAGATACACACGGGTATATTTTCTTGCACGCAAGAACGATGCTTTGTCAGAATTTGTCACCTTTTGTAAGAAAGTACAGAATGAAAAAGGTTTCCTGATTACTCACATTCGTAGTGATCATGGTGGCGAATTTGAAAATACAGAGTTCAAGCAATTTTGTGACACACATGGTTTTTTACATGAGGTTTTCTGCCCTAGGACTCCACAACAAAATAGAGTTGTGGAACGTAAGAACAGGACTTTATCAGAAATGGCTAAAGTAATGTTGAACCAGTTTAGTCTACCTATATACTTTTGGGCTGAAGCTGTCAATATAGCGTGCTATATTTTCAACAGGGTTCTAATTCGACCTATATCGAAGAAGACTCCCTATGAGTTATGGTTTGATAGAACACCCACTATTTCATATTTCAAGATATTTGGTTGTAAATGCTTTATTCTTAATACTAAAGACAACCTGAGTAAATTTGATGAAAAGACCGATGAAGGTATCTTTTTAGGTTATGCGACAAAGAGCAAAGGATACAGAGTCTTCAATAAGAGAACCATGATCATCGAAGAATCAATTAATGTCAAGTTTGATAAACTAAATCAACATTTAGACGATGACGATAATGAAGACATGAGTACACCAAATACAGCTACTGTAAAACCTTCCCACAAAGATGTAGAACGTTTACACCAAGCACCAGCTGAGTCTTCAAGCAAAGAAGTCGGAACCAGCAATCCTGAGGATATGCCAAAAGAGATGAGATTCTTGGCAGATCATCCAAAAGACTTGGTAATTTATGAGATGACCAAAGGTGTAAGTACTTATTCCTCTAATAATGATATATCTTCTTGTGTTGCTTTTGTTTCATAGCTTGAACCCAAAAATATTGAAGAAGCATGTAGTGATAATTTTTGGTTAGATGCTATGCAAGAGGAATTAAACCAATTCAAACGGAATCAAGTTTGGAAAATTGTTCCCAAGCCCATTGATCATCCGGTCATTGGCACACGTTGGGTATTTCGAAACAAACTAAACGAGAATGGTTTAGTGACTCGTAATAAGGCTCGACTCGTAGCTCAAGGATACAATCAAGAAAAAGGTATCGACTACGATAAGACCTATGCCCCAGTTGCGAGATTAGAATCCATTCACATGTTATGTGTATTTACATATTTTCATAATTTTAAGTTATTTCAAATGGATGTCAAAAGCGCATTTTGAATAGTTTTATAAAAGAAAAAGTTTATGTAGCTCAACCTCCAGGTTTTACTAATTTCAAAAATCCTGATTATGTTTTCAAGTTGAAGAAAGCCTTATACGGTTTGAAACAAACCCCTCGTGCTTGGTACGACTGTCTAAGCTCTTTTCTACTTGACAACGATTTTTCAAAAGGAAAGGTTGACACTATACTGTTTATAAAATCTTTGAATATCAATCTTCTTTTGATTCAAATCTATGTAGATGATATTATTTTTTGGATCCACTGATGAATCTCTTTGTCAAGAATTTTTAAAGTGTATGCAGAATGAGTTTGAGATGAGCATGATGGGAGAGCTGAAATTCTTTCTCGCACAGCAAATCAAACAAACCAACAATGGGACGTTCATAAATCAAGCAAAGTATACAAAAGATTTATTAAAAAAGTTTGACCTGGAAGCAGTTAAACCACTTAGCACTCCACTGACGACTTCAACCAAGCTTGATATTGATGAACAAGGCAAACTCGTCGACATACGTAAGTATCGAGGTATGATCGGTAGCTTACTGTACTTAACTTCTAGTCGACCAAACATTATGTTTAGCGTTTGTTTGTGTGCATGCTTTCAAGCCAATCCTAAGGAATCACATCTGGCGCAGTTAAGCGTATCTTTCGATACCTTAAAGGCACTTCTGCTGTCGTCTTATGGTATCCTAAAACTACGTCATTTGACCTAACTGGTTATTCTGATGCTGATTTTGCCAGATGCAAAGTAGATAAAAAAAGTACCAGCAGCACATGTTATTTCCTAGGAAAATCCCTAGTCTCTTGGTTTAGCAAAAAGCAAAATTCTGTCGCATTATCAACAACTAAGGCTGAGTATATCGCTGCAGGACGTTGTTGTACACAAATTTTATGGATGAAGCAAACTTTAGAAGACTTTGGATTATATTTCACACATATACCCATTTTCTGTGATAACGCTAGTTCTATTAATTTGACTAAGAATCCAGTATGTCACTCTCGTACTAAGCATATCAAGATGCGACATCATTTTCTTAGAGATCATCAACAAAATAGAGATATAGACCTTATATACATAGACACACAGAATCAATTCGCTGACATTTTCATAGAATCTCTAGCGGAAGATCGTTTTAATTATTTACGTCGAGAATTAGAAATTTTAGATGTCAATAATATTAATTAATTTTTTTATTAATTAATTTATTCAATACTCAATAACTGTTTTCGAGACAAGCCTACAAAGAGTCTGTTTGTCACCACGACTACGGTCGAAGCGAAGCGGTACGTAATTGTTCCCCGAAGAACTACCGTTAGCTGGGATAGTACTCCTACAACTAATCTGAAATATATGCTGAGTAAAGACAATTATTTTATAAAATAATATCAATTATATTATTTAAAGTTTAAAATTACTAAACTTTGAATTAAATATTTGAAATGAGCTGATGAAAAGGATGTGGCCCATAATTTTTTTTAAAACCCAGGAGAACCCTAGGCGAATTCGGCCCGAGTTCGGTCCGTATTCGACCAGAGTTCTGTTGGTGTTGTAAGTTTTTAAGTCAGAACCCGAGGCCTTCTCCTCTTCATCTCTTCCAAACTATTTCATCACAGCAGCAGCAGCAGCAGCCGAAGAACCTCCAAAACCCCAGCTTTTCTCCATTCCTTTTCTTTCAATCTACGTGGAGAGTTCCATCCAAAATTTGGATTCGTGCAGAGAATCGCGTCCTCTACAACATACTTGATTCTCGGAAGGTATAACTCTTTCTCTTCTCTACTTTCAAATTCTTAGGGTTACCTAGTTTTGGGAAAGAATGCCTAAGGGATTCAATCCTTTTAAGAGGAAGAAGACCAATGCCAGTGAAGAGGCATCATCTTTCAATCCGAACATGGATTCACTCTTTTCCCCGGTCCAATCGGGTGACGGCATGTCGGATGAGTTTTACTTCAAAACTCATGACCAAGCTTTGCTTTGGTATACCGACTTTGCTATACGTACAATATGCACAAAGCGCTCCGACTAATGGACTATCTTTCTATATTACCATCCTTTTTTGAGGCATTAGGGTTACACCGTCTCGTTACCCAACAATTCCCTATAGCTACTAATGCCCTTACACTATTCTATTGTAACTTCGTGTTAGACACTTTTACCGCATAAAGTCGTGTTGGCGGGATCGATATCGAGTTCGATGATGTGTTGCTAGCAAAAATCCTTGGTATTCCAAATGAAGGTGCCCCGCTCGATGACATCACCGACTTCGACTTTTCCGAGGCACAACTCTTGTTAGTTTCAAGAATGAGCTTTGTGCGCCAGCACGTGCTCGTCCTGGAAAGTTCAAGGCTAATAACTTGAACTTGTTTAACTACGAGTGACATCGCATCATCTATTCCATTATTCTTCCACAATCTACTCTGAAAGTTGATGTCACTGCACTAGAGCTTTCTGCCCTCTATCATATTCTTAAGGGGATTCTTTTTTCTTTCCCTAAGACTATCATCCTGATTATGGAAAAATGTCGCAGAAGAGAATGCAATCTCTCTTATGCGATGCTTATCCCTCGTATCTTTAATCATTTTGATATCGACTTATCTACTTGCGCTCTGGACCCTGAGCCTAAGTTTCTCAAGCTTTCTCGTCATAGCATTGCCACTGCTCCTCCACCTCCTATACCTGCTCCTATTGCACATGTTCCTCCTCAGACCTACCCTATGACTTTTGAGGGTATTCATCAGTACCTTTCGGATATGCAGACTTTCTTTGTTGACACTTCTAGGGAACATGAGTTCCGTTACGTGACTCGGTTCCAGGCTATTGCCAACTCATTTGCCGATCTCCGATTTGCTCAAACGAGTCATTCTGCTAGCTCTCTTCCTAGAGACCCAACTGTATCTGGTTACCGCATTGAGTATGAGACGGTCTACTCTCTGTTCCAGCCAAGGTATGCTTATGATTGGTACTGTGGCTCGGCTGCTACTCCATACACCTATAGAGCTGGCACATCTGGAGCTAGTCCATCCGGACATGGTGGACATGCTGGCACTGCAGATGATGATGATGACGATGAGGATGATATGTGATTTGTCATACTATTGAGACTGATTTTATTGTCTTTATTTACTTGAAAATGCTCCGACATTCCAAGCTAGTATCAGTACTCTTATTTGGTTGTGTTTTCTTGTGTTACTCTTGTCTGATGAACATGTTATATGTTTTCTTCAGCATATTTTATTCAGTTTGGTATTTTTCTTATAGCATTATCTTTTATTATGCTTCCATTTACACTGTCTGTGACATTTATACCATGCCTGTGACAAAAAAATTTATATATCTATATTTTGTGTTTCTTCACTGATTGTTACTTATGTATATATTGGCGGGGAGCTTTCTCTTTTGCAATTATTTTGCTAATTGACAACGGGAGAGAAATAAGATCTAACATCTTCGATCTGTAAGAATACATGAACAATCTACAGGATATGAACAATCTACAGGAACAATTTTTTGGTACATTATATCGGTACAATTTGTTTTGATAAAGACCAAAGATGTTATATCGGTCAAGGTTTGTCAATTATCAAAGTGGTGAGATTGTTGGCCCATTGGTCATGTTCAAACCTAATTTTAATAATTGATCAAACTTTGTCTCGATTTACGGAGCTACTCATACATTTTAGATACTTGGACACTGATCAAGATTGGATATCTACTTAGTTCAAGACCGAAGCTATATTTGCCACTCGAGACTGTATTTCTTTATGCAATATAATTTTTTACTTTTATCGAGTCTAGGAATACATTGTACACCAAGTCGTACTGGCAAATAGGCTATCGAAAATCGTTTTAAAAAATGACTTATGTTTTGAAAAACATCTCTTATTTACAAAAGCTTCTGAAGGATTTCAAAAAGCCCAAAAATATTTTCTTAAAATATTCCTGACCAAACCCTGACAGAACTCAGCCAGAGTTCGGCCATAGTGAACGTTGGATTTTTGAACTTGGGCTCCCTTCAGTTGCGGATTGTTACATATATTTCTGTCTGAATTCTGCCCGAATTCTTCCAGAGTTCTGCCTTTGAAAAACTATAAATAGAAAGGAATTCTGATATTTTAAAATCACTCATTCACTTTCATCTCTTCTCTTCTAAAGCTTACGTTTCTTCCAAAGAGTTTTCTAAAAAGCTTTCATTTTCAAATCTCAAGCCAGTTACAATTCTCTAGTCAATTTGCCGGTACGGTACGGTCTAGAAGATTTCAGAGAAATTATAATTAGAGGCTTGATTGATGAAGGACTCTTCAAAACTGAAGTTAGTCGAGTTCTTCGTATCAAACCTCGCGTCTGTAGAAGTTGCAAGGACTTCGTATGAAAACTTACGGGATTTTCCAATAGTAGATTCAACTGGAAGCTAGAGTTCTTCCGACTGAACTAGTCCTCACAAGAGGGAAACCAGTATAAATTGCTGTGTTTTTGTTTGCCTTCTGATCTCTCTTCTTTATAGTTATTACTTTGTGTCTATTGATATTATTTCTGTGATCTAACTGCTAATAAGTTTTTAATTAGCAATATTCTGCTGCATACTCTATTCACCCCACCCCCTAGGGTATTCTGCTTTACGACTTCGTTCCTACAGTTTCAACCCTAACCGTCGGACATATTGGTGCCCGAGGGGGCACCCTTACAGTAGGTGCCTCGCGAAGGTTCCCGAGAACTTCGAATTCACAGTCGGTCATATCCTTCTTCGATTGCCTTGGCTTCTTTTTCAGTTGTAAGGACAAAAGTGGAAGGTAAGCATGAATTATGAAAACGAACAAACTAAATATGTATACATACCTGCGGAGAGGACTCGAGAGGCAGAGTTTTCTTCTGCTCCATAGGAGCCGGGAATCGTCGATCCAATTCGGCCTACTTATGAGCAATCTGCTTGATCCTTTTGGAGGGTAGAGAACTGACCTTCACAGAAGACCGGTATTTCAAGGGCGCAACTACATGCGCCACTTCTTCTCGGAAAGCACTAGATCCCTCCAAGGTCCTGCCTCGTGACGGTACATAACCCCGATAAAACTTTAGGATGGCCTATGTGGCCTCAATCTTCGTCCCTACGAAAAAACTCTGCTCCCGGTTGTAGTCTGGGGAAAAGTTATTCGCCGAGCAGTAAAACTTCACGACGGAGTATAGAATATAAGTCTCAGGATGGACTATGGGGATTGTGAGGCTCACTCTAGTACACGCGACATTGTAATAATACCATGTACGTGTGCCATCGAGCAAAGTCCGTCCCTTCGTAGCCCAAACAGGGACTCGAGTTATCTATCGTCATTTGACTGTAGTTGAACTGACGTGCAAATCGACTCGGCATATAAGGTTCCAGGAATACCCGACTCTGGTTCTTGTACGCCAAATGTGATGGCGGATGGCCTACAACCAACGGAAGGCTCTACGTGTTACGCAGCACCCCTCTTTGCCCTTGTCTTCCAGTTCATCTCCCTTTTGAAAACCTGAGTAGGGAGGCAAAATCTTGAAGAAGTCAAAACTCTTCAGATTCTCCAATGTTCATCTGGAAATGGGGAAACCATGATGAAACCACTTTATTCGATGGTAGTTACGTATAGAGGCATCCCCGTCCTCACGATCTTCTTCCGTAGCAGGGTCCATCATGCCTAGGCGGTGCAAAGCTAACCAAGCCATTAAGTAATGATACGGGAGCTCGAGTCGAGGAAATTCATCGTCCCTCCCACCATGCTCTATTATCCTTCTTGAAAGCTCCCACAAGCCTCGCAGGGTGTTACAAACCATGGCAGGAAGCTGGGCCAGCTTATGTCCAAACACTAGCTTTACGGTCGACATAGTGAGGTTCCTTCTCACACGCCCTACAGATCCAAAACCCCTGGGTACTACAGCACTGCGTAGCCATGTCATTAAGAAGGCAACCAGTGCCACCTTTGGGGATAAAGCAGTCAATTTTTTGCAGAAGTAATTATGTACCATAGAGGTTGCTTTTCCCTCGGCATCCACTGAAGGGCTCGTCTCCCTAGCATCGTCCATTAGTTTTTCAACTTAAGTAACAGAATACTCCCTACAAGTAGAAAAGTAGACCTGCTTCAGCCCCGCTGGATGTTTTATGAAGATGTACTCCCTCTAGGCAAAAGTATGAGGATGAGTCCCATCAGCATCTTGGCACATGCACGCCCGGTGATGACAGAGCAACTCTTTGTACACTCCATTATTTTGGGCTGTTGAGCTTCCAACCATATAAACTCCTCTTTGCAAGGAGTATACACTTCATAGGGTAATTCGCCCCAAGGCAGTCTTGAGATCACGTGCATCTCATGAAGAGCCAGCCCTAACTCTCCCCCGGGAGTATAAAATGTCCCGATATTATGATTTTACAACTCTAGCAGTGCCAGGAACAAGTGCTGGTTGATCTCCATTTCATACTTAGTGGCGTTCACGGCACGGTACAGACCAATCTCCTTTAGCTCTTTTTTATACTTGCCTAGTATCTATAGGGTCAAGTTACGCCACTTGGGATCAGGATGGACCCAGCCTTCGACCCGGAAACCTTCTTTGGGATATGAGGTTTATGTCTCAAGAAGCCGGTTGGAAAAGATAGAAGCCCCATGTAAGTGAATGGATGAAGTAAAGTCATTGAGCAGATAGCCGGGGCACAATACCCGCAAAGTACACGATGGGCCGTCACGGACGTATGTGAAGGAGTCTCTCTTTCTAGAGCGGAAGTCTGACTTAAAGTAGCATGTCAACATGCCTCTCTGAGAAGGGGTCAGCTCTCATTCCATGCGGCACCTTTCAGCAAAGCAAAAGAAGACCAAAAATGGAAGGTGTCGATTGGTCGCTGGGACATACAAGCTGAGGTCATAGTTACCGAAGTGCCACTCAGTCTAGAGCTTCAGGAGCCTCGTCTCTTTTAACATCAGCTTGTCACCAAAAAGGAATTAGGGTTTCAACATTTCACCCCCAATACCACCTTCAACCGACAGTCTATCGCGATCCATCGTACATCAAAAATATGCATAGAACTGGAGGTTTATCATAGTCAATCGTCATTTTGGTTGACCTCGGGCGATCTTCTCCTTGGAAGTTTTACTACCTCCTCGTCGAAATTTATGCCTAGTGCACAGATCGACGAGTCAAAGAGGATCTCGTCGAATTGGGGGATGACCATAGAAACAGCATACAAAACAAACAAAGTCAAAAATATACTAAGTATTTTCTGCAGAAAGAAAAGAGCAAGGTGCGCAGGAACTGTTAGCAGCCATGCGTATTAGAAGCTAAACTTTTGCGCAGGCATTATTCAGTAGCCCTGCGCATGAGAAAGCTAACCTCCATGCAGGAACTATTTTCAGTAGCCCTGTGCGTCAGCAAGCCAACTTCTGTACATGCACTGTGTTAGTGGCCCTGCGCATCAGTAAGCAAGCATCAACGCAGGCACTATGCTGTGATATTGTGCATTAGCTAAAGCATCAGCGTATCTTCCAGACGTAACTTCAAAAAGTAGCACCCATGCATATCAGTAAAAGAAATCGTCAATGCATCATCTAGATGCTACTTCGAAAAGTAGCACGCGTGAGCATCAGCAAAAGAAGCATCAACACATCTTCCAGACGCTACTTTAAAAAGTAGTGTCCATGTGTATCAACAAATAGGGCATCGATGCATAATGCATCGAATACCTATTTTTGGCCATCTCTATCGAAATGAAGACAAGAAGACCTACTCGCAACAGCTTTTCGCACGTCTTCGTGCATGCCAGCATCGACGGTCGAAACGTCGTCGGAATCGGAAGCTTCAGCCATCGACTTCTTTCTTTTGGCACTGCTAGTACTCGCTACACTAACCGTAGGAACATTGGAGGCTCTCGTTTGGAGGCCATGGAGAAAAGTTAGGGCTTCGACTCAGGGAGGAAGAAAGGCTCTCTTTGGAAAAGTTTGAAAGCGATGACAGTGTAAAAGTTTTTTTCTTTCTTTCTAAAGACTCCTACTATAGGGCAAAGCCACGTGTCAGCAGATAAAGCCATGAGATGCTTCAGATTTAAAGAATTTGAATTGTGTGCAAAGATAGAACGAAATCATTTTTTTATCTTTTCCTAAAAATGAGGAGTTATTATCATTTAAGTGAAATGCCGGCTCAAGCATTAATAACTGACGGTTTCTAAACTCTCGTAACGATGATGACAGCCTGTCAATAGCATGCTACGCACTCCCTTTGCCATGTGTCAGTTTCATACTTTTTTTCAAAGTGTTCCAAATTTCTTGTAGAAGCATAAAAAGTGTGGGGTCTACAAAAGCGCAGGTAAAACAAAAAGATGTTGCACACAGAAAGCATATGTGCATGAAGAGGATTCTTTATTTAGTTATTTAATCATGATACACGAGTGTATTGTAGATTCTTTATTATTACATAAAGTTGTCCACTCAGCATATAAAAATACAGCACTTAAACTACGCAGTATATAAATGTGCGTGACACTAAACGCGCAGCGAACAAAGATGTCAAAGGGAATCACTTCCTCATCAGAGCGAATCACTTCCTCGTCAGAGTGAATCGCTTCTTCGTCTCAGTACAGGCATGTCACATGCTGCTCTACGGCTATTCCAGCATAACAAAGGTCGAGCACCACAAACTCCCAAACCCAGTGTTCATTCATTTGGTGTTGTTTTGAACTTGAGCTCAGTTAGTACACAGGGAAAACCCTCCTCATGCACAGCAACATTCTTCTCGAAGACTGCTTCATTAAGCTTACTACTTCCGTGAAGAAAGAGTTCTGCAATCCTAGCCCCTGACTGACATAAGTTTAGCCAAGCTCGCCAAGTAGAAGACTCATCCAGGAGCAACATGTCTTTGATAGAATGAAGGGTGCACGAATGAATTGGGCCCATTATATACCCCAATTTATAGGCAGAGTATGGTCAAACCAATATGCCAAGTGGCAGTAAATCAAAAGCCCCAAATTGATTGGATGAACCTAGTATTCCTCTCAATGAATCTCATTAGTGAGACTTTTTGACAGAGTCTTCTAGTCATTATTGCTTAAAAATGGCAGAGATCAAAGGGATGTTGACTCAAAATGCTCAAAAAAGTATAGTACTCTAGAGCCCCACAAAGCGCAGCAGCTCAAAGTCCCAAAAACGTAGTGGTCCGGCACTCCAAAAGCATAGCGCCTTAGAGACGCAAAAGCACAGCACCCATAACAAAGTACTCATTTTGAGCCATCACTTCAGCATTGATGGCACGCCGACACAAGTGTCAGAAGACAGCTATTTGACAACTATCAATTGTCAGCTATCGAAGCAGCAGATGTCAAATGGCAGGTAGCTATTGTCAAGAATGGGTTCCAATGTGGCCACCTTGACGCTCCGAGAAGCATAGCCTCAGTAATGTCCAGAAGCACAAGAAATGCAGCCTCTGTGAGCCCTAGAAAGTGCAGCCTCTACGACGTGCAGCTCTTTCATAGCATGACATTTTTGAAAGATGCCATGAGGTCAGTAAGGCAACCGTATCTCTTTAGATACAACAAAATCCAGTTGGTTCAAACTATATTGCTTTAGATACAATCAAACCTAGTTTGCTCAAGCCTATCCCTTTAAGATACAATCAAATTTCTTATATTCAAATAGAACGAGATCTTTGAGCAGTGTGTACACGACACGTGTCATTGACTCAATCATGTTGATAAACGGGAGTCAACCACTCAGGATTTTAGGAACAAAAGAATCCCAACAACTGCCATATGTCAGCTCATCAGCAGCCCTAATAGTACAGTTACAACAGATTCTCCAGAAATCTCGTACGTGCAGCGCTCCTACGCGCCAAACACCCCTACATATATCGTATATCTGCCCGCCAATAAATAGAAGAAGTCCTCCTTCAGTCAGGATCTTTGACGGCTTCTTGATTGGCAAATAGTCACGAGACACATATAGATCTTGGACTTGCGTATCGACTGGCCAACGATACATATAAGACGAGTATTAGGTTATACTACTAATAGGATTTCATGATAGAAGACTAGTAGTTATTAGAGTTATGACATTGGATGGGAAGAATATAATTGGGCGTTGACCTCCTCCCTATCTATCATAAACTCGCTTGCCACTAAGGAATGATAGGTAGACTATATGCTATACAGTCGTTCAATACTGAGGAATGGTATATAGTACTTAGACTCGCTACTGAGGTATTGTTTATCTTGACTTGAATTGGAGGTTATGCGACCATGCACTATTCTTGACTGCATTACACCTAGAGTGGTTAGGTGACCTTATCCTTTAGGTATATGTACTTTTGATTTATGTACTTATGCCTGATCATGGCTTGTAATAGTATTTTGTCACGGACTGGTTTGCCACACATTGTCCTCGTTTGGTTGTAGGTGTGGTTCACTGCTTTAATGATAAAATACTGAACCTTGTTGTGGTCCGGATACTATATCAGACCATGTTATGATCCGATTAACTTACTTTCGAGCAGTTTATATTCACTATTATGGCATGTTTTTAGTATCTTGTTATGTCTCTCTGAGGACCTGATGATTTCTCCAGGGGTGTATTTTCGTGACTTTTCGCAGGTGTTCTAGCCAAACACGTGATCTTCTCTATTATATTGAAGATGACTTGCTTTTGGATCATCCTTTGCTACTCTTGACAAATCTTTGTTTATGTATTACTCTTATTTAAATGGTTGGTAGTGGATTTGACTCCGCTCAACGACTTGTACAATGACAATTCATAGTTGATTTATGATATAATTATTATTTATTTTGTGGATGAGCTTAGTTGTCGTGCTTATACTGTATTTATAGCTTACGTATATTACATATACGGCTGGCATATCTATGTACCTAGTGTTTGCAAAAACAAAAAAAGGTGTTTGATTATAAACTGAAAAGAGTGTACAAGAGTACAAGTTGATTTTTGGAGAAGTACAACTATAGGAATCTGATCAGAAGACGATCATTTTATCCCTTGGACGATACAATATTGAAGAAGAAAGCCTTTGGAGAGTGCTGCAGCAAGTGCTCAGGAGATTAGGATCATTAGTCATCCTTTTGAAGCGATTTAAAACTCTATTTATAGAGTTCTGAAATAACTGTCATCCAGTTATTCTGATTGGCACAGACATCAATTGGCGCACCCTTATCCTTCGTGCGAACAGTTAACCTAACTACATGGGACGTGTGGCATTTTGTGAGAGAGATGTGCGTGGTCGTAGGCAGTGTCATGTGCATGATTAGTGGCATGCGTACCACGTCATCTAACTGCTTTGGATGATAATTGAGTGATTAGTGCCAACTGTTTAATCGGTCGCTATCTGCTGTTTAGTACCATCTTCTTAATTTATTTATTACCTCGTGCCAAATGCAAATAGCGTGAGGCATCTGTCAGTCATTATGATGACTCTGACACAATCTTCTCGAGCGCCGCACGTTCGGGATTTAAAATTGATTTTCTTCGACTGTCGTGCTGTCTGTCATGAAGAAGAATGTTTTGCTTCTCGGAGAAGATTTCCACGTGTCATCCAGTGCCACCTGATGCCAGCACCATCTGATGTCAGGCACCATCTAATGACCAACTCCATTTGATGATTTGAGTCTTGGCGCTTTTGTGAGTAGCGCATGGTAAAATTTGGAGCTTCTACACGACCCCCTTCTAAGTTTTCAAATTTGAAAAGTTCAAAATTTGAAATACTTTGAATAATTAGTGATCCTTTTGCACCATTGGCACAATACAGAATCGTAACTGACCCGCTTTTTGTGTATGGATTATGCGACTGTTACGTCTCTTTTTTGCTATAAATAGCCGACTGAAGAGAAATGAAGAACTTTCACAAAACTTTCTCTCTCGAATTCTTGTCTTCTTCCTCTTCTAAACTCTCGAAGCTTTTACTCGATTGTAACTGCCTGTTTTAAAAAATGAGGGTAAATTTGTCATTTTTTATATTCCTATATTTTTGTAAATATTTATTTATTATTATTGCATTTTGGGATTTGTTTAGTCGGGTTGGAGTTTCGTCTAGTTTTGACTTGTGTTAGTGGTCTGGGTAGTTTAGACTCTAGTCGGGACGCAAAGATTAGATAGGCATAGCCCACAAACTCACCTCATTAGGCTAGTGTATTTAGATTAAACCCATATGACAATTTTAGTCATTTAAAGATTAGAAACTTGGCCCTTTTGACCCCAAACCTTTGCATGAGTTAGATTAACCAAAGGGGACCTATTAGGTGTATATTAGACATTTTCCATTGGCCCAAACCTAACCCTTATGGCAGTTAAGAGAGGGTTCCATCTCTTTTTCATTTGCAAAGTAGCCTCCATTCCTATTTTAGTGTTCTTTCCAATCTTAAGAGCAAATCCCATTGATTCATCTCTCAAATATTCTCTTTTCTCCACCAAATTCTTTCATTCTTGCAAGGAGAGGGAGCTACAAGGATTGTGGAGCCAAGAGTAAGGAGGGGTGTCCATTTGCTTGAAGAGTCCATGTCGGATTTGTGTCCTTTGAGTTGTTCATTGGGAATCAACTCCCAATAGGTATCTCTCTCTCTCTCTAAACCTTCTCTATTTTATCTTTTCCTTGCATATTTGTTAGTTTTGAACCCTTAGGAACCACCTTCATGCATGAACCACCATCAGAAATATTTTAGAGGCTCTTTTCAGTACTCTTTAGGAGTTTGGGATAGGTTTGTTTCCCCCATGGAGAGATTCCAAAGGGGGTACACTATGTGTTTGTGTTTTTGTCCCATAGGCTTATTTGTCTTCTAATTTCAGATTTTCATGTGTTAGAGAGTAGATTAACCATGGTTAGGATGTTTAGGTTTGTTTTTATTTGAAAATGAATGTTTGAATCTAAGTATTATGGCCTACAAGCCCGATTTTTATGTAAAAATATCAAATATTGATATATTTATGGATGTGGATTGATTTGGGAGTTTTTGTATATATATATTGATTTCTGACTTGTGTGTATGTGATAGAGTGTGGGTGTGTTAGTGTTAAGTTAGTGAGTTAGATAATCTAGTTAGTAACCTAGATAATATAGTTAGTATGTGTTTCTTTTGTCCAAAATAACCCAAATTCGTCATAATTTTCATCCACGTTTTTATACCCAGAGTAACTTAGAAATGTCATAACTCCTAGCTCAAGACTCCGATTAATCTCCCATTTTTTTAAAGAACCGTATCGAAGTTAGCTTTCCAAATATATATATATATTGATAGCCAAATTCGTTCTAGAACTTTCTGTAAAACTGTTTGAGTGTCAGCTGTCCGAAAGACGAGCACGTTTCGGTGTTTTTGCGATTTCGAGAGCTTCCGGACACGAAAATGCGATCCGTTTGAAGTTTCGGAAATCTAATACGAAGGGCTACGACATACTTTAATTCTAGAATTTAGTGAATAGGTCTAATGGGTGCAGTATTAATTTTAAGTAGAAAACTGACTATACGACATAGATATTTTGTGTATCCTATGAGCCTATATAGTATGGATATCATGTGAATGTCGGTATCATAGGTTGTCAAGAATATGTATGATATAGTACATATATATATATATATATATATATATATATATATATATATATATATATATATATATTATTGTTAGATAATATATGTTAGTATAGTGTGTGTGTTTGAATGAGATAAGGATGTGTGTGGTTAGTAGAGAGAAGTAAGATTGATAGAGGATATGTGCTAGTGTGTGTTTGATGTTGTATAGATGGTAGTGTAATGTGTGTGTTGTGAAGGTGAGAGAGTTGGGAGGAACATGCCATCCTATTTGACTTGAGGCTAGTGTAGTTTCTTGAGTGATTTGTGTTTCGGTTGAGTGGTAGTGTATTTGTATATAGATGTGTGTGGGTGTGTTAGAAGAGATGGGGTGGATTTGGTATATGTGTTTGTGTGTGTGCTAGTGTTGGAGTGGAGAGGAATTTAGATATTGTATGTATGGATATTTTAGTATGTTAGTGGTTATGTTAGAATCTATGTAGAGGTATCTTAGAAGTTAGATAGTGATATCTTGTATAAGTTAGATAGTTGGTTGTGTTAGTCTATGTTATTGTTAGTTAGAGATGACATATGTTAGTTGGTTAGAGTTAGAGATGAATATATATACATATATGTTATGGTTAGATATTAGTTAGTGGATGTTAGTTGTTTTAGGTTTCTAAGTTAGAATAGATGGTTAGAAGTTATATGTTAGAGTTGGTTAGTATCTTGCATTAGAGATATAAGTTAGGATATAGAATGATATCTTAAGATACCATAGTGGTATCTTAGGATATTTTGGGTATTTGCCTATTACCTTAAGGTAATGTATTTACCTACAAGGCAAAGGGGACTTACCTACAAGGTAGAGGGGGTTTATTTTATACTAAGGTATTAGATACTAAGGTATTGTCTATCTAATATTTTAGGATGGATGGTTAGAGGCTAGATATTTAAAGTATTTGTATTAGAGGTTAAGGTATTAGTTTCCAACCAAGGTAATGGTTTACCTTACCTTAAGGTAATGAGTTTACCTTATTACAAGATAAGGTATTGGGTTTACCTAGGTAACTAAGGTTAAATATCTAAGTTATTGGTTAGCTAGTAGCTTAGGATAGATATTAGATATCTAAGATTGGTATCTTGGTAGTTAAGGTATTTATACCTAGACTAAGGTACTGGGCTTTCAACTAAGGTATTGGTATTAGGTTATCAATAGGGCCAAGGTATATGTTGGTATCTTACTAGTATCTAATATCTATGTTGGTGTCTTAGGATGTAGATGAGTGGGTATCCTAAGATACAAATGAGTATCTTAGAGGGTAAATTAGTAGGCTAAGGTAATGTCTAAGGTATTGACAAGGTAATGGCAGTTACCTATAGTCTAAGGGTAAGGTATTGGTCGGATATTGAGATAGACGGTTAGATACTAGTCTAAAGTATTAGTAGGATCTATTAGCCTAGGTTAGTGAGTTATCTACTAACCTAAGATAATATATTACTAAGGTAAGGATATTACCTAGTATCTAAGGTATTGGGTTATCTTGGTAGGTAATGGTTAGACTTGGGTTATCTTGGTAGGTAATAGTTAGACTTGGGTTATCTTGGTAGGTAATGGTTAGAAGTGGGTTATCTTGGTAGGTAATGGTTAGAAGTGGGTTATCTTGGTAGGTAATAGTTAGAAGTGGGTTATCTTGGTAGGTAATGGTTAGAAGTGGGTTATCTTAATAGGTAATGGTTAGAAGTGAGTTATCGTGGTAGGTAAAGGTTAGGAATATGATACGTGACTTAGATTTTACCATGTTTGACTAAGGTTGACTATTTTGACTCAAAGTCAACTGCAAGTCAACATTGGACGTAGATTGGACTAGGAGTTGACTAGAATTGACCAGCTGACCAAAAGTCAACTGTGGGTCAACTATTAGCTAGTTTGACCTAGAATAGATTAGAAGTTGACCAGAGATGACCAGTTGACCAAAAGTCAATTGTAGGTCAACCCTTGACATAGTATGATCTAGATTGACTTGGTTTGACCTTGTTTGACCTAGTTTGACTTTGTTAGATCTAGTATAACTTAGTATGACTTAGATTTACTTAGATTGACTTAACAAGACCAAGTTTGATATAGTTTGACTTTGTTAGACCTAGTATGACTTAGTATGACTTAGTTTGACTTAGTTGACTTGGTGTGACTTAGTTTGACTGAGTTTGACCTAGATTTGCATAGCATATACCAGAAATCATGCCATACACTGTTAAACCCTAATTAACTCATGATATCTCATCTTTAGGTCAGTGACATCACTCTGAGCATCTATTCTCACTGGCAGCTCAGGATCGTAGGCGAGTACATTTACTGATATTTTTTATTGTCTTGATATCTGCTATATCCGATTCAGTTGTAGTGTCTTTCTTGATTCCCGACACAATGGTTCACGGACTAGTATATGTTGGATCCTGTCATGAGATGTTATTCCTGGACTTTCCTGGTATATTTGTACATTATTCGATCTTGTTTTTCTTGTACTTGTATAGACACCGATTTGAGAGTGGGCTGGCCCCCTGCTTTTGAATCACGTGTCATGACGTGATATGTTCGGATCCATTATACTACTCGGGGATGGGGAGTTATTAGAGGTTATGTGATCAATATCCTCATGTCACTATTTTTGTGCTTTCGTCACCCTCACCGCACGTAGGGTGTAGCGAGATCTTATATTTCTTGTGCTCGCTTTCCATGTTGGCCGGCTTGACCCTTCTTGAGATTTTCCTATGATAGTCGGGCCAAATGGAATAGCCTGATCATGTGTCCCAAGCCGATCACATAATGCTCTAGTTTCTCATGGCACCATTTTATGTTTACGTTTGTACATCATATATTCTTGTTCTATTCTACATTCCTGTATTTCATACCATGACATGATATCCAGTTTACATATCCTGTTTATATTTTCTATTTTGATATTTCATCTTATTTTTTATTATAATTGTCTCTTATATAATTTGTCAACTCATATGTGTCACGACCCGCACCCGGTTTTCGGACGCGAGCTCGTGAACAAGCCAGCTACTTATCGAGCGGACTCCAGCCCGACTCGAGTACGTATAAGCTGTCAAGGTCATGGGTATCATGTCTAATCTAAACTATATCTCAATTCACAAGAATTATATAAACAAGAATAAACAAGTATGGGTCATGGTCTGCAGCCTATTAGCATATTGTTCGATTAGACTCTAAGAATGATATGAGTCTATAAATAAGTATTGTATATCATGGTACTGAATATAAAACACGAGAGGATAATAAAGAAATATCACAAGCAAATACATGTATCATGCATCACAATCCTCTACCATCCCGCTCTGCTAACTAACTCCATACAATCGCTAAACCTGAAGAGATCATCTGGTCCTTAGAGGACTAGCAAGTTACATAAAACATGCCTATCTAACAGTTTAATCGTGCACTAATATAACCATGGTATAAACAGGAACTAGACATGAGACTGACATGTGGCTACTGACAGGTAACTATGAACACGGATACGGGATCAACTATGCATAAATGAACTGCTAGAAGATCAACGGAATACCAACCCTCGCCCCGAATGTGGACTCACAGGTCAGTTTCAAGACAAATCACCCTCACCCTGTATATGGACTCGCAGGTGCAAAGGACAACCCTCGTCCCGTGTATGGACTCGCAGGTTGTGGGAAAGATAAAGGAATAGCAGTTCACTCACACATACTTGCAGACACGACTCAGTCAAGATACAGGTGAAGACACGGTACAACTCAGTCATGACACAGGTAAGGACAACTCTAGCATGATCCATGACGTAAACAAGCCTAGTATAACTACACTATCAAGTCATGAAATACTGATATACAAGCAAGACAATAAACTGGTAAACGTGGTATCATATAAATCTATAACAACTAATGTAACTAAATATAACATACCACAACAGGCGTACTATAAGCATGAAAATAAACTATAGAGGGGGGCAAGGTATACTTGCCTGGTGGTAGCACGAAGAGCCAACAATAAACCATCAATCAGTAAGCCAAATAAATCCAAATCTCACAAATGTCTCCGAAAGCTGAAACAGACATTGTCAACATTCTCAGAATAGTCAAATTAGCTAGGATTACCTGTCCTTAAGTCCAATTCTGGACAAAGGGGCAAAACGGTAATTTTGGGCAAAAATGATATCCGCCGTTGGACCCGCTTTGTACCGAAAATCGTGCCAGAGTCAATGGTCTCTAAATTCGTCAAACTATATGTCAACAGGTTCAATTTTTCGATACGAACCAAACCATATGTCCAAAGTTGGATTCCGACGGGCCGTGCACAAAATCACCGTTGAGTAGGACCGTGGGGCCAGCAAAACGGCGATCCGATCAACTGTCTCAGAATCGGACCAAACTTGCCATACAAGACCAGAAAAATGATATGGTCCTATTGGCTCAAGTTTTGTCTCGATCTGACGAGCATGCACAAAGTAATTGGAGTTTGTGCAAAGTGGTCGATACAGTGAATTTCGACGGATACGCATCAAATTCGTCGCGCACACGCGACCAATTTGAATTCTGTCAAAGCCCACACGACCACAAAGCCGTTACGCACCTTTCGATGCCTTCGGTTCGTGACCACGTGGCACGGATTGGTGGAACGCACGTCGTATCGAAGGGTTTTTATGATTTTTTACAATTTCAAAACAAGTTTTTCTCCAATTTCAAACTAATTTATCTTATTGTCCTTTTATCAAAAATTAAACTAAAAGAAGGGTTGAAATCCTGGTTGTATAGTCTAAAACTCTATTCAAATAGATTTCTAAGTTTTCCTACAGATTTGTAGAAATCTGTCTTCCAAAGTCAGGATCGGGGTTGGTCATTCTGTCTCGGTTTCGACAGTTTTCTATCGATTTCGGAATCGATTCTCACTGCTTCCATTACGAAATAAAAAAAAAGTATTTGAAGAGCCTCAGGGGGGTTTACATCAGGTACGTACCGGAAGAGACATATCGAAAAATGATCCATCGCGCGTGAAGATTCGACGTTGCAAAGTGGGCCTTGCACTGCCGCTGCTGCTGTCGATTTTCGGCATGTCATCGGCCGACGTTCGACCCCCGGCCAGCCTGCGGCGGCACGCGCGTTCACAGGGGAGAGGCGCGATAGGTTTTAGGGTTTAAGGCTTAAACCTCTCGATCTCTCTCTCATCTTATATATAGATGTGTACGATTTTGGCGAACTAGGAAGGAGGCCGTGCGGTTTGGGCTATTCTGGGTGAGCGGTTTGTGGAGTTTTGCTGCTGTATGTTCAACCAAGGGCTCGGGTGGCCCAATGGCTCCTATGCGGGTTGGGGAAGAAAGTTGGGCCGGTTCTGGATGGCCTGGGTTGGGCCGGGCTGCTTGGCCTGTTTGCTTGGCTCATTAATCTACTTTCTTTTTATAATTCTGTATTATTAGCCTATATAAATCTATATACATACAAGTACCTATGTACATATATACATTTACATTTATTTACATACATATACATATATATATATATATTTATATATACATACACACGTATATATATATATATATATATATATATATATATATATATATATATATATATATATATATATATATATATATATATATTTATATAAAAAAAAAAATATATATATATATATATTTATATATATATATATATATATATATATATATATATATATATATATATATATATATATATATATATACGTAACATATACACATGTATAATATATATTTATATATACATATACGTACACACATATATGATAACAAATAATTTACATGTATATCCATAAATAGATATTCAAAAAATTCTAAATACAAAACCTAGCAATAATCCGATTACCATTAAATATTAATATAATAATTCATATAATCAGTTTAGAGGAATTTATGTGCTAAACCCAAAAATATTTATAAAATATTTGCACTTATCAAAATATGTCGATACGGCCGTATTGGTCTCACTACATGCTTACACGGGCTTGTGCTCAGTTCGAGTCCAGTCCGGGCTGGTTTGGTACAACCGGGTCAATTAATAAGTTCAATATTATTAATAAATAATAATTTAATTATCTAGTGATTAAGTCACAACTAGCATGGTTTTCCCAGCTAGGACATCACTATGACTCGGCCTTCCCTACCAGGGCTAATACACTAGTCAAAGCACGCTATTGCACTATCTGTGCCATGATTTCTAGTCGTCTGGTACTTCAAAACTCAACCATGGGTAAAGTCATCTACTGTAATAATTAACTAAATAATTAATTCTAAAATTCTAAAAATTACTATTTAAATCAAATAAATAATAATAAAAAATAATTCCAGATTTTCGGAAAGGGGAGCTACAAATCTACCCACCTTAAAAATAATTCCGTCCTCGAAATTCTAATTCATAGCTATTCCTTAAAATTCCAAGTCCACTATTTCTTAAATCTCCTCAAAATTTAATTCCTCCAAAAATAGTTTATATCTATCTACTAGTCATTTTGTAACTACGAAACTTCGAGGACTTCTACCCACCTTTGGTCATACTACTCCTCAAAACACTGGTCACTAAAATCTTATATTCTTCTAACTACTTGCTAATAATTCTACCAAAAATATCTTAGCATATGGCATCTATAATCCCTTATATCTATAAAAAACCAACATTCAATAGTCAAGCAATATTATACTATAATTTTAAGAATTTTTGGCAAATCCTAGACAGCACGATCATTCGTCATCCCGAAATAAAAGGGACGAGAATCAATGGCACATGAAGCAAGGAAGTATAATCGAGAGCAAATATGGTATTTTCAAGGACGTAGAGAATTTCTAGGAGAATTTTCTAGGCAGAGTGGATTGAGATTTCTAAGGTTTAGTCATTGTCACAGGCTCGTACCAGTACAGTTACGTAATCGATATGATATGCTCTGACCTGCATGGGCCACCACAAAAACTTGTCACGACCCGCACCCGATTTTCGGACGCGAGCTTGTGAGCAAGCCAGCTACATATCGAGCGGACTCCAGCCCGACTCGAGTACGTATCAGCTGTCAAGGTCATGGGTATCATATTTAATCTAAACTATATCTCAATCCACAGGAATTATATAAACAAGAATGAACAAGTATGGGTCATGGTCTGCAGCCCATTAGCATATTGTTCGATTAGACTCTAAGAATGATATGAGTCTATAAATAAGTAGAGTATATCATGGTACTGAATATAAAGCACGAGAGGATAATAAAGAAATATCACAAGCAAATACCTGTATCATGCATCGCAATCCTCTACCATCCCGTTCTGCTAACTAACTCCATACAATCACTAAACCTGAAGAGATCATCAGGTCCTCAGAGGACTAGAAAGATACATAAAACATGCCCATCTAACAGTTTAATCGCGCACTAATATAACCAGGGTATAAACAGGAACTAGACATGAGACTGACATGTGGCTACTGACAGGTAACTATGAACACGGATACGGGATCAACTATGCATAAATGAACTACTGGAAGATCAATGGAATACCAACCCTCGCCCCGAATATGGACTCGCAGGTCAATTTCAAAATAAATCACCCTCGTCCCGTATGTGGACTCGCAGGTGCAAAGGACAACCCTCGCCTCGTGTGTGGACTCGCTGGTTGTGGGAAAGACAAAGGAATAGCTGTCACGCCCCAGAACCAGAATACTGGAGAGCGGGGGCCGACATAGCCAGCTACGTATATTGAAATGGAAACCACCTCGATATACGGTCACGACTGTCAAGATATGTGAGGGTTTTCTACAAGCCAACAGTCTCTTATGGTCATGAATAAGCCTAGTATCTCAATCACCATAAGTAAGTAAAGTCGCAAGATGTATGATCATTAAATATACAATAATAAGACGTCCCAAATATTACATATTCAGCTGATCATGAAGCTAGTCGTTACAAAATGTTAGGACTAGCAAGTGTTTAGTCATACATGATCAACCATAGGATTTGTCAATCATGTTTACAGCCCGTAGGCAGACAGTAAGTAAAAGTGCTACGAGCTAACAGGTGCTCGTCGGCTAAACGCCTCAAAAGAATAATATTTACAATAGAGTGAGCGAAACAAAATAGAAAACCCACTCTTGGCCCGGATTTCGTCTAGTGTTCACCATTGGGCTGGAAGCTTGGTAGATCCTCGGGAGCTGCTCCGAAATCTGGCCACACAAAACCAGCTGGGTCAACCCCAGAAAGAGCAAGTGCCACAAGGAGGCCACAAAATAAGAACAAAAGCTAGCAATCAGCACAGAAAATCTAATATTAAAACTAAAATTACGAAAACATGTCAGGATGATATACGACGAGATAACCATAGAACTATTCCGATAGCCAGGTTACAACCCGTAAACCAAACAAGGACCGGGATTGTAACCCTTCATTTGAACAGAGCTTGGTTTCTCACCATTTATCGACAAGATAATAATACAAGAAATCAAGACAGGGAGCAATCTTGTACTGGATCAAGACATGGCTAGACTGGTTATACCTCATTCAATCAATCACGGCCAAGCAGATACTACGGCTTACTACTTTAACTAACTAGGGTTATCACAGGCCTAATTACTAACAAGATGCAATGAGATGATTCCACAGCCACAAGCCCTGCAGACCATCCAGATTACCCAGGTCGAAAATTAGGGGTTAAATTCAGGTGGGTACATCGCCCAGAAGACAAATGTACCCTTAGGTGACTTAGAGGGTGCAACACGCGACGGTGTGCTGGAAATGTGCCCTACTCGACGGCAGGCTACAGATCCCAAGAGCGCCCAGGTAACGGGATTGCCTGTAGCTGTGTCATCTCTTCATGACTACTGTGTTATTCTAGTTATTAACCTTAATCCATTTTAGTAGGTACTCCTGACCGTGGTACTCAGGAGTCCCATCATAGACATGATGCGAGACTGGACAAGTGGATTTAACAAGCAAGCAAGAAAGAACCACCCACGGTGTCAAGACAGGTCAAGCTAAGTTATTAGGTCATGTCAAGCCAGGAGTGCGCCGTCACCGGCCACTATCAAGTTATCAAGATAAATCATGTTAGGGTACTTGTCAGGAGTGCGCCACGACGGGCCACTATCATGTCAGGTTGGTCATGTCAGGAGTGCACCACTATGGGTCACTGTCGTGTTATACTAGATCCTTGTCATACCATGCCGTGTACAATAGTCATTCCAAACATATTAAGTAAAATCAAGTTCATGACAAAAGGCGTAAGGATATAAAATGGGCGTAAAATATCTAATAAAATATCAATATACAGGGCTATAGAAGAGTCAAGCTTAAAGAAATAAGACCACAACTCCAAGAGCCAATGGGTTAAGCAAGGGGTCAGGGGAGCAGCGTAGGTGAAAAGTCACGCACGCTACAGAGAGCAACGTAGGTGAAAAGTCACGCACGCTTCAGAGAACAGCGTAGGTGAAAAGTTACGCATGCTACAGAGAGCAGCGTAGGTGAAAAGTCACGCACGCTGAGAGAGCAGCGTAGGTGAAAAGTCACGCACGCTCAAGGGAGCAGCGTAGATGAAAAGTCACGCACGCTGAGAGAGCAGCGTAGGTGAAAAGTCACGCACGCTGAGAGAGCAGCGTAGGTGAAAAGTCACGCACGCTCAAGGGAGCAGCATAGGTGAAAAGTCACGCACGCTCAAGGGAGCAGTGTAGGTGAAAAGTCACGCACGCTCAAGGGAACAGTGTACGTGAAAAGTCACGCACGCTCAAGGGAGCAGCGTAGGTGAAAAGTCACGCACGCTCAAGGGAGCACGCTTCCAACAGGGAGCGTACCCAAGTCTGCGTACGCACGCTAAAGAGCGCACGCAGCTCAGTGTGCGTAAGCTAAACAGCTCTGCACACTGCTCACTGTCTTCTCCAAACAGCAAGAACACCATGGATGAACCCAAGGCTTCAAGCATCATAACTTGGCCATCCGAACTCCAAATCCAGATTTCCAAGGTTCCAACTTGGGTAGAATTAAATGCTCTTCCACTTGGAAACACCAAAACCTATGAAAATCCAACTTAAAGAGATCAAACCATGCAAAATCCGAAAATAGAAATAACTTAGATCTAGAGCAAAGGAGACTTCAAATCACAAAACACCAAGTTCTAATGTTGATCACCATGTCCTAATCTAGCAAATGAACCAAGAAAAATAGGGCTCTCATGAAGTGGCAAGGTGCACTTGCCTAGGGTTAGGAGAGTTGTGGAGGAAGGAGAAGAAGAAGAAGAAGAAGAAGGAAATTAATGGTGGAAGTTATGAGAAAAGAGAGAGTGGTAGGTGGGGAATATAAAGAGGGTGGGTTATGGTGTGTTGAGGGGATAACATAGGCTTAAGGTGATCCAATACTCATAAACCAAACCAAACCGAACCAACCCAATAAAACCAAGCCATGCCAAAACCCAAAATACAGGAAATATCGAAATCCCACAAGTTGAGAAAAATAAAATATATGCTAAAATCCAGATACGAGTATAAATACGAAATACGGGAAATACGGGAAATGAGGGTGACAACTCTACCCACCTTAAAAGAATTCCGTCCTCGGAATTTAATCAAGGAGCTAGAGATTGTCACGACAAGCTACATTAAGCACAGGCAAGTTATACTAAGCAATTCAATCATACAATCATACAATGCAAGCAATGAAGGGAAAATGTAAGGCATAAGAAAGACATTACACCTCACGAGTCAAACAGGTAGGGATATCGCGATCGAATGTCGTCCTCACGCTCCCACGTTGACTCACCTAGAGAGTGATGACCCCAAGCAACATGGACTAATTTAATAGTCTTGTTCTTGAGTATCTTCTTCCTCCGGTCCAAAATAGACACGGGCCTCTCCTCATACGAAAGGTTGGTACCAACAACCAATTTCGAATGGTCTAGGAAGTGGCTCGGGTCCGGAATATACCGTCGTAATTGGGACACATGGAATACATCATGCACCTCACTTAGCGACGGCGAAAGAGCGAGACGATAGGATACATCTCCTACTCGCTCTAGAATATCGAACGGCCCTATATACCTAGGACTAAGCTTTCCCCGCACGCCAAAGCGAATGACGCTGTGGTTAGGCGAGATCCTAAGGAATACATGGTCACCGACAGCAAATTCTAAGGGACGCCAATGAGCATCGGCCAATGGCACTGGCGGTCATGGGCAACTCGGAGGTGATCTCTGACCTTCCTGACCACTTCAACCGTCTGGGAAATCAACTCGGGTCCGAGCATCTGCCTCTCTCCGACATCGTCCTGTGCTAGCGGGGATCTGCACTTCCTGCCATAGAGAGCCTCGAAAGGTGCCATCTGGATGCTGGCCTGATAACTGTTGTTGTATGAGAATTCCACCAGGTGCAGATGATTCTCCCATGAACTACCGAAGTCAAGGGTACAAGATCTCAACATATCTTCAAGAGTCTGGATTGTGCACTCTGATTGACCATCCGTCTGTGGGTGATAAGCTGAGCTGAATTGAAGGCGAGTCCCCAAACTCTTCTGTAAGCTGCACCAAAAGTGTGATATGAATCTTGAATCCCGGTCTGAGGTGATGCTGACTGGCACACCGTAAAGCCTGACGATCTGCCTGAGGTACATCTTTGCTAGCTGCGCCGTCGACTGTCCAACTCTGAATGGGAGAAAGTGTGCCACCTTGGTAAGCCTGTCCACAATTACCCAAATAACATCTCTGCCGGCCGGAGATCTGGACAATCCGGTCACAAAATCCATGGTTATATGTTTCCATTTCCATTTTGGGACCGGTAAGGGTTGAAGAAGTCCAGCAGGCCTCTGATGTTCAGCTTTAACCTGTTGGCAAACCAAACACCGAGAGACAAACCGGGCTATCTTCCTCTTCATGCCATTCCACCAGAAATGCTGACGAATATCACGGTACATCTTCGTACCACCCGGATGAATAGAATATTGTGAACTGTGGGCTTCTGCCATAACTTCCTGTCTGATATCTCCACTGGGTACACAAAGACGAGTGCCGTGCCGAAGTGTACCGTCTTTATGGATACGTAACTCTGACCTTCTTCCTGCTTCACACTCTGCTCTGAGTCGCTGGATCTTAGAATCTGTTGACTGCGCCACCCGGATTCTCTCAACTATGCTGGACTGAACCTGTAGACTGGCCATCAATGCCACACTGGTAGGAAGAATCACTTCAATTCCCATCTTCTGAAGATTTGCCAATAATTCTGATTGCACCGTCAGGAAATAAACTCCGGCTCTCCTGCTCAATGCATCTGCTACGACGTTGGCCTTCCCGGAATGATACTGCAAATCCACATCATAGTCCACCAGTAGCTCGAGCCATCTTCTCTGCCGCATATTAAGGTCCTTCTGGGTGAAAACATACTTCAGGCTCTTATGATCAGTAAAGATCTCCACTCTATCTCCGTACAAGTAGTGTCTCCACAATTTCAAAGCAAACACTACCGCCGCCAATTCCAAGTCGTGGGTCGGGTAATTCTTATCATGATTATGTAGTTGACGTGACGCATAAGATATTACCTTCCCATGCTGTATCAAGACACACCCCAATCCTCTGCTTGAAGCGTCGCAATAAACTGTGAATCCTCCGATCCCATCTGGAAGGGTAAGAATGGGAGCCGTTATCAAACCTCGCTTCAACTTCTCAAATGATTCCTGACACTCTGCTGTCCAAACAAACGGCATATCTTTGCGGGTCAACTGGGTCATCGGCGCTGAAATCCTTGCAAAATCTGAAACGAACCGCCGGTAGTAGCCGGCCAATCCAAGGAAGATGCGAACCTCTGCCACTAAGCTGGGTACCGGCCATGACTCGATAGCCACAATCTTCTGGGGATCCACTTCCACTCCTCCTCGGGTAATGATGTGACCTAAGTACGAAATACGATCGAGCCAGAACTCGCATTTACTGAACTTGGCATACAACTGATGCTCCCTAAGCGTCTGAAGGACGACTCTGAGATGCTGCTCATGCTCTGCTTCACTCTTGCTGTAGACCAGGATGTCATCTAGGAACACGATCACAAATTGGTCCAAGTAAGGCATAAAAATGCGATTCATGAGGTCCACGAATACGGCCGGCACATTGGTCGCTCCAAAGGGCATAACAAGAAACTCCCAATGTCCATACCTCGATCTGAATGCTGTCTTCGGGATGTCCTGTTCTCTGACTCTGATCTGGTGGTATCCCGACCACAAGTCGATCTTCGAAAACACAGAAGCCCCTCGGAGCTGATCAAACAAGTCATCTGTCCTCGGAAGAGGGTATCTGTTCTTGATTGTCACCGAATTCAAGGTACGATAATCAACACATAGCCTGGATGTACCATCCTTCTTTTTCATAAGAAGCAACGGGGCTCCCCAAGACGATCCGCTAGCACGGATGAATCCCTTGGTCCTCAGTTCTTCAATCATCTTGTACAAAATCTCCAATTCTGAAGGTGCCATCCTGTAGACTCGCTCTGATACTGGTGCTGTCCTGGGAATCAAGTCTATAATGAACTCAATCTCCCGTTCCGGCGGCATCCCTGGAAGCTCCTCTGGAAAGACATCTGGAAACTCTTCAACTATCCGAGGTAACTGCACTGCTGCTACTGCCATCCGCAATGCTGGGGAAGATGGCTCCACCGCGCCTCTGGAAAACGAAAACTCTCGCTCGCCGGGGATACTAAAGACAACTCTGCCAATATGGCAGTCTATCCTAGCATACTGGTTCCTCAACCAATCCATGCCTAGGACTACATCATCGTCTGCCATAGGAAACTCTATGAATCTAGCGGGGAACTCCCTACCGCTAACTATGATTCGACACGAGGAAAACACTCAATCTACTCCCACAAGGCCATTACCAGTAAGTATATTGAGTCTCACTGATAATGACTAGGGCTCCAATCCTATCCGTGTCACGAATCGTACAGACATAAATGAATGCGATGAACCAGAATCAAATAATACAGACGCTGGAGAGGAGTTGACGAGAATAGTACCTGCCACTACCTCACCTAGTGCAACTTCTTCTTCCATAGCCATCATCATGGCCTGACCTTGTCCTCTGGCTGCTGGTCCCCTCTGCTGGAAACCTCTCTGCCTATTCTGGGTCTGAGCTTGGGCTTGTGCATACTGCTGGGGTACTGTTGCTGGAATGCCTGAGACTGAGGCGGCAAGGGCCTCGAAGACTGATACTGCTGCTGTTGAACTGGTGCTGGGGCCGGTCCTCTCACCGAAGAACTAAAAGGGTTGGATGCTGATGAACCACCCCTATTCGGGCAAGCCCCTATCCTATGATCTGCTGCTCCACAAGCCAGGCACAATCCCTGCGCCCTGCGATAATCTGCCACCACATGCCCTGGCTTCCCGCAATGAGAACATCCCATCGCGGAAGTCTGCTTCTGCTTCTGCTGCTGCGGGTACGTCGGGGTTGAATGCTGAACCGACGTTACTGAGGCCGCCCGCCTCGGAGTTCCAATGGTCAATCCCCTAGCTGTCGGGGCTGGAGCTGATGATCGGTGCATCTGACTGTGGGACCGCTTTCTACCTCCGGTCCTATCCACGATCCTCTGGGAGGTGTACTCATGCCTCCTAGCTGATCTCAAAACTATATCGAACGTCTGGTGCTCGAACTGATCAACCGCCAACAAGATCTCCAAATGCAGTCCCTGCTGGAACCGCTGGGCCCTATCAAACTCGGTCGCCACCAAGGTGGGGGCAAACCTACTGAGTCTAGAAAACTCCGATGCATAACTATCGACTGTTCTGCCTCCTTGCTTCAAGTTGGTAAATCTGGTCTGCAGGTCGTACCGAGCCACAGTATCGAAATACTTCGTCTGGAACCTCTCTCTAAACACCGCCCAAGCAATGGGTGCCACTAATCCCATGGCTTGCGCCGCCCACCAACTGCGAGCCAAGTCCAACAACTGCAGGTGTACCACCGCCACCTTCTCATTCTCGGGTGTCCTAGCTGCTTCCAGAATCACCTCGGTATCCTGAAGCCATGCATCTGCGGCAATCGCATCGTCGCTGCCGTCGAAGAAAGGAGGGTTCAATCGCTTGAAGCTGTTGGCCGCCTGGTTCCCTGGATGTCCGCCTCGGGTCAAAGCATCTTGAACTGTCTGGTGCAGGGCGTCGCTTCGACGATCCTGGGAAGCTATCAAGGTTCTGATGAGGCCTACTAAGGTACCATCCTCTGGCTCTACGGGCTGGACGGGCCGAACTGGTGACTCTCCTCCCGTAGGCACAACTCTGGAGGCTACCCCGGAATGCTGGGCTTGATCACCGGGTTGCTGCTGATCTGCGGAAAGTGCTCCACCTCGTCGATCGGTAGGACCAGGTACAGTGTCACTGAAGAAGACGACACAGGGAACAATAAGGAAAGGACCAGGACAGATCAACGATATAAGCACAGGATCAGGGCAAGAATCCAAGGATTCAGAGGATACGAACTGAGATCAAGGACGAGTACTGATTGAGACATCTATCTGGTAAACCCCCACATATCTTGATTTACAAGACCTGTATGGGCCACCACTTAAACCATGTCACGCCCCAGAACCAGAATACTGGAGAGCGGGGGCAGACATAGCCAGCTACGTATATTGAAATAGAAACCACCTCGATATACGGTCACGACTATCTAGATATGTGAGGGTTTTCTACAAGCCAACAGTCTCTTATGGTCATGAACAAGCCTAGTGTCTCAATCACCATAAGTAAGTAAAGTCGCAAGATGTATGATCATTAAATATACAATAATAAGGCGTCCCAAATATTACATATTCAGCTGATCATGAAGCTAGTCGTTACAAAATGTTAGGACTAGCAAGAGTTTAGTCATACATGATCAACCCTAGGATTTGTCAATCATGTTTACAGCCCGTAGGCAGACAGTAAGTAAAAGTGCTACGAGCTAACAGGTGCTCGTCGGCTAAACGCCTCAAAAGAATAATTTTTACAATAGAGTGAGCGAAACAAAATAGAAAATCCACTCTTGGCCCGGATTCTGTCTAGTGTTCACCATTGGACTGGAAGCTTGGTAGATCCTCGGGAGCTGCTCCGAAATCTAGCCACACAAAACCAGCTGGATCAACCCCAGAAAGAGCAAGTGCCACAAGGGGGCCACGAAATAAGAACAAAAGCCAGCAATCAGCACAGAAAATCTAATATTAAAACTAAAATTACGAAAATATGTCAGGATGATATACGACGAGATAACCATGGAACTATTCCGATAGCCAGGTTATAACCCGTAAACCAAACAAGGACCGGGGTTGTAACCCTTCATCTGAACAGAGCTTGGTTTCTCACCATTTATCGGCAAGATAATAATGCAAGAAATCAAGACAGGGAGCAATCTTGTACTGGATCAAGACATGGCTAGACTGGTTATACCTCATTCAATCAATCACGGCCAAGCAGATACTACGGCTTACTACTTTAACTAACTAGGGTTATTACAGGCCTAATTACTAACAAGATGCAATGAGATGATTCCACAGCCACAAGTCCTGCAGACCATCCAGGTTACCCAGGTCGAAAATTAGGGGTTGAATTCAGGTGGGTACATCGCCCAGAAGACAAATGTACCCTTAGGTGACTTAGAGGGTGCAACAGGCGACGGTGTGCTGGAAGTGTGCCCTACTCGACGGCAGGCTACAGATCCCAAAAGCGCCCAGGTAACGGGATTGCCTGTAGCTGTGTCATCTCTTCATGACTACTGTGTTATTCTAGTTATTAACCTTAATCCATTTTAGTAGGTACTCCTGACCGTGGTACTCAGGAGTCCCATCCTAGATATGATGCGAGACTAGACAAGTGGATTTAACAAGCAAGCAAGAAAAAACCACCCACGGTGTCAAGACAGGTCAAGCTAAGTTATTAGGTCATGTCAAGCCAGGAGTGTGCCGTCACGGGCCACTATCAAGTTATCAAGATAAATCATGTCAGGGTACTTGTCAGGAGTGCGCCACGATGGGCCACTATCATGTCAGGTTGGTCATGTCAGGAGTGCACCACTACGGGTCACTGTCGTGTTATACTAGATCCTTGTCATACCATGCCGTGTACAATAGTCATTCCAAACATATTAAGTAAGATCAAGTTCATGACAAAAGGCATAAGGATATAAAATGGGCGTAAAATATCTAATAAAATATTAATATACAGGGCTATAGAAGAGTCAACCTTAAAGAAATAAGACCACAACTCCAAGAGCCAATGGGTTAAGCAAGGGGTCAGGAGAGCAGCGTAGGTGAAAAGTCACGCACGCTACCGAGAGCAGCGTAGATAAAAAGTCACGCACGCTTCAGAGAGCAGCGTAGGTGAAAAGTCACGCACGCTACAGAGAGCAGCGTAGGTGAAAAGTCACGCACGCTGAGAGAGCAGCGTAGGTAAAAAGTCACGCATGCTCAAGGGAGCAGCGTAGGTGAAAAGTTACGCACACTGAGAGAGCAGCGTAGGTGAAAAGTCACGCACGCTGAGAGAGTAGCGTAGGTGAAAAGTCACGCACGCTCAAGGGAGCAGCATAGGTAAAAAGTACGCACGCTCAAGGGAGCAGTGTAGGTGAAAAGTCACGCACGCTCAAGGGAGCAGTGTACGTGAAAAGTCACGCACGCTCAAGGGAGCAGCGTAGGTGAAAAGTCACGCACGCTCAAGGGAGCACGCTTCCAACAGAGAGCGTACCCAAGTATGCGTACGCACGCTAAAGAGCGCGTACAGCTCAGTGTGCGTAAGCTAAACAGCTCTGCACACTGCTCACTGTCTTCTCCAAACAGCAAGAACACCATGGATGAATCCAAGGCTTCAAGCATCATAAACTTGGCCATCCGAACTCCAAATCCAGATTTCCAAGGTTCCAACTTGGGTAGAATTGAATGCTCTTCCACTTGGAAACACCAAAACCCATAAAAATCCAACTTAAAGAGATCAAATCATGCAAAATTCAAAAATAGAAATAACTTAGATCTAGAGCAAAGGAGACTTCAAATCACAAAACACCAAGTTCTAATATTGATCACTATGTCCTAATCTAGCAAATGAACCAAGAAAAATAGGGCTCTCATGAAGTGGCAAGGTGCACTTGCCTAGGGTTAGGAGAGTTGTGGAGGAAGGAGAAGAAGAAGAAGGAAATTAATGGTGGAAGTTATGAGGAGAGAGAGAGAGTGGTAGGTGGGGAATATAAAGAGGGTGGGTTGTGGTGTGTTGAGGGGGTAGCATAGGCTTAAGGTGATCCAATACTCATAAACCAAACCAAACCGAACCAACCCAATAAAACCAAGCCATGCCAAAACCCAAAATACAGGAAATACCAAAATCCCACAAGTTGAGAAAAATAAAAATACATGCTAAAATCCAGATACGAGTATAAATACGAAATACGGGAAATACGGGAAATGAGGGTGACAATAGCAGTTTACTCACACATACTTGCAGACACAACTTAGTCAAGATACAGGTGAAGACACGGTACAACTCAGTTATGACACAGGTAAGGACAACTCTAGCATGATCCATGACGTAAACAAGCCTGGTATAACTACACTATCAAGTCATGAAATATTGATATACAAGCAAGACAATAAACCCGTAAACGCGGTATCATATAAATCTATAATAACTAATGTAACTAAAGATAACATACCACAAAAGACGTACTATAAGCATGAAAATAAACTGTAGAGGGAGGCAAGGTATACTTGTCTGGTGGAAGCATGAAGAGCCAACAATAAACCATCAATCGGTAAGCCAAATAAGTCCAAATCTCACAACTATCTCCGAAAGCTGAAACAGACATTGCCAACATTCTTAGAATAGTCAAATTAGCTAGAACTACCTGTCCTTAAGTCCAATTCTGGATATAGGGGCAAAACGGTAATTTTGGGCAAAAACGATATCCGCCGTTGGATCCACTTTGCACCGAAAATTAGGCCAGAGTCAATTATCTCTAAAGTCGTCAAAGTATATGTCAATAGGTCCAATTTTCTGATACGAACCCAACCGTATGTCCAAAGTTGGATTCCGATGGGCCGTGCACAAAATTACCCGTTGAGTCAGATCGTGGGGCCCGCAAAACGGCGATCCGATCAATTGTCTCCGAATCGGACCAAAATTGGCTAACAGGACCAAAAAAATAATATGGTCCTGTTGCCACAAGTTTCGTCTCGATCTGATGAGTGTGAACAAAGTAATTGAAGTTTGTGCAAAGTGGTCGATACGGTAAATTTCGACGGATATGTATCAAATTCGTCGCGCACACGCGACCAATTTAAATTTCTTCAAAGCCCACACAACCATGAAGCCGTTACGCACCTTTCGATGCCTTTGGTTTGCGACCACGTCGCCCGGATTGGCGGAACGCACGTCGTATCGAAGGATTTTCATAATTTTCTACAATTTTAAAACAAGTTTTTCTCCAATTTCAAACTAATTTATCTTACTGTCCTTTTATTAAAAATTAAAACTATAAGGAGAGTTGAAATCCTAGTTATATAGTCTAAAACTCTATTCAAATAGATTTCTAAGTTTCCCTATAGATTTGTAGAAATCTGCCTTCCAAAGTCAGGATCCGGGTTGGTCATTCTGTCTCGGTTTCGACAGTTTTCTATCGATTTCGGAATCGATTCTCACTACATCCATTGTGAAATAAAAAAGTATTTGAAGAGCCTCAGGGGGGTTTAGATCAGGTACGTACCGGAAGAGACAGATCGAAAAATGATCCATCGCGCGTGAAGATTCGACGTTGCAAAGTGGGCCTTGTACTGCCGCTGCTGCTGTCGATTTCTGGCCTGTCGTCGGCCGACGTTCGGCCCCTGGCCAGCCTGCGACGGCGCACACGCTCACAGGGGAGAGGCGCGATAGATTTTAGGGTGTAAGGCTTAAACCTCTCGATCTTTCTCTCATCTTATATATAGATGTGTGCGGTTTTGGTGAACTGGGAAGGAGGTCGTACGATTTGGGCTGATCTGGGTGAGCGGTTTATGGAGTTTAGCTGTTGTATGTTCAACCAAGGGCTCGGGTGGCCCAATGGCTCCTATGCGGGTTGGGGGAGAAAGTTGGGCCGGTTCTGGATGGCCTGGGTTGGGCCGGGCTGGCTCGGCCTGTTTGCTTGGCTCATTAATCTACTTTCTTTTTATAATTCTGTATTATTAGCCTATATAAATCTATATACATACAAGTACCTATTTACATATATACTTTTACATTTATTTACGCACATATATATATATATATATATATATATATATATATATATATACGTAACATATACACAGGTATAATATATATATATATATATTTATATATACATATACGTACACACATATATGATAACAAATAATTTACATGTATATCCATAAATTGATTTTCAGAAAATTCTAAATACAAAACCTAGCAATAATTCGATCACCATTAAATATTAATATAATAATTCATATAATCAGTTTTGAGGAATTTATCTGCTAAACCCAAAAATATTTATAAGATATTTGCACTTATCAAAATATATCGATACGGCCGTATTGGTCTCACTACATGCTTACACGGGCTTGTTCTCAGTTCGAGTCCAGTCTGGGCAGGTTTGGTACAACCGGGTCAATTAGTAAGTTCAATATTATTAATAAATAATAATTTAATTATATAGTGGTTAAGCCGCAACTTAGCCTGGTTTTCTCAGCTAGGACATCACTATGGCTCGGCATTCCCTACAAGGGCTAATACACTAGTCAAAGCACGCCATTGCACTATCTGTGCCCTAATTTCTAGTCGTCTGGTACTTCAAAACTCAACCATGGGTAAAATCATCTACCATAATAATTAACTAAATAATTATTTATAAAATTCTAAAAATCACTATTTAAATCAAATAAATAATAATAATAAATAATTCAAGGTTTTCGGGAAGGGGAGCTACAATATAGAACTGCTGTTAGTGTTTGTACTTGCTCATATCCTGACAAGATAACCCCATTGATGTGTACAGATGATCTAAAGGTCGACTGCTCGACCTTCTATGGCTACGGCATAGATGGCGAGTACGACTTGGATATTCCCGTGGAGCCGGTGCTCTTAAAGGACGTACCGTCTGCTTAGACTAGTTAGATAGGCTTGCCTGGACTGTGATCCAGCTAGTACTTCAGACTTGTAGTATATATGTTATTTGTAATTTCTATTATGTTTTTAACTCTAAACTCGTATGGGATCGTGCATATATTCCTGTTATTTTCCTTCCATCATATCTTTCATATTTCGTGCTATCTTCCTTAGATGTCTTTTGCTTGATTTGTGACATTATATACCTCCGTGCGGAGATGACAGGTACCTTTATATTGTGTCTAGATGTTGTATGTTATAGACGACCTATACAGCGTTCTACAGCCGATTCTGCGGCGTAGGCTGGACGTACCCACGTGCTCGTGCCCCTACTTAGGGTGCAGGTCGTAACACGAATGGTGCCTAAGAGATCCACGACAAAAAAAAGAAAGAGGGTGGTAGGAGCCACGTCGTGCATGCCTGCGCTGATAGTGCCACAGCATATTATACTGTCGATAAGAGCCGAGGAAGCGCACCCCGCTCTAGAAGGTGAAAAACTCATCAGAGAAGACAAAAAAATGCTCGCACCATTCGAGTGTGGCGCTACTAAGGCCAACATCGACCGCCTCTTTTAGAGTATTGGATGATGCTTTGCGCCATTTGTATCCCGTGCCACCTCTTTCAGAGTGTTGGTCGATGCTTTGCGCCATTTTCCATGTCTTAAGCATGATGCACCATCCGAAGTTATGTGTGAATCATGTGTTGACTAACTGATGTGCCATCTGATTTGAGAACTGTCACTCTGCATGCGCTAACTGAAGACTTTTCTTCATATCCCGTGCCATCCATGATTGGCGCATGGTGTTTCTTTAAGAAAATAATATTTTAACTCTTGAGTTTTCTTTTGCCGTTGATCTGAGAGAAGACCTTCATGCGGAGGAATTAGCTTCTACCTTCCAGGTGTCTGAGTATCAAGAAGACCTTTCTCATGTCACCTAACCGCATGATGATCTTCCTGAAACCAGGAGAGTTGTGCTAAAGTCTTAGGTTGACATGACTTTATTACGCCTAATGAACGGTGAACCCCTTATAAGTTTGGATCTGGTTCCCCACAAGAAGCCAGCCTTCTTGTTTGGTGAAGCTATCAAGAAAGACTGTCAGCCTAAATCAAAGCGAGAAAAGCGAGTCTATCAGAGCGAAAATAGACAAATATATCTCACTGGTATGACGAGACATATGTCCCTATCTTTTTATGCATATGCCAGCTATCCTTGAAATATGGCATGGGATCTAACTCCTTTCCAACATGCCAGGGTTGGGAGGATATGCCACAAACTAGGTCCCCAAAATAAGGATATATTTTACAGCTCATCGGAGAGGAGTAACACCCACTTGAGGGGCCTAAAACCAAGCTGCATGCCGCCTGAAGATTCTTCCCTGATGATCCCAGTTAGAATTCCTTTCTTCGCAAACCTGTTTGCTAAGGCTGAAGGAAAGTATCTGGCTAAGAATATGCGGTTGACGGTTTTGATGAGTCCAGAGAAAAAATGCTGGAACCATCTTTCAATGTGGACTTTGAACAACTTTAAAGACGAGCTGCTTGATATATAACTTTATGAACCTATTTGGACTACTTCCTGCGATATTCGCACAAATCCTAATTTGTTTTTGGCCTTGTTAGAAAGATACAAGGATAAGACATGCACTTTTGTGACCCCTCATGGAGAGAGGCTTCGTCCTTCACGAAATGTAATACTTCTCTCATCTGCCAATGGATTAAAACCCATATGAAAAGTATGTGCCAACAAATGAAGAATTGGACGCTCTAGCTAAAAAAACCCAAAAATAGTGGCAGTCTTCGACGAGTTGTTATGCTACTCCATGATCTGTACCCTTCTATATATGAGTCATGCGAAGGGGACGTGTTATTGGTCCAAATGGTTGTCGTATCTATTTTTGGGCTAAATCGAGGAGGACAAGGTGCAGGAACACCTAGATTGTGATCCTCGCTTTTTTGAACCGCTTGACCACAGTACTATCCAAAAATTGATAGAGAGGTCAAGGCATGTTGACAATGAGCTGAAAGAGGATTGGCATGAATTTAAGGCTTATACTCCATCGATACTTACATAAGACAAGGTGGTAGACAAATGTCTCGAGAAGCGACTCTAGCTGGCTTCTTATCCTTGTGGCTACGATGATTCGTAGTCCCCGAAGCCAGCACTGTTGATAGGATCCATCGAGGTGTACTATTCATAGATGTCGTTTAGTGTTCAGACACAAGATGGACATCCTTTTTGCGATGACTTGCCGATTGAATGCGGGTCTTCGTTCCTTTGCAAATACCATGATGACAGATCCCAGTACTCGAGAGGAATTTCCCCGTACTGATATGTTGTATACTTATTTGTTCAGCTGGTTATTAAAACATAACCCCATTCTGATAAATTCTGCTTTCGGTGTCATAGGAGGAGACTTCATCAGACGTTATTTCACATCTCAATAGAAAGTAAACTCCCTTACTGATTGCTGAAAGGAATTGAATATGGGTTCCAAATGGAGATTTTACTTCCTTCCTCCTCCTCCTGGATGTACGAATCTTCCTCCCCTGCTCATGGACTTAGAGCCTGTGGCTGCTCGTCCACCACCAGCTGCTTTTATGTGGTTGAAGATGATTAGACCCTCTCACTTTATATATCGGTTTAGGGGTGAGTGTTGTCTAGAACCGCATCTTCTTAGCCGATTCGCCCGCCAGTTTGGCTATGATCAAATGCACGTCGGCAACGCAACCACATGCCTAAAAGCCACCGAATATCTGATCGATGGTGCTAGAGGGTGGAGGTATCACAGTGCCCGGGGAACTAAGTCTATATTCTCAATGCCCTCTGCTACTCTTGAAGTAGGCCCGCATATGTTATATACATATGCAAACTTTTATACTTCGGCCAATACCTTCTTCGTAGGCTTCACATTATATGATAGTTTTGTTAGTGTTAGACGATCGCGGTTGGGGGCCAAAACCACCCTAGAGTTTAGAGAGGATGATGAGAATGTTTCTGCTGATGAGCCTCTTGAATCTACCCTTGTCAGCCTCCCTGAGAGGTGAATGATCCGCTAGAAATCTCCCTCAAGAAGCGGAAAGATAAATCTCCTTCAAAAGGGACTAGCAAAAGACGAAAAGTCAGGGAGTCATCTACCCCATCTTCCCTAACTGAACCTCCTTCTCCCCCTAAGGCTTTGGGGAAGAAAACAAAAGAAGCAGCTGTTATTACTGAATAGCTTGCAGCGAGGACTAGATCCCAGACGCGACCAGTTGAAGCAGGGATTTCTTCTAGGGGAACGGGAACAACCCCTTCTCCAATCCCCAAAGAAAGTAGAATTCCTACTGAAGAAACTAGTAGGATGCTTGATGTGCAGGATGAACTTTTTGGATCTGAGGGATCTCCTCCAATATCGCTTAAGTGCAAAACGAGGAGAAAACTATTGGTAACGAAAGTTATGCAGCAAGAAGCTGCAACTTCGTTTATTCCCTCAGTACTGCGGTAGTCTCCTAGTCAACCAGAATCGTCATTGCCATCACAAGACCACTATCCCCAAAAGGTGATATCTTACCCTTCCAGATATGGATTTACTAGACATTCGTTTTGATATGTATGTTTTCTATATGCAGAGACTCCAGCAACGAATATTCTGGCTCCAACTGTTGCAGCAGATACTCCTTCGGTCCCAATTTCGGAACTAGTATTTATGAGGATCACCATTCCTATGATTGTACTTGCTACGGCGGGAGTGATGTTACCATCCTCTGCCAAGAATGCTTCGGAGATCGTGCCTCCTGAAGATATATTACCCTCAAAAGATATTTTGAATGTTCCAACCTCCTCTATGACCCAAGCTCCTGTACCCTCTCAAGAAGACAAGGAGAGGATAGAGGTGCTAGACGGCTGTGACTTCGGTGATGATCTGATTGAGAAAGATCTTGGACGCGCTGCTTCTGAAGATCAAACTATAGCCCAAGAGGATGAAAATTCGACGGCCAAAGATAGCCAAATTGCTGTTGAAGGTAAAGAATAGCCTATTGAAGATGAGGGTCATCCAAGCCCTAAAGATGATAATCGAAATCTCGATGAACCAGGAGGTGGTGAAAATTCTGGTGTTGATATCGAGGGCGATAAAAGTCCAAATGACAAAGTTGATGATGTTGATGTTGATATCGAAGGAGATGGCAATATTGAAGGTGATATTGATATCGAGGGTGATAAGAACCCTCATGATGACAAGGAAGGTGATAAAGACCTAGCTAAAGGTCTAGAACATGTTGAGGGTGATAAAAACCCTGAAGTTGATGCTGAGGATATCCAGACCCCAGTTGAACATGTTTTTAAAATAGAGGGGGCAGAGGTGGCAACCCCATGTGACCAGGCTAAATTCATGTCAGGTGGTTCTAAAGCTGGTAGTAGCCACGCAGACGTCTTTGAGAACACCATGACGAGGCTCATTACGGAGCGAGACACTATGCCTCGTGAGATTCCACATGTGCTGCCAGATTCAGGTAAATTTTTGATTTTATTTACTATTGCTCCTTTGATATTGTTTGACATGATATATAATGATTGTGTTTTATATTGCAGAGGGTCACGTGGGGACTATTGCTGCAGATCCTCCAAAATGGAGACCCAACCTTGACTCAAATCTTTCGACCCAATATATGGATGTGATCTACTCGAAGCCCACTACGCTCAAGCCACTAGTATGCCACTCAATTGAGACCCCATGTGCTACTTATACACAAAAGTTACGAAAAGCACACGTTCAGACTAAGGGGACCTACTAACCAACTCGACTCCGAACTAGCCCAACCACTTGAGTTAGAACCTGATCTAGGTTACCCTAACCTAATATGGATGGTTTAGATTGATTATATGAGATTTTGTGTAGCCAATATAGATTTAAACCCAAGAATCATTCAATCAAAGATGTTGTCCAATTACAGAAACTATTAAAACCTAATTCATCCATACCTCCATACTAGGACTATAAAACCTAACCTTATGAAATGAGTCCCTACACCTATTATATAGTCCCCATCCCTTGGTCCACGAATTCCCTTCCATAAATTCCTTAACCGTATCTCTTTGTAGCCTATGTTATACCATGAATGGAATCCCTATATAGCAACTTGCTTCCGGTTATACTCTACCAAGACCTCTCCTAGCTTGATGAGACATGACCAATGTAGGAGCAATATTAAATAGGTAGCACCTAGGCTCCCTTTGGAGTCCGTGACTACGGTCAGAAGTACCTCATATTCTCGTACATCTCCTTAAAATTTGATATTTTTAGAAGTCCTCTAAATGCGTCCTCCACGATTAACTAATTTCGATAAGCCGAATAGAGCTGTGAACTTTATGCACCCTATCTCTTAGAGGATGCGTCGAACTAGGAGTTTGATCATAGAACGTTACCTCCAACCTTCCAAAGTTGTTGGTATGATTTGACATACCTAATTATTCTTTCATTCCTAGCTTCCTTGTCCACTATATTAAGATTTATTTTAATTTTAAGGACGAAATTTTTATAAGTTGGTTAGGATGTAAATCCCCTAAATATATTTTCATTTGATCCTTGCAATCATCATTATCTATTTGAAATATAGTTGGTCATAGTAACCCTTTAGGATTATCAGTTAATATTTGAATGATTTTTTTATTTACAAAATAATTTTATATTGAACAAAGATATTTTTACCTAAAAGTAGGCAATTACGAGGAATTTTTTAGATTATTTATTGAGTATTTACAGGATTATTTTTATAGTATTTTAAAGACTTATTTAACTTTATCAAGTTATATGTAGTAAAGTTATTAGCTTATATTGGGTTAGTAGTATTATTATCGATTAATATAGCTTTTTTTAAAATAACAAATAAATAAAGCTATACTGTGTTATTCTAAAAAATATTTTTACTATATATGTTAAAGTTTTTGCCATATATAAAGATATTATATATGTAATAAGTAGTGAAAAAATGAAAATCTCGTGAGAAATTAATTTATCACGAGACACATATCTATTGATTCCTCGGGCGTACAGGGACGGGAATTTAGAGAATTCCTGAGTCCCAAATCTCCTTAGAACTTCGACCCAGTCTACTACAATCTTCTTTATTAGATCCCCTACCCGAATCTCTAATAGATTGGATTGAATTCATCCAATAATTCGATTTAATCGCTATGAATTCAAATCAAATTAGGAATTTAAAAACGTAACAGAGAAGGTTTCAAGTGTATATATATACACACGGGAAATTGTTCCGAATTCCTCAAAATCCTCCAGATAAGACCCACACACCGCAACCCTAGCACCCCCGTGCAACCTCGTGACAACCTGCACCGCTGCCTAAGCCGCTGGACGGCCGCCCGACCGCTGCACCTACGCGAAACAGGGCACAGCAACAATGCCACGCCGCAATCCCGAACCCTAATTTTGTGCCAGGTTTTCTTTTCCATCCTTCGAACGATTTTCGATCCGTCTTCGCAGGTTCGATCACAACACGAACCTATTCAACCCCATTAAATTAGTTTGTACTTAACTGTCGTAAATCGCTCGAAAAATCGACTCGAAGTCGGTGAAAAATATGTTTGTGAATAGAGTATACCTGCCCTAACACCTAACTTGGAAGGCCAAATTTGGTCAATCCAGTGAGAAACCTAGGAAACTATTTGAATAGACCAATAGACAACCTAACCAGCATTGCAAATGTGCTTTTACTTTTGAAAATATCCATGTAATCAGTTTTGTAAATAGTTTCAAAAATCAAAGAAAAACAGTTTTTAAAACGACCAAATTCCAAAAAAATTCCCCAAAACGGCGTACGCCCCGACAAACCGGGTGATGTGCTCACGAACCGAAATCATCAAAAGCTGCATATCGACTTTGCCGACGTGTGCGATTTGACGAAACTCGATTTCGTTGAGTGTGCACGACAAAATCGAGGCGTATCGGCTGAGATACCCCATAGCAGCCTCTTTGCAAACTAGCCCACAACTTCGTGCACCTTTGTCATCTCAAGATGAAACTTGCTTCACTGGACTCGTATCATTTTTCTGGTCCTGTAAGCTAAATTTGGTCTGATTCTGAGAAGGTCAACCTGAATGCTATTTTGGCGGGCTCGCGACCCGGTCCAACGGGTAAATTTGTGTATGGCTCACCAAAATCTCATTTCTATATCTTATCTGTTCATTTCTCAAAACTCAAGCATGATCCATTCATATCACAATGATGATCTCGTCTTAGATAGCACCTTTATCGTTAATTACCCAAAATCTAATACATCGAGTCCAACATTCATTTTCATCCGAAACATTAACAAGACTTGTTAGCACTGACACAAGACTATCTTGGGTCATCCGACACCAACGTGATTTGAAAATATCATAGACTTATTGTATGCAATGCCCCGTCCCGCTCAATCCAATCGGAGGAATCAAAACGCCAACGGTATTGAGACTTAGCCATGCAATGGCTTGCTCGAAGTCCCGTTCGGTCGAGGCAAATCTTTGCTCAGGTGGGTGGCTTCGGTGAAATTGTCTCAGCTTGGCCTTCACACTAATAAAATATAAGTTTTCAATTACAAAATTAGGTTTGATAATAAAAGAGACGAATCCACATAGCTAAGTGAATAATCCCAAGTTGGGTCATATTGAGTTAGAATATGGAAAGGTCCTGCGGTTGGCTTAGAAGAGTTACACGATGGGCTTTCAAAATGACACTCGGTCTTTCGTCCCGCGGCTTGGGAGAAGAAGAGTTAGTTTATGTTGCCACAAAGATATGAAATTAGCATAAGTCATAGGCATCGCACGTATAAATGCTTAATAAAGCATGCACTATCCAATGTTTGGCTTAGCAAAGGTGTCCCACAAGTCTGAATGCATGTTTCTACGGTACAAGGGCTTGGCATAGCCTTGCTCGTCCCACGGGTTAAGTTGTATCGCATGATGGAGTTAGGAAAAAGTCATGTCAAGGGCTATCGAAGTAATAGCAAGCACAGTCCCATGATTTCTATGGCTGGTTGCAGCCACACAGTCGTACGGTCTTAAAGCTCATCAGATAGAGTATGACTTGGGCAGTAATGTCACACAGAGAACAATTGGTTTAAGGAATGAACCACGGTTGATCCAAATTGAGTTTGGAAAAGGGAATATCAAATAACCGTTCCTGAGTTGAGTAAAATGATAGGACAACATGGAAGAATACTCGCGACCATGGGTCGTCGTGGCAGTCTCAAATATTGGGAGTCTTAACGTAGTCCTGAAAAATATGGTAACACTACAAGAGTAATGACTGTGTAAGACGGTAGTTCGAGTCGAGTCTTGCATGGTCATTAGACAACTTGTCGACAAGGAAAAGTTTCCTCGGAACGACCAACCTGGGGCCACAGGATTGTTCTGGCCTAGGAGGAAACACAGTATAGCCGAGCTGGGACTTCCGCTCAGGTTACTCGAGAAATTTTAGTGGGGCTCGCTACTTGCGCTGAAAGGGTCGCCGAATAGCAAAGCTATATGTCCAAACATAGTTTGTGGTACTAATGACCATTTTATATAGATGAGTCCGCATATTAGCGGTGATCCACGTGCATGCCTTTCGATTGAGTCAAGATTTGTGTGTATGGTACCAATAAGTCGAGTTGAATGTGTACGATTTGAAACATAATATTTGGGCCTAATATTTGGCTGCAACGAAGACACCGTGCTACGACACGAAGTGTGGCATCGATTGGTGAGTCGTTGACACAAAAGTATAAGTAAGTTGGATTAAGTCATTTCAAGTTTAAGTCAGGAAGGGTCGTATGGCAAAATTGGTCAAGTGGTAGTGACTTGCGAGGATAGAGTAGATGACACGACTGTGTGATTGAGTCTTAAAATATGGGCTGAAAGGCAAGCACGAGTCGATAAGTTGACATTGTTGGCACGAGAAGCGTCTAGAGTCAAGTATAAGTAAGTTATCAGAATGATGACATGGTGATGGTCTTGCGACACAAGTAAGCGAGGCGTCTATGTCCTAAAATCGATCCTAAGGCAAGATTAGAAGGAGAATCATAAAGGGTTTATGTTGCACAAAGTAAATGAACATGTTAGTTTTTGTATGGGTGGGCGAGGAGCTTACTCCACCAGTACATTTAAGTACTGACACCCATACACTTTCCATGTGCAGGTACAGGTAGAAGCTCGCTGGCACGTAGCTCGCTTGGATGAGTTGAGGCATGGAGTTCCTTGGCGTTCGAGACGTGAGGCCACATGTTGTTTGGACTTATACAGAATATAATGTATAGACATCGCCTTCTGAAGCATTCGCTGGATCGTCAAGCTTTGTATTGAGAAATGAGAGAGAACATAGTGACTTGTAACTTGAGAGAAGAGTGAGACTGAGTGATTGTATTCATGGCCTCGTGCCACTTTTGTAATCTTTGTTCAATATCAATAAAGAGCCTCTTTTGTTGACTTGTGTTTCGGTTCTAACTTTCTGTTGGCTTATTCCATATTTCTACTTGGGACTTCTGTGCGACGGTCCTGTCGCTTAGCCTGTAAACGGCCGTTATGAAACCCGCCTTGCATGAGCGCAATCTAGCCTCATGCGGCATCATGCCTTAGTGAGAATGATCTGTCCTACAGGATCGGGGTGTGACATAATGGTATCAGAGCACGGCTTTACGTCCATAGACTTTCGATTGAATTCTTTAACTCTAATGTTGTTACCGTAGACTCTGATGTTGTTTTCGTGATTGATATCGTTGATGCGCTCTCTCTCAATATTCTGCGGGATGTCCATACAATACGTCTATGTATTTTGCAAATCGTATGAGAATAGTTTTCAATAAAAACAAAAGATGGTTCATGTAAAGCACGGTTGGCTAAGTTGGGCTGGGCATATACACCAAGAATTACGTAGACCTTAGCAAAGTCAGGTGCAGAATTAAAATTATGTCAGAAAGAATGAGTTAGACTCAATTCATAAAAGTGTTCGGTAGTTGTGATAGAGGTGCTACCGTACGATGATATCGTCAATGCGATATAGATGGAACGTGCTTGAAATTGAGGAATGGTTCGAACGGAGATTCTATGAAATCAGTTGTGATGAAACTTGTTTCGAGGATTTATCAAATGACTTCATCCCTGAGTAGTGTATGGGATAGCCTTGGGGATGTTGATGATTGACCTGTGTATGTTAGTACCCTAAGTATATGGACTATGGGTGTGTATGTATCAGAGAATTTAGAAGAGTACCAGCTATATGGTAGGTACAAGGAAGTAGAAAAAGGGAAACAATAGGTTTTAGTTTTGAAGGGAAGCACATTAACTAATATGTACAAACGTGACCAAGAGGTTTTACGTGGGCAATAGAGTATCAGAAATAGAGGTATGGAAGGAGGTACCAACAGTATCCACCCACATGTTTCTTGTACAGGCACAAGGGTGAAGAGGCTATTAGAAATATAAGGATAATTAGCAATAATTAAAAGTAGATTTATTTTGGTTAATTATGTATTGATTCTATTAATTTACAAATAGGTTTTGGAGACCGTGACTCAGAACTTAACCCATAGTCGGCAGCTCAGGACCACTGGCAAGTATACCTTGCCTTTCTTTATAGCTTTATTTATATGCTTATTCCTCTCATTGTCCAGTTTTCCTAATTGATTATTGACATGTATTTTGCTCATATCATGTATATTAGTTGGTTATTCATTGCTATATATTCCTTGCTCGCAGTTAGCCTTGTAGTTCATATTGGACCTGTTCTCCCATGTACTTGATTGAGTCGTATCGTAGAATGAGTACGTTATAACTGAATTGTTGTTTCCTTGTTTCGATTTTCTCAACCTGCGAGTCCACACTCGGGGCGAGGGTTGACTGTTTGCACTTGTGAGTCCACACACGAGACGAGGGTAACTGTCTTGAACTAACTTACGTGTCCACACTCGGGACGAGGGTTAGTGATTTGTTCAAACCTGCGAGTCCACAATCGGGGCGAGGGTTTAGTATCCGTTGATCTCTTGTTTGCATGTTTACTTCCAGCAGTTCATTTATGCGTAGTTATTTACATATTCGTGTATCGTCATTGCATAGTCTTTTTATGTTTATATTTTGTATTTTCTTCATGCATGATAAACTGTTAGACAGGCATGTTTTATGTATCTTGCTAGTCCCCTGAGGACCCGATGATCTCTTCAGATTTAGCCGAGTTTGAGCCAGGTGCAGACGAGTAGGTTTGAGCTAGCATCAGACCACGGTACTACTACAGCTGAGAGTGTAATTGATGATTAGCAATTTGGACTCAGTTATTTTACTTTATGTCTTTATTTTATTTCCATCGATTGGTAGTGGATTTGTATTCACCGCACGCGACTTGGATCCTTGATAACTTGGAAACATTCAGTTTATATTATTCTCTATTATTCAGTTTCATTGACATTCATTGATCTTAGTTGTACCTTGTATTCTGTAGATGAGATATAGATTGCCAAGTGATTCTAGATTTCTGTGACTCGAGTATACTAGACAGCATTTACCGCCGTCACTGCGGTGTAGGCTGGACTTGGACATAGACTAGCATCCGAAAAGCGGATGCGGGTCATGACAAGTTTTTTTGGTGGCCCATGTAGGTCTATATTAATCACTTCGGTTACATTACTGTACCGACGTGAGCATGCAAATAGGATTAGACACTTAGGATCTCATCTACATATCTTGACTCATTATTGACCTCTATCATTGATTTTCATTAAATCCTTGACTTACATTCTGCTTGAAATTCTTCAACGGCTAAAATGTTTTCTTTCGTTACAGTTAAATAGATTCGCAAGACAGGAACAATGCTCCCCTGAACACCCCACCGACTGCATACTGCTTTTTCACATACGGGACCCCACCGACGCAGGGAGGCCAGCTTGCTCATCTGGGCAACAAAGCTCAGCCGTAGTTCTCAAGATTTCGCAGAGATGACATTCTACCACCCCTACAATTTCCTCCACAGAATCCACCACCAGCACCCGTTCTGCCCCTTACATCTGTTCCACCGTCCGCACACGTTCATCATCTAGCACATGCCACGTATCCAAAACCCACTATGCATCCAGCACATATTATGTATCCAACACCCACCATGCATTCCGTACATGTTATACGTCCAGCACCTGCCATCTATAAGCACCTGTTATGTATCCAGCACCTGTTCTACCTCTGCCACCTGTACTGGACAATATTACGCTCATGGGAATCTTCCAGTAGCTCATCACATCCCAGATAGAGCAAGCCAACATCTTCTGCGACACTTTGAGAGAGGCTCTTTAGACTATAGATGCTTCCCAAACACACCCATGACGTTCCAAGGACTTCATGAATCTCAGGCCCAAGGAATTCTATAGGACGGAGGGGATACTCTACGCTGATGAGTGGACAAAGGACGTGGAGCGATATCTGCGGATGGCCTGATTTCCGGAAGACCTGAAAATCGAGTCAGCCAGTGCGCAGCTCTTCGACATCGCACGGACGTAGTATAGAGATGAGCCCTGCCTTTTCGTACCAGACGTGACTAGGGAGGAATTCAAGCAGCTGTTCAAGAAGATATTATGTCACGACCCGCATCCAGAGTAGGGGCACTAGAAGTGGGTACGTCTAGCCTACGTCGCAGTATCAGCGGTAGAACGCTGTCCATGGTCACATACATCTAACACAGTATAAATGTACATATACAAGATATACTCTCCAATCAGAGGACAATATAGAAGATACAACTCAATCATAATTCTAAGATGGAAATAGTATGATAAAATAGATATGAAATCACAAATGAAGATAAAAACAGAAGGAAAATAAGTCCAAGTGTCTAAACGACACTAACATCTCAACATCCACAATAATACATCTCAGATGTCAAAAACAAATAACATAATTAAATAAGATAAACTGCCTAGCTATCTAGCCTAAGCAATAGAGGTGATGTCCTCAGCTAGAGCTGGATCCGCCTGTAGGTCCAACTCACAAGTATCGTCGGGATGGGATCTATAGTAAGTAGGGCAGAACTCCTCAGTATCATCTGTAATATTTTTAACAGGTCCAGTCAGGACAGAAACGAGCACATATCTCTCAAATAGTTCATATCATGGCAGAAAATGTAAAACAGACAATAGAATAAGATACATGAAGTGATGTATAACATGTACATAAAAGATAAAAAAGATATTTGTAAACTGGAAATATATATAGAGAGAGTAAGAACTG